>JAWZYV010006757.1:0-331963 GCA_038373885.1 Cheiracanthium punctorium | reverse complement strand
TCAAAAATCGCTATGGGTAATACGCGCATTAAACAAAATACTTTGAATTTTTATAATAGTAATTTTTGCGTCAAAACCTTTTAATGTAATTAGATTTCTAACTCATTTTCATGAGGTCAAAATGACATCATTGTCAGTTGCGATATCTAACATGAATTAGTGAAAGAAGAAAAAGAAAGGAAAAAAACACGTTATTTTATTTTCTACAGCATCTGATAATCTGGATGGAAGTTTATTATTTCGCTCGTGGTGTAATTTTTTGTCAAAACTTGTTAACCAGGATTTTTAATGCATTTTTAACCTCGTGACATGAAAATGACGTCAGTCTCACTTAAATTATTGGAAGTAATAAATAAATAAATCTAACTTTGTTAACTATGCTTACGAATTTGCTGAAATCGGTTATTTGAGTAGCTTTCTACCCTGAAAATTGCGTAAAATCGTAAAATGTTAGAGAATGGGTGGATTTCCAGAATTTTAAAGCAGCCTACGGACTATTCTATGTCGTTTTACATGTATGTGCAAAATGTCAAGCCGTTAGGTCGAACGGTGTGGGAGGAATTCCCGGACGAACAAATCAACAAACATACTTTCACATTTATATAATAGATTGCATGAAAACTTCAATTATTTTTAAAGAAGCGCAGATATGTTAATGTTCTATTTTTTTCATATTTAATACGTTTTCATTTTTCGAGTTTTAAGAGATGTAGATATTAATGATTTCACTTATTGTTATATTTAACAACTTAAGTGGCAACAATGGATTCCGTTACTACGAAAACTGTAGCAATCTTAAAAATAGAACATGAAATGAATTATTCATGTTTACTTTGATAGAACTGCCATATTGGCGTAATTAACGCCACAAATTGATGGTAAATAGCTAAAATGAATCACCAATTTAACTTAACAACAAATTCAAAAATTTACCCGCAATCCTTACAATACCCACAAATTTTACCACTCTGAAAAACCATTCTTATTCACCTCCAAAACCTTGTTTGGTGGGATTAAAAAAAATATCCAAGCATACGCTCATAATATCGACTCATTCCAATCGTGGAATGTAATTAGCAGCACAAACGCGAGAACACACTCTATTAAACACAGCGTTACACTATATTTGAATATTTATCGCCAGGTTTGCTAAGAAAGGTAAAGTAGGAATCAACATACATTTTAATTTGTAAAGCAAAAAAATTTATTAGACAGTATTAGTTATATGCCATTCTAACAGTTACCAGAAAAAGAAATTTCCGTAGCACTGCTTTAATGAATAAGAATCAATGATTTTTTACACATTCGATCGCTAAAGTGCCAACATACACCATTTTGAGAGATTTTTTTCAAGGAATCATTCGAAGCATTGAAATAACCGCAACCAAAATGGGAAATAGTAATCTATCACTCATATGGTTTGATCGCCAAAGTACAACAGGCATATACTTGAAAAGGAGCAGTATTTTAAATTATTAACTATGTGCTAATGTGTTTTATTCATCGTTAACTATGATGTACAAAATGCGAGAATTTCAATGACCTTAAATTTGGTGGAATTTCCCCTCACTTTAATCAATTTACTTAATTTGGTGAAAATTCTCAAGTTAGATCGTTTAAATTCGCCTTAGTAACTGCATTATTTCTGCACTAATAACTGCTAAATTAAAAAAATTAAAGCTAAACTCTAGTAAAACCTACACTTGTTTTAAAAAATACTATTTCGGTACGCTCTCAGAAAATTGCGCCAAACCCAAAACTGTGAAAATCGATAGAACTACTACTTTCTCAAAATGTGCCATATCAGCCATTTTTTTTTCGCCAAACTAAAAAAAAATTACACATATTAGTCTCAGATATCTCCAAGTCCTTATTCTTTTATGTATAAAAAACATTGCATTCCTGCCCTAATTTCCCACGCAGACGATATTTTTATTAAAAAATAACCTAGAAAATATACTCTAAACAGAAAAAAAAATTATTTTTCTTTTATTTTTAATTCGAATGTCTAAATCATTTAATAAATTCGCCAAACATGGCAACCTCGATGCTTATTTCTCACATTTTCACTACAGGGTTACAATTGCGGAATTGGAGAGAGCAAAAATTAGCTTTTTTGACGGGGTCTTTTATCAATATCTCCTAAACTAATTCGAATTTCGTCATTTAAATTAGCGGGAGACCTTCCTCGGAATTTTCCGAATCCGTGGATACCTCGATCGAAACTCAACTCCTAGCGGTTTCGGAGGAGATGATGTTACACACAGACAGACAGACAGACAGACAGACGCGCACAGATTTTAATAGTATAGATGTATCTCATGTGTATAATGCCTCTATATCTATGTTTTAAATGAACTTGCTTCATTTTATTTCGCCTTCTTTGGATTTTTATTTTCCAGAGTGTTCATGATATATTCTTCTTTTCTAATTGAGAATATATTTTCTTCTTTTTTATTTCTTTCTCTACAACTTTTTTCACTAATTTCATTTTGCGAACCTCCATTTATTTATACTTCCATTGATATTTGACTCCCTTTTACATTCTGTCTGTTTCTTTCATGAGATTTTCAATCATCGGAATGGTATTCTTCAGCTTTTTCTTCTCCACGTCAATGTGTATGTATGCTATATTTGTCTTGGGTGAAGTTATATCTGTTCATTAATAAAGGCTTAGTGTTTAAATTAAGTGAGTGGCCTAAAGTAGTTCAAAAATAAGGTTAAAAGTCAGCATTTTAATTTTTTTGTGAATAAACGTTAGCATTCGATTTCATGTATCAGTCCCTGGATTTCTTTGTTAAATCAATCTCTAAAATGATGGTGTTTAAAATGAGGTGCTGAAATTTTGTACATTACCTCATTAGTGTAAGGGGCACATTTTACTATCAATTTTTTTGCTCGGGGGCAGTACTAACATTTTTAAAGTGTAACGTTTTGAAAATTAAAGAGAGGTATTTTTTCTTAACATATATTTTATTTCTACCTTATTTTGAATATTTTTTCCAATTTACAACATAAATAAATACCCTAATAGATGAAGAATTAAAACGTGCTGCCACCTTTCTGGGACACACTGTTGGTCTATCGCACTCTCTCTCTCTATATATATACATATATACTTGGTGATTCAAAATAGATGTTAAGGGGAGTCGCAACCTTTAAATCGAAAAAATTATTATTGCATTTTTTGAAAATTTGACTCTTTCTGAATCGTACGCTTCAAACTAGATGAAAAATATTCCTTTTAGAACGCGAGTAATTGCAAAAGAAAATGTGGATGCTATAGAGTTTAAATAGGGGACATAAAACTTTGAACGCATTTTCCTCAAAACTGCTTTTTGCGACTTGCGCGCATGAATGTAAAAAAAAAAATATGCAGGTATTATCTTGAAACTTGTTGGGTAAGTACGGTTATTAATGTCTATAACCTACACCTAAATAATATTTTTAATTTTCAATTTTTTCCCCTCAGGCTTCAATAAAAAAAGAAAATGAAAAAATCTCTACTTTTCATAACATAAAAATGTTTTTTTTAAATAATAAATAGGTATAAAAACATGAAAAAACAGGTGTAGGTTATAGACATTAATAACACGTACTTACCCAACAAGTTTCAAGATAATACCTGCATATTTTTTTTTTACAATCATGCGCGCAAGTCGCAAAAAGCAGTTTTGAGGAAAACGCGATCAAAGTTTTAAATACCCTATTTAAACTCTATTGCATCCACATTTTCTTTTGCAATTACTTGCCTTCTAATAGGAATATTTTTATATAGTTTGAAGCATACGATTCAGAAAGATTCAAATTTTTGGAAAATGCAATAATAATTAAATAGTAAGTACAGTGATCGAAATATACTTCCAATTAGGAAAGTTCGTCAAATTAAGAGTAGCTTTCAGATATGGCATTTTTTACTGGGGGGGTGTGTACATATTAAAATACGAAATTTAATTTTTAGACGGTCCCTCCTTTCCTACCCTTTATATTTAGAAGAATTTTGCTCTTTGCCTAAGAAAATTAATAAAACAAATCCCGTGTCTCTGCGTGGAATAGTTTCCGAGATATATCAATTTTAAAATGTTGGCATTTGTCGCCAAGCGATAAGGGGATGTCTCCAAAGTGAGAAAAATCTAATTGCTTTTCAAGTGACGTTCATTTATGTTAATAGTCACTCTATAGACGCAGTTGATTCCTCAATTCCTAATTTAGCTAGAATTTTCCTGTAAAGCATGTTTGGCAGTTTCTAGTGAAAGTTACCACACCATAGTAACCAACACCATTATTTTGGCATTCTCTTTCACACTTTAAAATTCCTTCTCTAGAAGAGTGATGCAATCAGTGGAGAACCCCCGAGACGACTACGTAATTGCTAATTTCATAAGTAGAACCGATCATTTTAGGTAAAACTGAACCTGTTAATTTTACACATTTGAACGCTTTTAATTGCTTTTCCCGACAATGAGATCTTTATTTATCTTTTATCAACTCATACTTGCTCCCCTAAAGTTAAGATTTTTTTCGTTTGAAAACTGACGCCAGCACATTTGGTAAAGTGGCGTGAGGTCATCATTTTCAAAATTAATTTTCTCGCTAACTATTCCACGTAGAGACACGGGATTTGTTTTATTAATTTTATCAGGCTAAGAGCAACATGCTTCTAGATATAAACGGTAGGAAAGGAGGGACCGCATAAAAATTAAATTTCGTATTTTAATATGTATATAACCCCCAGTAAAATAAATGCCCTATCTGAAAGCTACTCTCAATTTGACGAAGTTTTCTAATTGGAAGTATGTTTCGATCACTTACGGTTTAAAAAATAATCGCCTTAACATCTATTTAGAATCACCCGGTATACATACATACATATATATATATATATATATATATATGTAGATAGATAGATAGATAGATAGATATATATGTATATATATATAGATATATATAGATATATATGTATATATATATATATATATATATATACATATATATATATATATATATATATATATATATATATATATATATATATATATATATATATATATATATATATATATATATATATATATATATATATATATATATATATATATATATATATATATGCAGCTTCCTTCTAGTGGTTGGTATTTTTCCTATATCAGTTTTCCAGCAAGGGAATCTTTATAGCCAAAACGTTGTAAGAATACCCTATTATTGGACAAAATTCCATTAAAATAATCATATAAGAACATGAAATTTAAAACTCCCTTAGTGATTTTTTTAAGGAATTTTTTTCTGGGCGATATTTAGTTCGCTTTCATTGGAGAGAACTTTTGAAGCGCGTTTCTTTAACAGATATTTTGTATGTACTTACTTATTATACTAACCTACCACATCTCCGAAAAACTTTAAAACACAATGGGATATGAAATTGCATTTTGGGATTTACCTCAGTTTGCCAGTAACATCTGCTGTGCTGCTACATTAAGCGAGAAGTAATTACATTTTTTGAAGATTAAAATTGTGAATATAGAAAAATAGGGGAACCGGATATAATGCACGAGAAAAAAGGGATAAGCATGTAAAAGAATAAAGAACGCATTATTTTCCAAATTTCATGAAGGAATCAAAAATACAAAAGGTTCTCCCTTCTGCTTAGAATTATTTGATAATTATTTACAGGAGAGTGGAAGTTCACTTGGGAACATTAAAAAAAGTGGAAAATGGTCCCTGGTGCATTATTTTATTTTTAATTTAAGAAGCATGGGGTGAAATAAGTTGAATTTTTTATCCATGCAGACGTTCCTTACTTGCATTATATATGATATTTATGGAAAAATTGTCTGTTCCTAAATGCATTATCGGATTTTTAAACAGGGAGAAATTTTGCAAACATTTAGGGGAAAAATACTATAAGCGATAAATGCAAGTAATATCTATCGGCAATGTATTCTTAATAAAACATCTTAAAATAAGTATCATGATTTCACCTGAGGGATAACTTAAAGAAAAGGAATATTTTGCACGTTAACGTAATTTTTGAAAGATAAGCAGTGCTTTAAATCATTGCATAACACAATCATGAATTACAAATGTGTATAGGCGATTGGTTCGTGATCGTTAATTGATTGCTGATAAATATATTAATAGTTCCTTTGGTAAAAACTCTGATCTAATTATTACGCATATTTCCATTTTTTTAAAGTACAGTCAAACCCGCTTAATGAATATCGGTAAAAGGAACATACCGCTTATTGTATAAGTTTTCAATGTTTTCAAAGTACCAAACCTTAATATTAAGTCAATGTGATCCCAGGTAATGTAACATCCCGCTTATTAGAATAAATGTTCGTGGTCAATTGGCTACTCTATTAAGCAGGCTCGACCAGGGACTCGAAGCGGAACTGAACCGAAAGCCGAAAACCTGAAAAAAACCGTTATTTTGGTCGGAACGAAAACCGCAACTGAACCGGTAGGAAATATCTGTTTATTTCGGTTCGGTATACCTTCAATCATTTTGTTACTTTAACCAACTTATCAATATTTTTTTCTAATATAAAGTCAATCATATAAGATTCTGTTTCCGTTTCTCAGGACCTTCCTCCCATTTGCGCATGTGTCAGGTCTGATTCGATTTCATTAAAAAAGGGGCGAACGGAAGTTTAGCAACGCTCTTTTTTGTTTGAAACTTTGTTTACACTTGAACTAGCAATAAGTAGAATAGTTTCTGAAATTCCGAACTGAAATGAAAAAATATGGAAAACATCATAAAATAGACAGCGAGCCAAAATAGAACTTCAAAAAGTACCCATCTCAACCTATCACCCCTTTTTCCGTGTAGAATCGTCTTGTTTGCAGTCGCTCTGCTTTAGCAAAACGGACAGTACATTGCTTCCTGATTTTCTATTTTATTGTTCACTACTACTTTTTTGTTTCAGTTTCGCATGAAACTAGTTGTAGAAAGCATATTTAATTCAGTTGATGAAGGAACTATATTTTTAGTACAAAAAAAGAATATACTTAAAATAAAATTATCCATTCGGAACTGAACCGAAAACCAAAAACCGTTATTTTTGGCTGAACGAAAACCGGACTGAACCGATATATTTTCTTTTAGTTGAACCGGAACGAATAAAATTACGGTTATTAGCCCTGAGCTCGACTCTGTACATTAGGAAAAAAAAATATTTTTCTAAGTTTCGGAATACGAACTATTGAAATTACAATTCATGATTTGCGAAAGAGTGCATGCATAACGTATTATTTTGTAATGAATACGCATTTTGTCTTAACTACTGTGTTTTTCGGAAGGTCATTTGGTTTTTTTAAGAACATGAGGCACCAAATGACGAGCTTCGAGGCGTTTCAAATGATCGTGAATAGTCCAATTTGATAAATTTATTCTTTCAGCCGATATCGCGAGTTGTTATTCCCCGGCTTTCACCAATTAATGCTTTTATCGTGTCTTCACCAGCTTCAATGGTCTTCCTGAAGGTGGTGCGTCTTCAACATCGAAATTACCAGGTCAAAATTTTGAAAACTGGAAAAATACAAAGTCCGCTGCTGGGATGAAACCGAAATTACTTTCCGATTAACCTAATATAATCTATACGCTACAAATATATTTGTATCAATTTTAATGCCGCTTTTTTGAGTGTTTTGAGAAGGGAAAGTTTGAAATCGCCAAGTGGGTGTATTTTAAAGCAGTCCAATCAACACAGTAATCAAAAATAGCACTTTATTTCACGGCTTGCAGCTCAATGGCTCAAAATAATATAAGAAACTTTAACATGCGCTAACTAAAATCATAAATAAGCACAACAATAACGCTATTCATTTCACAGAATCAACCGTGCGCTTCAAAGTCTATCACTCAACTGAACTCCCCGGAGAGAAATCCTAGCATTTTTATAGAGATGATGACGTCACCAGAATTGCCGAGAAGTTTCTGGAACAATCTTCAAATTGAAATACGGTCTCGAGACATGAATTTTCTAGAAGCCACCATTTGTCGCCAAAGTCGCCAAATCCGTCGCCAAGTTGATCCCCGTTTGTCGCCAAGACTACAGGGTTACCATTATCGGTGGACCGCTATTATGCCTGCAAAACTAGTTTCCCAGCGGCGCATGCAATACGGGAGCAAATTAAGTTATTATTTCTCAACAACATTCCCCAGTGGTCAAAGGCTCATTAAACTGCTCATCGACCAGAAGAATGAGCTATATGTTTCAAGTGCAGGTTGATCAAGATGGGACGAGGAATGAAGGAAGGTTTTTTCCACCACCGAGAGCTTGAAGCACCTTGTGAAAAAAGGTTCTTCAATTTCTTTCATTCATTCTGCTGAAACAGTTGTTTTGAGTCTCTGTTTATTTACTTATTTTTATTTCTCCTCTTCCACTATTTTAAATTTAAAATTTAAAATTTAATTTTGTGTGTGTTTATGTATTTAATTTATGTGTACTATGGAAAAAAAAATCTTGTCCTGAAAAAAAAGCTCCTTTTTTACGTTTTTGTAGTTGCTTTTGCGATTTTTTGATTGTGGTTTGTATGTTTAAATATTGTGCATTTTCTTATTTTATGTATTTATGTTTTATTTTCATTTGCCGACTTATTACGCCGACTTTTGCCTTTCTCCCTCCTACGTTTTCTCTTTTGTCCTCCCTACTTTCTTGCTTTCCCCTTCTTCCGTTTGGCAACACGCTCTTTGCCACCTCTGTTTTCCTTAATTTTTTAGTGATCACAATTCTGTGGTTGCAGTTGGTAGAACTTTCTTCAGCTGACGAATTGCGAATAATTTTCGCAATAAAAGTTAATCCAGATAAATAAATACACTTTAAATTTATTTATTTATTTTTTATTATTTTAACTTTTAACCACGAAAATTTGTTGAACTTATTTTTTTACAGTCTGCATCTAAGGTGCTACTTGTAAATTAAATACAATAATTAATTTAAAGCTATTGCTTGTGATAAATTAATTATAAAAATATACACTATAAAAACTATACAAATTTATTGCACAAAGAAATAAAAGTATAGATTATTGTCTCTAGGGACATCCTGTATATTTGAAAAATAAAAGATGTTCAAGATTTTTTTATGTGTTCACGTTTGTCTTGTTATATATTTCATGCAATACTCTCGCTCTGTTAAGGTATTCTATTTTTTCTATTTAAGTATAAGTTATTTGCCTCGTGATCACTACTGTCAGGAAATGATATTGAGTGCCAATAGCAGAAAGCATACTAAAGAACGAAAACAATTCGTTCGGACGGATGTGGTTGAGGTAAGAAATCACGTTTACCTGTTGTTCTGATTTCTTTTCCTTTTATATATATATAAATAAATAACACGAAATAGCGGAAATTGCAACGGCAGTAAGCAAAGAAGTAAACAGTTAGAGAAGTCCGCTTTTTTACTAAATATCTTTAGGAAATTCTGCGATTAGATTCTAAGTTCATACTTTCAGTAGAGTTTAAATTATGTGTAACATATTATTTAAAATATTTAATTTCTTCGTTTACGTTAAGAAAATAACATTTTATTAATGTCGTAGAGGTATGAATACAAGGAGATAGCGTTAGCTATCTTTAGAAATTTAAGAAATGAAGTAGCTGTGTTTCTAAGTATGGTGGTTCATTTTGTTTGTTTCTTTTTAAATAACAGTAAAAGATGCACGATTTTACGGATTAAAAAGGAAAGATAAACAATTATATGTTACAATAATCCTAAATGCAAGATCTCATCATTGTGCAGTGAAAAATTTTACACTTATCTCAAATACGTAATTATTCTTGCCGCCAACTTTGGCGACATTACTTCTTTAAAATTGGAACTGTGACCATAGAATAACACAGTCATATTTCAATATGGTCTAAGCAACATGACGTATCGGTTACGATTTCGAAGAATGTTCAATAGTAACTCAATAAAACCTAAGAACGCTTTACATTGCGTATTCAGTTCCTAAAATGACGGAAATTAGTTAATAAATGCTCACTAACTACTGAATAATTCTACATTTCGATTTAGCCACTTTCATCGTAAATTTGCTGTTTTTTT
This sequence comes from Cheiracanthium punctorium, assembly GCA_038373885.1. Classification (NCBI taxonomy): domain Eukaryota; kingdom Metazoa; phylum Arthropoda; class Arachnida; order Araneae; family Cheiracanthiidae; genus Cheiracanthium; species Cheiracanthium punctorium. The sequence continues at coordinate 321,914 of JAWZYV010006757.1, read as the reverse complement.
CTGCTAACTGCCACCTATTGGAAGATTTTTTAACTAATTTATTTTTTTTTCCAAAATTCTTTGAGCGCTTACTACGTTAGTCTATATATTGAATTTGGTTATCATCCTTTCAGCTGTAGAACTCTGCTTATAGAGGAAGTTCAATTATAAAATCCTGCACATTGGCACGTTCCCAATCTCATTTCTGCACATGTGTGTTTATACAGAAAAATTTAACTTTTTTTTTTTTTTGATCAGGAGTTTTATTGATGGGTTTAATCTTACATAATACTGATGAAACTATAATACGGAGTTCAGTTTTGAATTAAATGTTCATAGTTTCAGCATATTATCTGAAATCAGTTTCTGGGAGGGATATTTTATATTATATAAGCGATTGGTAACATAGTATAAAGAGCGTGATTTAAAGTATTTTTTTTTTTTTAAGATTCACGAAAGTCTTTATTAGAAAAGAGAAAATTTCCAATTTGTTTTCAAATTAAATTGTGGTAATTTCTTGAAATTCGATTGAAGTAAAACTTTTCTATTCATTTTAATTATTTATAAATCCTTTTATACTTTAAACTAACATTTTATTATTATTGTTGTACTGTCTTTTATTCAAACAGTTATATTTTGCATTTTCTTCTGCAGCTTTATTTCCATGCTTTTCAGATTATTTCCATGCTGCAGATTTCGTAAACCCCAATCTTTGCTTTTCAGCCCTTAAGAGGCGACAGTTTACCCAAATTTGGTCAAAAAATCAATTTCCTTTTTAAATATTAAATGAATACCTGCTAAATTATCAAAATTTTTACTCCTCATTTTTAATCATACGCCAATAATATCACGAGGTATTGAAACTTTTGTTCATACACTCAGCGGAATTTCATTGGCGAACTAACACTTTAAATGCCTTTTTCTCCATGTTCATATTTTCTCCACTCTCACGTTTTAAAAATTGCTAAGTTTTTTTTTTTTCATTGGAGATAGAGACCTAATTTTTTGTAAATGTTCTTTATTATGTATCTGATAAATCTGTGCATGGAGTAGCCATCATTTTTTTCTTTTTTCCTTTAATGAAAGCATATGAAGCATATGTTACATTTTATTGTTTTACACTATATATATATATTTGTAGGAACACTATATTAGACTTAATATTAGATGATTCTAAGATTCATGCATAGTCTTGTGTAATACATATTTGAAAAAAAATTAAATTGGATAAAAATCTTCATTTAATAAAAGTGGTAGAGTTTCAAAAAATCTCTTTTTCAAACTTTTTTTTTAAATTTTACTTAATTCTGCAGTTTAAGAAGATTTATTTTTTCAAAATGTACTTTTAGTTGAGGATTGAAATGCATTCAACTCATCCTTTTTACTACATATTTTTAAAATAAAAAAATACTAAAATGGTAAACTGTCCCCTTAAATTTGCATTTAAACTAAACAGTTTTTGGTGATTGTTAATTTCATAGAATATATAATAAATAATATGACTGCACAGTAACGGAAAATTGCGTTTTTTTCCTAATTATTTGCATATAGAAAAACTTTTCATGTAATCGGTAAAAAAAATTATTTTTTCATACAGAAACAAATTTATGAATATTCGTGATATGATTTCTGGTGAAAAATATCCCATACAAACAGCATAGTTGAATTTTTCAAATAATTATCCCAGCAAAAATTCAGTCTGACACAAATCATTAAAAAGAAGCAATTTTTCTCATCATTAGTTCAAAATGTGTGGCTCACCCACCTTTTAAAAATAATTGTTTCGTTTTAATAGCGCAACTGAGTTGCCTTTACTAATCAATAACATGACATAACGATGGTTACTGGTTTTTAGAAATATAAAGAATGTTATTTTATGTATTGAAAGTTTTCTAATGAACAAAGATATAATAAAAAAGATTTTTCCTGCCATTTGAAATAAATTACAATTTTGGAAGAAGATGAAAGTTTTGATACTGATATATTTTTTAAAAACATTTTTAAAAAAATAAACTCAAATTATAGATGTGCTGTGGACGAATTAAATTTTATAAACGTTTAAGAGCGATCTGAAATTTTATTATGCTTGAAATAATTAGCGACATTCTGCGTACAAGTAACGTATTTTCAAGTGAATATTTTTATTATTTATTTATTTTTCATCCTTAAAACATCAATAGTAACTTTAAAGATATGCTGATTAGGATATTGCTGCTTGTTGTTTAAAATAATCATGTGTATAAGATAACTAAGATTTTTTTTGGTTTTGTATTTACTGGGTAATGTTCCTTAAAATAAATGAACGTTATGTTTCTTAAAATAAATAAATGTTTTAAGCATTAATTCTTTTCCAATTTAAAGCTATAACAGTTAACGTTAACATTTGTTGAACGACGACGTGCGAGACCTTTGCGTTTAAAATAACCATATGGGAAGTATGACTAAAAACCGATTTTTAAAAATGCTGAGGAAAGGTTTATTCAGAACTAGCAGTGTCCCACACGGCGTTGCCCGTGAACCCCTTAAATTATGCGATTTACAAAATCTGACATGTAAACTGCAACTCCAGATTAGTACTCTAGGCCGAAATTGTATAACAGAATGTGCAGATAATGGTTCCAGAGTTTCAGGTACGTACTTACAAACGCACCACTAAAGACAACTCACTGCCGTGGCCGTCACATATTTCCCCCAGAAATATCGTGTAATTTGCATTAAAATTGGAGTTAATAAATATTTCATCCAATTAAGCAAATTATCTTGTAAAATCCACAATTTTCGATTTAAATTTCTTAAAATTAGGAAATGTTAGGTCATTAAACGTATTAAATACCATAAAAAGTACCATAAAAAATTTCATAAAAAGATCCCATTAGGAAAAACGCGCCAAATGACAGAAAAATCGTCAAACTTGGCGAGTTTGGGCGAAATATCGCCAAAATTGGAGCCAAAAATAAGTCCCCAAAAATTAGGTTTTCGAAGACCTACGACCCATAGAACCCGAGATTTCCAGAACATTTCATATTGATGCAACAAAAAGCAAAATTTAACTATTTAACGCGTAGAATACGAATTTTAAACTGTTTTAAACCAAAGAACAGCGGGTTGCTCCCAAAATTCGTAACACAAGGTAAAAAAATCTCCGTTTTAGAACAGTTTTTAATTAATAATTAAAAAAGTGATGAAAATTTTAAAATTCTGATTCTCAGGTGCACATTATCGGACTCATGGGATTATATATTCAAATTTTCAGAGTTCTGCGTGCAGTAGGTTTGTCTGGAGACCGCACACATACAGACAGACAGATTTACAAACATTCATTTTTATTATTATAGATGAACTATTAATAGTTAAAGAAATTCATTTAATCCTGATGTGAAAATCCTCTTCTAATCAAAGCGTGTTTCTATCTCTTTTTTGGGTGTAAGACTTTTTAAGGGTAAAAAGATTTCTTTTAAATTTATCACTTCTTTTTATACATAATGTCCGAAAAGTGGGTAATATGATTTAATTCTTTATCTTTTGGAGATACGGGCTGTGATGTAGATCATATATTTCATATTAATTATCTTTTTTATTTGTGTGTGTTCCTTAAATTTAATCTATTCAACATCATTCATTTTAATTTATTTCTGTTCTCATTTTTGAATGTTTTGGCTTTAGAATTCGTATTTATCTTCTCCTCGTATGTAATATTCATTTAATTGTTTATTCTTCTCATCAGAACGTTGTCGCCATCGGGTCTAAATATAGATTTGGTTCCGTCAGTTTTACAATCGCAAACGATTTTTTTATTCCCTTCACTTGGTGCTTATTTTGGCATATTTCATTTTTCCATACCATGCACCATCTTTAAAATTACTTGTTCGTGGTTTCATTACTTTAATTTTATTGGTTTGAATTTTGTGGTTGCTCCGGAATGGGCATTGTTTATCTCGGCCAAGTTCTTGTTGTCGCCAATGTGAAGTTCGGTGTTGGCAGAATTTTAAATCATTCCATCTTTATTCAACTGCTATAAGACTTCATATTTTTACCTGGCCCCCAGCCACCATTAGGTACCAATAGTTAAATAATAATGCTTCAGTTTAAATAAAAGCCTTTAAAGTCCTTATTCTGTGTCTTATATCTCCGCGTCTAGATTATTGTAATGCATATATATTTAGTCCAATAATACGACTACGGGAGTAATTTAATTGTTAAACTATACTATCATTACGCAACATATGGGCAATGCAAATTGAAAATATATAAGAAAAAAATCTAAAATAGAAAAAATTGCTCTCATTAATTTTCAAAATTTGCACTTTTTAAAATTATATACGACCCTCCTACAAAAAAATTCCCAGTTAGTGAAATGCACCCCGCACTCTAAAGAGGCGGTGTACAAAATTTCAACTTTTCATTATAAGCTCTCTCAGAAATATCTATCAACAAAAATCGTCGAAGGCTATACATGAATTCAAATGTAAACATTTCTCGCTAGAGTGGAAAAAAAATCTTTTGTAATTTCTGTACGACCCCTAACATGATATCATCCGACGGGATTTTTTCCCCTTTGAGAGCATTGAAAGGTGGTTTAAGCCAACATATATTTATCTTCATACCTTTGACGCTTTTTGGGATATAACTCTCAAATTTCGCACATCACCTCATTAGTGTATGGTGCACATTTTACTGACTGGGAGTGTAATCTGGCTCCCCCCCCTTATTTTAAACATTTAAAAGAAAAATTACATTGCCTACTTATCTCTAACAAATAATGAAAGTATGTGTTACTACCTTTCTCGACACCCAGTAAAAAGTTTTGTACAACATTAGAAAACTACTATTTAAGTACTCCACAGTATAAAAAACAATATTGTAACAACAGGTAAACCCGATTATTTGTCGAACCACCGTCCGAGAAAATAATTATTCTCAGATCCATTCCTATCCTGTTTCATGCAATGACATTCAATGTCGTTTCCTTACAGTATCGATTTCTGGGAAACAGATCTTAAGTTATTCTTCACCAATACTTTTTGGGTCGTCGTCGTGCTAAATATTTCAAAATTAACGATGCTAGCAATAATGTGGCTTGTTACTTTCCGAACATGTACCATGTAAGGAAAGTATTGTAATCATGAAAAAATTCGTCTTCGAGATTTTGGTGTTTTTACACGTTTTGAGGGCTTCTGAATCCATCTATTCTATTTTTACGAGATGTATGTATGTGTGTGTGTGTGTGTGTGTGAGTGAGCACGATAGCTCCTGAACGGAGCATTCGATTGAGCTGAAATTGGATATATATGTCATAAACCACCGTCGCAAGACCGGTATTGATTTTGGTGTGTATAGGACTTATAGTTTTTCTACAGGGCTACGACAAAGATTTCTTTTACATTATGGCCTATGGGGGGTAATTTCTTGAAATTGTGCTAGCGTTTAAACGGTATATTCGATAGAGCTCAAATTGGGTATATATGTCATAAACCGCTATCTTAAGACCGATATTAATTTGGATGTGTATAGGACTTATAGTTTTTCTACAGGGCTACGACAAAGATTCCTTTTACATTATGGCCTATCGGGGGAAATTCTTGAAAGTTCACTAGCGTTTAAACGATACATTCGATTGAGCTCAAATTGGGTATATATGTTATAAACCACCATCCTAAGACCGGTATTGATTTTGGTTTATATAGGACTTATAGTTCTCCTACAGGGCTACGACAAAGATTTCTTTTACATTCTGGGCTATGAGGGAAAATTCTTGTAAGTGCGCTAGCGTTTAAACGATACCTTCGATTGAGCTGAAATGGGTATATATGTTATAAATCACCATCTTAAGATCGGTATTGATTTTGGTGTGTATAAGACTTATAGTTTTTCTACAGGGCTACGACAAAAATTTCTTTTATATTATGGCATAATGGCATATGGGGAGAAATTTTTGAATATGCACAAGCGTTTAAAGAGGGGCATTCGATTGAGTTTCAATTTGGTATATATGTTTGAATTATTCATCGATTAAAATTTATTTAAATGCTTGGTAATGATCTTAATCGTAAGTGTTCGGAAAGTCGAGTGGAGTCACTCCAGATTTTTTTTACTTCCTTGTACGTAGTATAAAGAAGTAATGTGATCCCGAAAAATTTGGGGGGCCAAATTTCGACAAAAAAGCCGATTTTGACTACCTCTAAATTTAGTTTTAAGAATTTTATCGATGCATCTCATCGTAGGCTAGCATGCACAATCATACTAACGCGTCTGCAACTCATTTTGACCAGCGGCGAGTCTACTGTGGCCAGTTTTTCCATGCCGTCTGAACGTACGTACGTATGTATGTAACTCGCATATCTCAAAAACTATTGGTCGTAGAATGTTGAGATTTCATATTTAGGATTTTTCTATGATCTAGTTGTGCACCTCCCCTTTTGGTGGCAATCGATTGGATAGTTTATGTACAGGACCGCCCAAAAGATTCGAAATACATTACGCTCTATGGGCCGAAATTCATTAAACTCGCCTAACTCAAAAACTATTAGGCGTAGAATGTTGAAACTTTATATTAAGGATTGTTGTGACATCTAGTTGTGCACCTCTCCTTTCGGCTCCATTCGAGTGGATATTTTATCTACAGAACCGCCCAAAAGATTCGAAATAAATTACGCTCTAAGGGCCGAAATTCATCGAAGCGTTTTTTAGAGGTATTGGGCTATTTCATACGACTCAGAAGTGATATATGCTGCAAAGAGTTAGAAAATGAATTTCTCCATTAAAAAAAGTGTCTTTATCATTTATAGTTCTGCTACAGGAACACTCAAAAGATTTCCAATACATTACGGTATTTTAGGGGCATTCATCCATTTCAAGCACAATACCGTCCTACCACATAAGTTAGGTAATGGCCCGACCATGGTCACGTGCCTCCCTCAAGAACTATGCCAAAAGTCGCCATGCCAAAAGTCGCCAAGCTTGGCGACTTTTGGTGCACGTGTGTGCATATTTAACTCTCAAATCTCAAAAACTGTTATGAAATTCCATATATAAGAATTTTGTAACATCTAGTTGTGCATCCCAATCTACTGGAGAGTTTATTTACAGGTCCACCGAAAAGAATTTCAGTACTTTAATGTCTATGAACATCATCAATATAATACAACTGTAGACAGTCATTGTTTGGTATATGCCCAAAATCTCGCCGTCTGTCCTCGACCTTGGCGAGTTTTGGCGAAATATCGCCAAATTTGGCGATAGTCAGTCATTTGGTCCGTGCCCAAAGTATCGCCATTTGTCATCGTTCTTGGCGAGTTTTGGCGAAATATCGCCAAATTTGGCGATAATCTGTCATTGTTTGGTTTATGCTTAAAATCTCGCCAAATGTCGTCGACATTGACGAGTTTCGCCGAAATATCGCCAAATTTGGCGCCAAAAATTATTTCGTATTTTGTATAACTCTAAAACTTTAACCCGTAGATTTTTTAACTTTTGTATTTAGAACTATTGTAATATCTAACTGTTTTCAATATCTTTTTTGACAGCAATCGACTGAGAATTTATTTACAGGGTGAGCCAAATGACTTTAAATACATTGAGGTGTATGGATGCATTCAATTCATTGAAAGTTTGTGGTCAATCACTACTTTGGCTATCCCCAAAATCTCCCAGACTATCTCAAGTTTGTCGGCTTTTGGTGAAATATCGCCAAATAAAGTGTAAGAAGAAAATCTTTCAAATTGAACTCAGCTTGCCGATATCGAAATATTTGGCTAGAAATTGCTAAACCTTACTATTATTGATATTTTGTCTCTTTCAAACAAATAAGTTTAGAGGAAGTGCGTCGAAAATATTTTTGATCTAATGGACGTGCAAGGAAGTCATGTGTTGGACACATGAGATTTTTTTAAGCGAATAAGAATTAAAGGAGATGACGGTGTTATGGAATAGCATTTACATTTTTAACTACATAGGTTTTTGAATAAGATTTCAAGAATCATCATGAGTACATTCTATAACGAATTGTAATGAAGTGTCACTTCTAAAAAACAAACAAAAATAGCATTATATATTTTATAGTTATAGAAAAAAAAACATTATTAAAAAAGTTACGAATAAAGGTTAATATGAAATGGTATAGAGTAGGTGTTTAAAACCATTAAGAAACTAATTCTACTTCATTAAGCATAGATAGATTTACGGCTGTAGTTTGAAGAAAAAAAAAATCTTTTTTTAGTCTTGGTACACAAACTGAAATAAACTAATGGCTACATGGTCTCAAAAAATTCCAGATGGTTCTTCATAAGCAGTTTTATACACTGTAATGAGCGAAAAGCTGTACCTTTTGTGAAATTTTCAGAAAAAAATCTTAAACATGGATCTGAGATGCAAGATTTTCCGAAGAGTGACACGTTTTGCGAAAATTTCCGATTTTAAAAACTTTTTCTAAAAGTTTTGAAACTGATACATGTTTCTTGTTTATTTCAGAATGTAGTACAGCTTGTAGAGGGACAGTTTCAAAATTTTGAAGTGCCTGACATAATTAGTTTATTTGTACTTATGTACCAAAATGCTCTTGTACAGTCAAGATGAGCCCACGGAGAGCAGTTGCAGCATTAAATCCAAATTCCAAGTTCATCTTCGGAGAATTTTCCATTACAGAAGATACATCCAGCAACTTTGTCTTCCGGTTCTTTAGTTTATGGCATTTAATTACGTTTTTACATAACACAGTTTGGAATTAAAATATTACTGAGTATTTCATAATACCCGACACATCATCTACGACTAATGAACCTTAAAATTGATGTATAAAACACTGTGAGTTCAAAACAACCATGGTACAACAAACTACAATTCTATTAGCGTTCATTATGCATAACACCAATTTTCAAGCAACGTGTATACTAATAGGTTAAGATGTTTGAAGAAAATCTTAAAACACACTTTGTCCTGTAGCAAGTGCTACGACACCAACAAGCGCTCAACACTCACTCCATTGTAACATGTGGAATATTTCTTGAGTAATGAATGGTATTCCCATGTGACAACAGTAACTAACAAATTAAGATACTGGGTATTCTACATTTCCCGAGTATTCAATAATACCCTCCTCTCTTCTGTGATTTATATAGGAGTTCGATAATTTTAACTTACATGTTCTGATGAATTTAGTGATATATACACTAAAATTGAAGGTATACATACATATAAATATATATATATATATATATATATGTGTAATAATAAAATAAACTTTTCTAATTTAACCTAATTTAATTTAATGTTATTTGAAAAGCCTTCTTTAATCTCGGTTACTCTCACTGTAAAGTTTGTTTCTCGGCCACACAAATATTACGCTCAGAGACGTTTTTTGAAATTCCATAAGAAGTAAAATTGTTGATTCAGCAGTAGTTTCAGTTTTCTGTGGCTTTGCTAATACGTGCTTTTAGAACGCCTGTGTAAGCAGGTGTTTCTCATGTCTTGATTGACAAGCTAGTTAGCTAATTACGTTTGAGAGTAACGCCTTCGCGATCGTGCTACACCCTGCCGGCAGGTGTGGTAACTAAGGAGTATTTAAACAAGAGCGTGGAAATTTTGGGAGCTTTTAGAGTTTTAGCTTAGCTTTTAGGAGTTTGGAACGTGAAGCTTTTGCAGGAGCTACCAGCTTCAGCCATTAGACTGCGATGTACGAAGATAGCCCCGGAGCTAAAAGGTCGCCGGCCTGACTCCTGCCCTCTGTCCGAACTTTGAAATAAAATATTCAACCGAGAGCCCCAATGGAGTCGTGTCATCATTTCACAAGAATGCGCATAAGAGTAAATTGTTGATTCAGCAGTAGTTTCAGTTTTCGTGGCTTGCTAATACGTGCTTTAGAACGCCTGTGTAAGCAGGTGTTTCTCATGTCTTGATTGCAGCTAGTTAGTAATTACGTTTGAGAGTAACGCCTTCGCGATCGTGCTACACCCTGCCGCAGTGTGTAACTAAGAGTATTTAAACAAGAGCGTGAAATTTTGGAGCTTTTAGAGTTTTAGCTTAGCTTTTAGGAGTTTGGAACGTGAAGCTTTTGCAGGAGCTACCAGCTTCAGCCATTAGACTGCGATGTACGAAGATAGCCCCGGAGCTAAAAGGTCGCCGGCCTGACTCCTGCCCTCTGTCCGAACTTTGAAATAAAATATTCAACCGAGAGCCCCAATGGAGTCGTGTCAATCATTTCAACAAGGAATGGCGTAAGGCCCCATTCTGTATATATATATATATATATATATATATATATATATATATATGTATATTAATTTGCGAGTTTTAGTTATCACACGAACATTTGCGTGCACGTTCTTAAATACAATTTTCCCTATCTGTACACATCCTGTAGCAACCAGCAAAATGTATCTATAAAGATAAAATGAACAACTGGAAAAATATTGAAATAAAGAAATACTTTCTAGCAGTAGTACCAGTAAAGTTATTATTAGTTTACTTAAGTATTTACCATCCATACCTACTCCTGAAATATTTATTATGTCTTTTATAAAAGTTTATGTAGTATGTCTATGGAGAAAATGATTTTATTCATGCAATTCCATAAGATATATTTATTCAAACGGGCTGATTCAATGCATTTTTACAGTTTATAGAAAATTTAATAGTTCTTTTTCAGTAACAGACTATATATTACCTAAAATGTACACCCTTCTATAGTTCACGCATCCAATTTAATAATGTAAATAGTTTGAGTATATATTTGGAAATAAAGTTTTTCTAACATATGAGTGCACTGCATCAAAGTTTTGTGGTTTAAAGTTCAAAACTTTTCGTTGTTATGATTATTGTTGTGTAAATTCATTTACGTAGAAAATGTGGATTTTGTAAAAACGATTAACGTTAAAAAAATTCTTCGAATACAAATTGTATAACATTAATCCTAGGAAAGGCGTACTTACACTAATCATGTAGGTTTGCGAGATCCGAAGTATATATCTTAAGTAAAATCCACTCTCGTGAACTCATATAGCCACGTTGTGAAAATGAATTTCTTTTCTGATACTAAGTGATTTCCATTTACCTTACCACAAAATCACTTTATTTTCCTAAGAATTTTTCATAACAGAAAAGATTAACTTTTTCAAAATTGTGATTAAAGAAACTTGCCACTTTCAACAAAAAGAAACCATCAGTGTTCGATACTACCGTGCAATCACAATAAAGCTGTTAGAACAAAGAAGCGGAATGCTAATAAATATAATTTTGCTGTTTCATTATTAAAAAAATGCCTCCCATTGTTTCCCATATTGGAATATTTCTTCTTGTTCGAGAAGCTTTTTAATCACCCGCCATTGAGCTCGGTTATTGCTCATAACGACTTTTACATTTTTAAGTGCTACAAATCTGTCGAAGACGCAATAGTGGTCGTTAACTCTGGCTGATAGAAGCAAGAGAAAATTTTCTTTAAAAGTGATTGATAAAAAGGTGAAGAAAAGTTTTAAGCATCAAAAATGAGTACAGTTTAACAAAAAAATGTTTAGTATTTTCTTGAAAAACACTCTTAGATAAAAAATTACCTGTATTTCACCAGTAGCAGGATTGGTGGCAACAATTCCGTGCTAATGTAAAATATTATGCATAATTTTATTAATTTGAAAAAAATAAGTACTTAAAGCTAACTTACTTAATAAATGTATAAAATCAACGTTTTGTGTAAATGAGTTTAAACTACAGTAAACACTGCAGTCATAATCTTAAAATTTTAACCCAGAAAGAATTTAATCGATTGTACTTTGTATTTTAAAAACATGTTAGTATACGAAAGATGCTCAAATTTGTAAACTTATTAAATTAGAATTTTATATGATAATATCTTGTAAACTTTAGAGATTAAGTATTCTGATACTGAAAAAAATTGATGACTTTTCCTATAATATCTAAATATGCACTGAATAAGCCCATTTGGAAAAATATATCTTATGTAATTATGTGCAGTTATATCAGTAACAATAAATAGTTTTTTAGAAGCGTAAGGGGCAAAAAGTTAAATAAAGTAATATTATTTTTACTGGTCCATCACACAATTAAAAAATTATTTTATTTCTTCTTTCTGCCAGTTGATTAATATTTACACATACATCTAAAACTAAAAAATGTGTACAGTCACAACTATTTGCATTTATTAATATGCACGATTATGTGTGTTGTACATATAGGTACAAATGTATAGAGAATCAGAGTGTTTGAAAAAAAAATACAATTTCGTTTTCATGTATACAGCTGCACATATTTCTGTGAATTTATTAGAACATGAAATTTTAAATTACCAAACTTCTGTATAAATCATAATTTCTATTCCCTGAAAAAAAGCAAGCGGAATTATCGTTAGCATCATTAATTTGAAATATGTAGCTCGACAAACCCTAAAAAAAATTGGTAAAGAACAAGGTAAGATCTTTTCTCAAGAAATCGATACTGAAAAGAAATGACATTGAATGGCATTGTATGAAACCAGATAGGAGTGGATGTGAAAATAATTATTTTCTCGGATGGTGGTTCGACTAAAGAATCAGGTTTACCTGTTGTTATTTCTTTGTTTCATTAAGATTATTTAAAGATTGCTTTCCTAATAAGAAATAGCATCAGGATTATTTTCTTTCAAGTACAAAATACGGGAGTTGTTAAATTAAAAATAATGGCTGAGTATATTTTTATATTAGGCAGTTGAAGTATATTACATTATTTATACCTAGTGTAAAAAATCTGTTTCTATGTACATCTTATTAAATGTTCTTTATTTCCCTTAGTTGACTCGTAACCGAATACACGAATTTTCTTACATGGTCAGACTCAGAAAGACTTTGTATTTTGAAAACAGTATTGGAATTTATTTTGGAAAAGCATTATATCCTAGAAATCATTTAATTACTAAAAATGTTAATATTAAAAATGCTGAATGTTATGATACTAAATGCTGGAAAGATTTTATATATAAAAAAAAAAAACTCTAAACAATCTTTTAATGAATACTTACTTCGTTTAGATACTGTGGGATGACACAATTCTTAATAACTGTTAGAAACAAAAATGAAGAGTAGAATCTTTTTAAATATTACCTTAAGAATATTTCTTTATTTTTTTACATCCTTCAAATGCACATGGAGCATACGACAACGGATCATTGTCCACATACTGAGTATTTATAAGAATGACATAGAGTAGATGTTTTCCATTTCAACTTTCTTGGGCACATGGTACAATATTTTCCAGTAGGTAATTTTCCACTGCTAAATGCTTGTGCATTTTCTCTCCTCTACCAAATATTTTCGTAAATCGAAATCTATCTTCCTGTATAAGACGGGCATATTTTAAGCAATACTTTGGTACAGAAAATAATGGTCCAAGCATCCTTTTTAGTCAAAGATAGCTGCTGAAAATTACGTTGAATTCCGGGCAGCTTCAAAACCATGTTGATTTCAGGCGTCTGCGAATGTGAACTCACTAAAGACCATGTAAATCTACTTTTTCCTTTTCCATAAAAATAATTTTCTTTATCAATCTTGTCGGCTTCCTCTTTTTTTCTGAATGTAAGTCCGAATTTTCATCACTTTTTTCTTCTTGATCGTTTCTAATCATTTCTGCATCGCTAATATCAGAATCATCCTACAAAATTTCGGATTCTTCAAACCATTCTATTACAGTTTTATCAATATCTGGACTGCTGACTTTTTTTTTTCTGGGAGGTCCTAGTTGAATGTTCTATATATTGTTAAGACAACAGTATGTCATTCTAGGCAAGGAAGTGAAATGAGTAGAAACTAACTGGTGCGTTTATCATTTTTAATCACATTTTCAGATACTTGGAAACAACGGGACTCCATAAATGGTGGTGAAAACTTTACAAAAGATTAACTGATTTATATGCACGTGTTCAAACATGGAATTATGCCAATATACTGATAAATGAAGAACTTGAAGGTACTGAGGATATGATTGTTTTAAAAAATTAAAAAGCACATGTGGTAATCAGAGCCGATGAGCAACGTTTTGTTCAGCTGAAGAGCCCTTGAAGCTGTAGAGCACCTTGTTAGATTATGCTTAAATTTAACACCTGGATCTGACATAATTATTCCAACACGCCTTCCTCAAAAATTTCCATCAAGTCCGTCAGGTATATAATCTTAAGTTTAGATGTACCATAGCTAAAAAAATGTAAGCCTTCATTTACATTTTAAATTTTAGGGATATTGTGTGTTAAATGTTCTAAATGAGGTTAATTCCATAACAAGAGCTATAACGAAATCTCTTTGAGTATAAATTCAAGTTTATCTTGCATTTTATATAAGTTATATGCCATCCACTTAATTGGCGAATTCAAGACTTGAGTTCGTAAAAAATGTCTGTGATTTCAATTTCAGCTAAAACTTCCTGGTATCATCCGAGACAACTATGCAGTGTATGTACTGGATGATTAATTTTGAAGTCGTTTAGTACTGCACGTTGCACCTTAAAATCACATGTACATCCTCTTTTTTCTCCAAAATCACTGACTTTTGACTGATACAGCCTCATTTACGATTTAAGTGATGAGTTATGATTCTTGGTCATACTATAAACACGATTGTTTTATATAGTGAACGATGCTGTATTTTACATTGTTAATCTCATTTTGGTATAGAATCTAACAAATGACATTCGCTGGTCAAAATCATAGCTATCGACTCATAACTAGTAAATGCAGGTGCCTGTAACGATCATGTGATTAATTCGGAATCCGATAGTTTTTTGGCGTATACAATATTGCCACCGGTCAAGGAAAATCTAAAAATCTGTAACAGTCAGAAAAATTTCATTTTAACAGAGAAAGTGAAAGAACATCGCAAGTTTTTGGCTAAACACCAGGAAAATTTTGAAATTTTATCTATAAAACTATCTGAAAACTCCATTTATGAATAATTTTTCATTTTCTGTTAAACTGGGATGATCTGAATATGATTTCATGTAGGTGCACAAGTATGGTGGATAGACATTTTTTTTGTATGAGGGCCTAAATAAAAAACAAAAGACAGAAAACATTGCTTTAGAGCAATATTTTGCGTTATTGTACATTTTGTGCAGGTTAAATTGGCTTCTCCCTCTTTTTCTTAAACTAAGACCTCCCAAAATTTGTACCTTATTCACCACAGTTGCGCACCTATTTTTAAGTCATGTTTTGAAGATTCCAGACATGCCGTGAATGTGAAATTAATTTGTAAATGGAAAAGTCTGATAATTAAGCAAGACATGCATCAAGATGTTCCAGGTTTTCAGCCGAAATTTCAAATTTCCTCGCCTTTTATGTTAAAATAAAATATCCTGATTGTTTCAGGTATTCAAGTCTTCCTACACCGGTAACGACCCTGTATATGCAAAATAAGCTCCCAGCATCTAAGTAATCGTATGATCATTATCCACAACAGCATTCCCGTGAAATCTTTCCACAATTATTTTGGAGCACAAATTAACTGCCAGTCTTAATATTGCCAAATTAAAATGCCAACTATTTTTTTTTTTTGCGAAACTGTAATAAGCATTAAATAGACGTTCAAATATTTTGTTATTTGCCCTTGGAAAAGTAAATTATAAACCACTATTACACTAAAATGACTGCTGTATTAATATTCATCGAAAACACTTGCAGATATGTTTAAATTTTAGCTGCAATTAAACAAATCGTAACATAGTTCCACAGAGTATAGGATTAAAATCGTTTGTCACAAATATCCTTTATAATTAAATGAAATGGCCAGTTCTATCGAAAATAACTAACGTTCTTTGCATAATTTTCTTATTAAATTCACACGCAAACTGCTAGAATTGATAGTTAGCAATAACAAGTAATCCACACGTTGCTTCATAGACATGCTTTAATTAGTATTTACCCTTAGAGATTTAATTTTAAGATTATTTCCGATAATAATAAGTATGTCTGAAGTTCTGTAGTGTAAATTTCATGTGTGACTACGTTTAGTAAATCACATGTAATATGCTTAATTCTCCAAATAAATTGAGTGCTTGTGAAATAGCTTAATAATAACAGCTTTAATTACGCTACTACACAACCCTTTCTGTAAACATGCTATTTATATTGCTAGAAAAGATTTACTCAATCAGTTTTAATGTAATTGCTGTGGCATCTTAAATTAAAAGTTACTAAGCACTGTGGGGATATTTCTGATTCACTGTATGCGTATTTATTTAACGTCATACTTAATTTATAGTATTTACTAAACTATTTTATTTAACCAAATGTATTTACTTATACTGTAAAAATATTTTGCGTTATTTAAATTTTTATCTAATGGAACATTTATTTTTGATAACCATCTCTAATCATTTTATATGTTAGGTTGTTTGAATCTTTAAAACCCTATTGAACGAAATGAGTCTAGGCCAACGAGATGAAATATGATTGTTCTTTAATTTAGGGTTAGTTATACCCGAATTAGCTTTGAAATATACTGTAGGGAAATAAAACATTCTGATTAAATATGCTCTTTTGTGTTAAATACTTTTATAAAATATATTACATAATATGATTTTCTTGAATACCTGACAACTTGCAAATCCTAAATCCCTTCTGCTTCCTTTATTCAAACACAGGTAACATCCACTTAAAGTAACTAATTATTTTTACCCATCATTGCAGAAGAGGGAGTGTCAAATATATTTAAATGACGATTTTTATTATGCAAGTAAGTACATATTAACAATACAAATTCATAAAATAAACATGCCATAAGAGTCATACTAATCTAATTTACTGGGTTAACTTCAGTAGTGGGCCTTCAGGGACTTGTAGAATTACTCCAGCGTAATTTTCCAGTATAATGTATTTAATTAGATTATGGGGTATTTAAGTTAATCTATTAGGTAAATGATTATTTCCAAGAATGTATTGCTGCTATGTATAAACGAAGAAAATGGATTTGTCTAAGAAAGGATAATACCTATTTTTTCTCTGTCAGAAAAAAAGTTCTTTTTTAAATATAATTTTAGCAACTGCAAATATTTATTTAATTTAAAATTAGCAATTAAATATTATTTATTAGTAATTAAATATTAATTAATTTACAATAAGTAAATAAAATGTATTTTATGCTGAGATTTTTTTAAACATCAATGACTATTTTATTCGATATACTGAAAAAAAATTAAAATAAAAATTTACTATATTTTCTCAAGAAGAAAATGTATAAAAAATCCTTGAATTGTTTTACATTTGTAATGCATAGCGGAAAATGTGTACGTTTCATTTCCCATTTTGTGTTGCATGCAAAGCTTGGTGTTACGTCAGTAGTTCTCAACCTGGGGGGTCGAGATCCCCAGCGGAGGCGTAGAAGAATTTACAGGGAGGTGTGAGTTTAAAAAATAAAATTAAATAAAAAGTAAAGCTAAATGTTCGTTTACTCAATGGTGCGGTCAAAATGTAACTGTGACGTATTTTCGACATGCGCGAACACGAACACGATTACTGTCGTAATTTTAGAAACACGATAATTATCATACGTAAGGCAACGCTGCAAGAGCTCGAGCACGGAATTTCGCATAGTATATTTTACCTTTATTATTTTTTCCCTTTCTCTACCCAAATTCCCCAGCTCATTTTCCCTTTGCACCGTGACGCATGCGTATAAATGTTGTTTGACTCTGATTCATCTCTGCGCATGAGTGTAGCAAATTTGAAAGGCCATTTTCGTTGGATTCTCGATGCATGCATTGTTTGTTCTGATATCATTAAAGAGTAAGATAATTTATGTTACTTTTCAGACTGCAATAAAATCTCTTAATAAAATTAACCCAAATAAAAACTGCAATAAAATTAACTCAAATCTGATTCGCGCAATCCTTGCGAATAGTTCTCAAGATTCACACAGGAAAATTTCATTTAAAAATACCTAATACTTTCTGAGAAAAATGATTAGGCGTTAAGGCACTTTTCACCATAGCAAAGCATTGGGACTTGAATCTCCGCAAGCCGGCTATAGAGGCCTCTTAAGGAGGTGACATACAAAATTTGAGAATTATATCGTAAAAAGTGTGAGAGATATGAAGACAAATATAACCCTGACTTAAACCGCATTTTATTGACTCTCGAATAAAAGAAAATCACATCGAATGATTGCATTGAAAGGAATGTACAGAAATTACGAAAAAAAATCTTTTTTTTCACTCTAGCAATGAACGTTTACATTCAAAACCATGTATAGTCCTCGATCATCTTTCTTTAAAGATATCTTTGAGCCGTTGTATGATGAAAGGCTGAAATTTGGTACATCACCTCGTTAGCGTATGGGGCACATTTTGCTAATTTGTAACTTTTTTGCGCGGGGGGGGGAGGGTCGTATACAAATTTAAAAATTGTAACTTTTTGTAAATGAACGGGAGAAATTCTTTCTTAGCGGAGTCTTATTTCCGACTTTATTTTGAACATTTCATTTTATTATATGACATTTCATATACGTTGCAATAACATTGTCTTTACACAGGTTTCTGCACCAACATATGGAAAAGAATTTCAACATAATGGACACTTTTTAATAGAACTTTACACTCTTAACTCCTTGGCATATCGTTCAGAACAGTTTCAGAAATTTAGATTCGTCAATTTTATAAAGTATTCTTTTTAGACTTCCTCCAGAGCATTCACTCCTTACGACAGATTCCTTTCCTGGAAATCATTGCACTAAAAGCGCTGATTTCGTATAACCTTTTTAAAAGCAAAAGAGAGCAGAGACTTAAATGAAAACGAATCGCTGGTGGGAATAGAGATGTGTTTGGGGACGATGCATTCCGGATTGACTTTTGCTTGAAGCTCATAAGTGCCGTTTGTATTCTAAAATAATTATTTCTGCGGCGTGGGAGTTAGGGACGCCAAACAGACCTTGCTTTCAGAGATTTGTTAGCTGTGCGTTTAGCGTTGTTTCTCTGTAGTTTTCTTTCAGAATTCGCTTTGATATGGGGTATAGAGTGAGCATCAAAATGTATGTGTGTGTAGATGTAATTATAGAAAACAAAATTATTATGTGGGAAACCACATCCATGTCTGGAAAGGGCATGAGGAGAACTGTGACAGATGAAGTAATCAGGTATTGAATCTTTATCAATACTTTATCTATATTGCCAAAATAAAAAAATAAAAATCTGTTGTTCAGACCATATGACTTTTACGTACGTACACTAAATCATAAATATTTTCTGCGCACTTCAACTGAACTAATTTAATTTCGAAGATATCAAATAATGCAATAATGCTAAGATTTAGAGATTTCCCGCCGAACGTTTGAGATACCGATAAGCTGAATTCAGTTTTAAAGTTTTATTGGGTGCTGACGCATCCTCCCGTCGGCCAATCCCGCCAAACTATTTTTTCGCCAAATGTGCAGGAAAACTGTTGCCAATCGTATCCAAACCATCAATTAATACATGTGTCCGACGTTTATCTAGGCGAAAAATCGCTCGTCTTGGTGGACTGCTGGGGTAATACCTATATTAAGTAATATTTAATTTTGGCACTTATTTGACGATATTTCAGCAAAATCCGTCAAGCTTGCGATAGTTTGGGAGATTTTAGGTATAACCCAAGTAATGATTAACAGACTTTTAATTAATTGAATGCTTTTGAGAAACCCTGTAAATAAATTACACAATCGATTACAATTAAAAAAAAAGAGATTAACAATTATATGTTTCAATGTTTTTAAATTTATAAAATCGCAGAATTCTATGGTTAAAAGTTTTAGAGCTATGCAAAATTCGTGATAACTTTGGGCGCCCAATTTGGCGATATTTCGGAAAAAACTCGCAAAGATCGATGAAAGTTGCCAAGATTATAGTCATTGCATAGAAATGACTGAATACATACATAATATATTAAATATATCCATAGGCCTTTATTTAAAAGTTTGTAATTTGCAAAAAAAAATGCAACCAAACCTGAATGCAACCAAAACGAGAGAGCTTAATTAGGTGTTACAACAATCCTAAATATAAAATTTCAACATTATGTGAGTAATAATTTATGAGATTTGCGCGTTATATGAACTTACAAACATACGTACGTACCTGTGTAAACACGACATATACAAATTAGTACGTACGTACATGCTTATGTAGGGGAAGGTGATGCATATGAAGGAAAACAGGTCCCCTTATGGCGAAAACTTGAATAACATAACATAAATGTTAAATAAAACTTTGGACCTATCCACAATATTTTACACTGTACTTTGCATCATAAATATATTTTAATAATATTTTAAACCCAATAGGAGTAACAAAAAAAAAAAAAAATAGAAATTTGACAAAATGTCCAAATGATTATTTCACTCTCAATCAAAGGTCAAAACGATCCTTTATTTGAAAATAATTGTACATTGTTTTTTTATCTGCAACATGAAAGATGGAAAAGTAATTATGACTATACATAGTTCAATAAAACAAGTTTTACAATTATGTAGTTTGCATAATTTATTTTATGAAAATTTTGAAATAAAAAGTGTCAAAATCAGTGAAATTAAATATTTCAAAATTATAATTCAAAAATTGTCCTATAATAAGCGCAGAAATAAATTAAATAATGTAATGGGGGGCCAATCATTTTGAGAACATCTGCAAGGCTGTCATGACGACTAGTACCCGGTACTGGAGTTTCTTCAGTCGATGGATGATTTTACCTTGCAGTATGGCTGCCCACATTATGTCATGATACTGGAATACGCCGAGAAACATAACGAACTAAACAAATGTATTTCAAATCTAAGAACATACTCTATTCAGTAAACCAACTCATGTTTCTTTACATTAAAGACTGTATTTTTAAATAGAAAAGATATGAAAATATGAGAGATATGATGAAACCTAGTTTTTTTTTTTAAAGAATTTTAGTCAGACACGTAACACACCGTTGGCTTAAATTTTGGCAATGTCTCTTCTTGACTTGGCACAACTAATTTACGTGTTACACGGCAGATAGCGCTACCTGTATCTAAGGAAATATATCTGGATCATTTTGCCCGCTAGGATCCTTTTTTTCCTCCTTTCCCTACGTAAAAATGCCATGAGAAAACTAGTCAAAATAGACTTGCAGTTGGTCGAAATAGATTGCCTGCATTTATGCGAACTTAATGCACGCGTACGTTGAGACGTCTCTCAAGAACAAGTAAATTCATAGGTAGTCAAGAATCGCTTTTTTCATGAAAATCTGCTTGCCGAAAATTTTTGCTATCACTGTACTTCTTTTAACTTTGTACACAAGGAAGTAACGAAATTGAAGTATTTCCCCTTTTACAAAATTGCGACCATTTTGCGATCATTTTAAAATAATTTATATTTTTAGACGACAGAAAAATATCAACCTCATTCAATCGAGATTATTTAGATAAATTATATGCTACATTTTTGTGCAGTAAAATAATTTGCAAACATACATTTATCAGAACGTATATGCACGTACTTCGTTTGCTTCAACACGCGCAGTGTTTGTAATACACTGCATTCACACCCTTCACGCATAAAAAATATTAGCAAAGAATACAGGCAAAGAAAAGTCGTTTATATAACATTTTGGAACCCTTAGAGATTAAAGACAATTTCAGTTCCAATCATTCATTATAAAATTAAAATTATTCTTTGGGCATAAATTGGAATCCCTTTAAATGCAGTCAATCTAGATAATATCAAATGGTAGTATAAACAACAACGTTCCTGTGTGGTTAGTAAACTCTAAAAGGCTATCAGCAGCATTGGTAAGACAACAAACATTATTTATACTTCAAAGAACTAAATTATTTATTCTGAAAGCAATATTGCGCAAACAAAGGTAAGCTCAAGTTTGCAGGAATATGTTTAATGTATCTGAGTGTAAAGTAAAAAATAAACCAAACTAATTTAATGGAATTATTTTGATTAATCCAGATTAAAAGCAAATATCTACAAAATCTAACTAAAACTTTAAAGTAGTCTGTTTAAGCATTCGAAAATCGCATCTGAGATAAGAAATACAACAAATACAGAGAAAATCTTATAAATAAGTATAGTAGTTTTACAATATTTTCCTGAATCGTGGGGTTGTTATGCAGGAAAAAAAATATTCTAGAAGCAATTAAAATTATTCAGATACTTTTAAAGCCAATGAATTAAGGTCCTTTGATTGGTTTAATCAAAACTGATATCATTAGTTGATGCTAAAAGCGAGTGTAAATAAACACGTAATTATTATGAAAGATCAAAGGTCTGTACAAAAGAAAAATATCCGTCTGTGACAGACTTAAAAGTATGCGAGTTGAGACGAATCGAAAAAGAAATTTCCTGTTTACATTTAACTTTAATACAACAATTTGTGTGGAAAAAGCGCATTGCATGTTGGGAAATTGAATATTTGAATCTTCTTTAAGGAATAAGAGGTCAGTCCCCGCCAGTTACTATTATCATTATTACCATTAATATGGATTAATCTTTTGGATTTAAATTATAAAATGCCAGTTTTTCTATAGTGAAATTAAAAAAGCAAGAAGATATCTTTATTATCTCTTTCTGCAGAGAACATTTTAAGGGATTATATTTCCTATTTACATTACATTTAGGGAAAACCACCCAAAACTCCAGACCGTTAGATCGACGGCAAGTATCCAAGACCTTCACACTTTAGCCCTTCCAAATGTTCAGTGTCTTATCTCTACTATGCCCCTAATGGTACAAAATCCTTACTAGAATTTTAGTATGAAATACGTAGTGCATCTGCATTTGTGTTTTAACTGCAATATTTTTACAAATACGAAGGTAGTTATCATGCATAGTTTTATAGCCTTCAGTATTTACCGTTCACTTTGAAATTCATTAACTGAACTGAAATCCAAAACCGCCGTAAAATATTCTCTCTCGTGAAACTTTGTACATACTTAAAAAAATATACAGTAATTTTAAAACTTAATCCACATTTTGGCGCTATAATCTTAAAAGAAAAAAGAAAAGCATTCTTCGAAGCCTTAAAAGGAATAGGTGAACACATTAACGGCAAATTTTAAGTGCACCTCATTTAAATTTTAAAGTAATTGACTTCTGTTTTAAGAGTTTCGTTATCTAGGAAAGGCCTATGCTTTACCGTAGATACAAATCCCTGCACGTAATTTATGTAATGGTTGCTAAGGGAAGCTAGAGAATGGGGGCATTTTGATCTGATTTCATGAAAGGCATCCGTGAGTTTTAACAAAGTTTTAAATCTTTTCAAGTTTCTAAATATATTATATTATAAAAAAGCAGGGTTTAATTTTCCGAAGAATTCCTCATTATAATAAGTGCAGTAATAAAACCAAGAATTTTTTGAAGCATGACTAATAGATTTAATGCACATATATCTATACAAGGTATCCACTATTGATTTATTTTGAACGTAAATAAATAAATAAATAAATAATGATTTGAGGGGGGATGCGACGTTGCTGCATCGTAATTAAAAACACACACACACACACATTGTCTTCAAATATTTAAAAATTTCCCAAAACTATGTGGCTGTAGAACTAAATAACAGCCCTCTAAAGACATAGGTTCTTTGCAGTAGTAATAACACGGCGTAGTTCTTAATAATTTTTGTGAGACATTTGACAGAAGAGGCGTAGCATTAAAAGCCACAAACTCTTGTCGACATTGAACAGTACGTCTGTACTGCATGCTAGTCCACTTCAACTGAGGCATTTTGAAATGTACAGACAAACCTTCTTGTGATAGAATACAATATTACTGCCGCAAAGCGTGGGCCATATTGAAAATACTGATATTTCATTTTTTAGCCGACAGCGCTATCTAGGGACACAATCGGAAACTATTTGATTCTATGTATTATTTTTTTATTATTTATTGCTTTTCTAATAACAATTCAGCAAGCTTCGACATATCTTCTCAAACCATCTTTTTATTATTTACGTTTAAAATGGATCAGCTGTTTAGTGAACAGCCTAAATATAATTTGATTTTCTGTAAAGGTTTTATAGTTAAATGATTTTCTGTTTTGGTACGTCCAATATATTTTGCAGATTCATGTACGCGTGTTTTCAAATTATCAATTTTTAAATAATGCTTAAAGTTTTCCAAAGTATATTCAGAACCTATTAAATTGGTTTTTGATCATATTTTTCCCCACGCATATTCTGAAAATAACCGTAGTTTTGTAAGAATATTTGCAATGTTGAAAAATGCATTGTAAGTATAAAATACTTTAAAATAATTCGAATTTCAAAATTTCAATCAGCTTAACGGTTTCCCTGAAATTTTTCGAATCCTCGGACACCTTCTTTGAAACTCAAACACACACGGTTTCGAAGGAAATGGAATGACCAACTTTTAACGGTGGCAGCTACTTTTTTTAATTATAGGGATATTAGTGGTTTTGGTACTTTTCGATTACCCGGGCCAAGTGAAACTCGCCCCCTCCTCCAAGAAAACACATAAATAAATCTGAAACACTTTAATATTTTAAATACACATTAAAGTGCTATGCATATTAAAAGCTATTATATTATATGCGTCGTCCCTATTTTTCCTCCTTCTTCCTTGAAGGTGCAAAGTATATGATTATTAATGAGTGTGTCGTACTTTTTTAGATGTTCCATAAAACACTTCTTTGGAATCGAAATCTATATTAAAATCATCTACCGAAACTGTTTCACAATTCTCGCTAAGCATATGCTAACTGTGTAAAAAACACTCAAAATACTGGTGTTAAACGATAAAATAAATTAAAAACTTGTGAAAAAAACGCACACAAAATGTTACTTATAACACTATACGATCGTTTCGACAAAAAGTTCTTTCAGTTTTCACCAGTCACAATTATAAATGCTCTGTTTGGGATATTAATCATAATCCATGAGTGTGCCGTGTCTGTCTTTCTTGTGTCACAAAACACTTCTCGGGAATTGAAATCTCTATTAAATTACTCTACTAAAACTAATTACCAATCTTCGTCAGGCATATCTCAACTATACTGTTACGAATTTTCGGTCTGTTCTGCATCCTGACGGTTAAAAAAAAATTAAAATTCGTATTCTACAAGTCAAATAATTAAATTTTGCATTCTGTCGTATCAACCGGTTATACAAAGTTTGGGTTTCCCCATTGATTAATATAGTGTTTCTAGAAATCTCGATAAATATTGGTCGTAGCTAATTTCACTTTTGGAGACTTTTTTAGCGCCAAACTTGGCAATATTTCACCAAAAAATTGCCAAGCTTGGCGACATTTCGGTCATTTGGCTCGATTTTTCCAATTAGTACTGTAAAGCTTGATTTCCTGCATTAGCGCGTGATAGCCTTGGATTATTCATTAATATTTCTATGACGTAATAAAAACTCTATCGTTCTAGGTCTTTCTACAGATCCCTATTTTTTATAGAATTTACGTCGAAGAGTATAAAAAGCAGACAGGCCGGGGAATTCAAGTTCTATATTCATTGAGTTCTGGTTGAGTGCGCTTACGGCATTAAGCTGTGAATTGGGTTATTTTGTTTGCTTTTGAAAGCTGGTTTTTAAATGCTGTGTGTAAATTCTTCATTGCTGAGTCTTCTGGGACTGTTTACGATTTCCCTCTTAAGTTTCAACTGAAGTTTGGGCTGTGGAGATGTTTTATTTTGTGTGGGAAATGCAGCATCTGCGAAAGCGTTTGTAATGAGCGGACTGTTATAAGCAAACTACTGGCTATTGGTGGCTGTGAATTTTGTGCAGCTGGCTGAAAATAAAATACTTGTAAATATCTTGCTGGTAATTATGTTTTGCTATGCCCTTTAAGTTGATATGCAAGAGCTTATTTGGTATCATTAGATACAGGCCATGTAATATAAAAAGAACTTTCTAATTATAAGGCAGCAGCCTTAACAATTATCTCGTAATATTGTGTTAGAGAGTCGACCGCGGGAATGAATACAATGCAGTAGATCATCGATTGTCCGAAAAACTGGGACTGATCGCTTTTGGAAAAATGCAAATTTTTGGATATTCGATAATTTTGATGCTACGCACAACTACATATGTTATTTTTTTTAATACTTTATTAATGGTAAAGCTATCCTAGCAAACACACACAGGTTCTCTGAATGTCTATTAACGTTCAGAAGACGTTTTTCTGAACGTTAATAGACGTTCAGAGAACCTGTGTGTGTTTGCTGGGATAGAAATATAGAAACAAGAAAACTAGTACACTAGAAGGGTAGAATTTAGTTGCATCAGATATACAACAGAATGTCTCATACGCGTAAGCAGTAATGCCATCCCACAGACAGCACAACAATGTTCTTTCAACGTTAATAGAATTCTGAAGACATTTACAGAACATGTGTGGACGTTCTCTGAACGTTAATAAACATTCAGGCAATGTTTCGGTTAAAATCGAGTGAATCATAAGAGTTTTAGTTAACTGAGATTATAGTGTACTCTATTAATACTTTTCTTTTCATAGAAGGTACCTGGATTTAGTATCAAGTACAAGAAATCCAATTTATGAAATGCAGTGTGTTAATAAAATGTTTAGAAAAAACTTTAAAGTCTTTACTGACATTTCGTGGTAAAATAGTTCGTGACATTAAAAAATCGAAATGTTTCTGTTTTAGATATAAAGCCATCACTTAAATTTTTATTTAAAGTATACATACAGAATGCTGAAACAATAAAATCATTCATTACTCTTTCTAGATATTCAATAAAACATTAAAATTAATCCATCTAGATTTTAATGAAAACATTAAAATTAATCCAAGACGCAGAAGTCTTATATTAACAGGGATTAGTAAAATCTAAACAAATAGTGAATTATGCAAATATGAGGTAAAGATATGCCAAAAGTTAATAAATAAAATAAATAAATAAGTATTCCAAGACGATGCAAAACCGATTGCAGAGGAGAAAAAAAACTGATTTTTTTTAAATTTCTGTTTGACTTTCCCAGTTACAACATGTTATCAAGAAAATTGTTCAAAAACGCGTTTATTTTATTTCATTATTAAAATTACTGTTTACTTTCTTTTTAAATTATTAAAAACACCTAAATGTTTTCCATTTAGTTCTAATATTGCAGTTAGAAGTTAAACTTCATACCAAAGTTTACATATGAGAAATTTAATTAACTCTGCCGTATATTTGAAAGGTTTACAAATACGCATATTCCAAGCACAATAAAGAAAAAAAGATACAGACATTTATTATCTAACGAATTTATTCAAAAATTCTATTGGAGAAACAAATACTTCTTTTTTTTTCCCTGCTCATGTTGTACATTTTTATGCATTTGAATATGACCTAAATGTTAGCATTACACTGTTTTAGTGTGGTCTGAAATGTGTTATATATTGCTCTAACGTTTATTTAAAGCTGAGATAAAGAAATTAATGGTAGGTAAATTGCACCTCATTTAAATTTTAAAAACCTTATCTAGAGTGCTATGAGGAGGGGGCATTAATGGTCCTTCGTTGGATGCAGAAAATCGCTCTAGGTAATTTGCCTAATGGCTGTAAGAAAAGATTCAAACGCTCTTCCTCTCAGGAACAAAATCTTTTTACTTTTTTATTTACAAGAAACGTTATTTAATCTAATGCAAATACTGTAAAATTAAAACGATGATAAGCTGAATGCGTAGGTGAATGCTTTGTAGTACGGTTTTTTATATATATTTTAGTATTGTTTTAGTTGAAAGTTAAAAATTACATAAATAGTTGGATGTGCTTAAATTTTTACTAACCATTTATCACTGAGATAGTTGCGATTTGAGGTTTTAAAAAAGTTGAGAATAAGTACTGTAGCTTCAAGATTTTGCCTGCATATGATATTTTATTCAATAAAATCATAAATTATTACATAAAAAAATCTGATGTGGACAACGTCATGCTGCGTTCAATTTGCAAGATTTGTTTTTGACGCTTAATTTGGCGATATTTCACCAAAAGGCAACAAGCTTGAGAGAGCGAGATTTTGATTATAGCTGAAGTAGTGTTTCATAATTTAATATATTGAAGGTATCTGATTGAGAGTATAATTTAATTGAAGGTATAATTTAATATTAATTGAAGGTATAATTTAATATATTGAAGGGGTTTCGCCAAAAGCCGAACAGCTTGAGATAGTTTGCGGTATTTTGGGGATGGTCAAAGTTGTAATTGACCACAGACTTTCAATGTATCGACTGAATGTATCCATACGCCTTAATGTATTTAAAATCATATCGGTGAGCCTGTAAATTACCCAGTCGATTGAAATCAAAAAAGAGATGCACAGTCAGATATGGCAATAGTTCTAAGTACAAAATTTCAACATTTTACGGTTTAAAGTTTTAGAGTGATGCGAAATACAAAATTATTTTTCACGCCAAATTTACCGATAAACTGACAAAACTTGCCAGTCGATTCGGACCGAAAAGGGAGGTGTGCAACTAGATGTCACAGCAATCCTAAATACGAAGTTTTAACATTCTACGATCAATAGTTCTTGAGATATACGATTTACATACATGCTTACTT
Source organism: Cheiracanthium punctorium (assembly GCA_038373885.1). NCBI lineage: Eukaryota > Metazoa > Arthropoda > Arachnida > Araneae > Cheiracanthiidae > Cheiracanthium > Cheiracanthium punctorium. The sequence goes on along the minus strand of JAWZYV010006757.1, from coordinate 293,434 downwards.
ACAGACGTCAGAGAAAAACTGACCAAAATGGACTCATGGTCTGTCAAAGTATGTTATACATGCATTTATATGAACGTGCATGCATGCATATAATGAGATGCATCACAAAAAATTTCAAAAGTAAATTTATAGCTAGTCAAAATCGATTTTTTCTTCGAAATATGGCTATTGAAATTTTTCACGATAACATTACTTCCTCATGCTTCGTATGAGTAAGTAATATATAAGGGATAGTAACATTCTTATTTAAACAAGGATCGTATTATTACACAAATAAATTTTCGGATACTATAAATTAAAATTTAAAAAATATTTTTAACAACAACAAAAAAATGCTGTATGCACGTTTTAGTACGTTCGCAATGTTTTATTTTGACAGAAAGTAAACCAACAAATACTTTAATTTATGAAACCAAATAAAAACTCAAACTACAGAAAACAAGAAGAAAAATGTTGGCATCAAAATGAAAAAGGACAAAATATAACATAATCAAAGCTGATCAGAAAACAATGAAAATAATGATAGAAAAGAATACGAAAGTTTTAAAATAAAGATTTGAAAAATAGTTAAAATAAAATTTAAATTACACGAAAATAATAATATAAAATGAAAAGAAATAAAGAAATACAAGTAAAAACAAAGTGCACTTCAAAAATCTAAATTTTAATTCAAAACTTTAATATTTGATTTTCAACTATAAAATAACAATCAGAAAAAATAAAATTAAAAGTAAACATTTATGCACTTGAAATGAATGTTTCCGAGCAGAATGAACGGAAAAATATATAAACCTTATTTTACAAGTATTTTCAGATACAGACAAATATTTCGCCACTCGAGAGAAATGTTTCACAATCAGGCTTTATGAGAATTCCTGCATTCACTGCAATCTCAATAAGCATTGGGTAAAGTATTTCATTTTATTTATTCATTAAAGTAGTAGACTATTAGAAGCATAGAATTTTCAAAATATTTGAATAGATGACATCAAAGAAGTTTAAATTCATCTGATATCCGGGAATGTTTTCAAAAACTTTACAAAGATGCAAAATCCCTCGTTGTATTTGAAAAGTAATATAAATAATTTACATTCTACATTTAAATTAAAGTGTTTCTTTTCATAATGTGTTAAAAAGTTCTTGCTTTTTACTTTTGGATGCTAATAAATTGAAAATCATATATCATTGTATTAGAGCTTCAGCACAGACAGTAGAAGCCAGTGAATCTTTTATAGAGTAAATGTGTTTCAAAATTTTTTTAATTTTAAACTATAAATAAATATTTAGATGTAAATATGGTACAAATATTAATAGTTTGAATTGAATGAAAATTCGAATGTGTTTATTTATCATGTTCAATTCCATTTCCGTGCACTAAAATTCGTGTTGTATAAATATCGTAATTTACATACCAATATTTATTCATACTTTAGACTAGAATTATAAGCATAACAGACAAACCTTCTCAAATTGGTGATAAGTGCTTGCCATTAAATATTTTCGTACGAAATGTCGACTCTTGGACCCGAAGTGAATGCAGGATTTTTTTCTCTCATTCTTGTATTTTTAAAACAAGGGTTCTCGTGTGAACTTTTTCTGAAAATAAGTAACCTTTTAGGTGAAGAAAATGTCGAAGGCTGAAGTTTTGTTAGTAAACCGCTCTTTCCACACTTTCTAAACAAAGTCAAGGGTGAAAATCTTGTTTCTGCTAATTTCTTTCACAGACTAAGGACAATTCCTTATTCTCAAAACGCAGAACATACCCATTCTTTTATTTTTCAAGCAAGTAAATTCATCATTATAAGATAACTTATAAAACCAATATATACGTGTTTGAAATTTTCAATGGAAGAAGGAGTTGATCTACTTTTCAATTTCTTGTTAGCAACTGCCTTAAACATCTGCATATATTAAAAATATTAAACTGTTTCATTGATTCAGTTCAGTCCAGTAAGTCTAATTTTTGATAGTTTTGACAAATAAATAATGATGATTAAATGACAAAATTAATATCGGCAGCAACCACAAAAATAAATAAATAAATGTAATTAAAAATTAATTATCGACATTTTTTTAAGTACACAGCAAATAATGTTACTTTATTTATGAAATAGTCACTTAAGTTAGGACACCAATACAATTGTCTTACATTATTTGCATCGCATATTGCACAGTAACTTTCGTGACAGAGGAGTGAAATCAGCCAAGCTTCGCAATGTGACTTTAATGTGACAGTAAATTTGCGTCACGCTGAACGTCCACATGATGTTTCATCCTTTTGGCGTTGTACCAGTATTAACGTGCATGACATTTCATGATTCAGTGTCTTACTTGAAATGTGTTCAAGGAATAGATAGATTTATTCACTCAAAAGAGAAAGTTATTGCACACAGAATTAAAATATGCGCTATACTAGTTTAATATGTAGAAATAACAGTCTGATGTTGACAAGGGTGAGGAAACATTTTCAAAACAATATAGATGATACATTGGATAAAAAAAATCTCAGAGAAACCACGTTATCCTATTTGGGCTAAAAATAACTTGCCAAATTATAAAAGAAAAAGAAAAAATGAAGAAAGAAAGAAATCCAAGTTTTTTTCAAAAAATGCTATCATTTTAATGAACCTAAAGATTGGGAATCTTTAAAGCAATAGAGGTTCTACGGATATCGTTACAATGAAAATATTCGAAATGTTCCATTGACAATACCCACTTTTTTCCAACAAAAATTTATCACCTTATTGAAAACCGTAAAAGTCATTGGAACTAACTATACCGGCATGACAGGAATTAACGGCGTAAAACATTTGCAAAAAAGTGCACTGTAACGAATCACTGACAGCCCAAGAGGTGAGATAAATTGCTTTTCTCGGAATTAAAGTTTTTCAGGTGCCCTACTGTTAATTTAATATTTGCACTGTCTATTCCAGTGAATTAATGCGTATTCTGTTAATGGAAGTTCTCTTTGTGTTGACTTTGGTTCTTTACAATCCTCTTTCTTTCAATTGTTTTACAAAGTCAGTTTTCGTCTTACGTGTTTTGTTTCAACACCATTTTTTTTCAATGGTGTGATCACCTTTCGCAGGAAAGAAAGGAGATTTACACGTAACAGGAGATGTTTCAACACCATTTATGTTTTTTCAATGGCTTGATCAACTTTCGCAGGATTAAAAAGAGATTTTGCACGAAATTCTTTTATAGGAGCTCCATTGATTTAAACAATCCCAATATAGAGCGCATACGTCTGAATAACTGATGAACTATAGCTGAATTCTCATCTCGAATGGTTGAACGGCGGCTGTAGGTTCACACACCGGCGAAGCTCTTTTATTATCACCCTGTACACAATGTTCAATCAAACTGTAACAACTATTAAAAAATGCGAAAATTGTTTAGCTTTTGAATTCATGTGCAAGATAACCGCTTAGTTCATATAGTTAGAAAGTTTTGTGTATGTCTGTCTTCTTTTTTATTTGTAAGTAAAGAATTTTATGTAGATGTTGACAAACTGGTTTATATTATTCCTAGTTTTAGTGTCTTTATGTGAGTGTGATAGGTTTCTGAAGATTCTTCTTGACCATATATTCTAGTTCACAAAAAGCAATGAAATAGCAAGTTGTTTTGCAAAAAAATTGCAATTGAAACTGCAGCTGGTGGCTGCATATACAGTTTGTAAGTATTTTTCAGTTACCAATAAACATAATTGCGATTCAGAATTCTCCTTTAACATTGCTATGAAGTAACACTGTCTTCTTCATAATGAATAAAACACAGGAATTATATAGAATATGTGACTTTATTCTGTTTAGTCTAATTTGTATTTAAAAATAATAACTATTGATCCTCCTGGATCAAACTAGTTTTTCAGTTTATCAGTTGATACATATAAACTGATAATTGCAACCTGTTAATTACGGCTCAAGTCTTTGTGGGGAGTTTTCTTTTCTTTGTGCAAAAAAAACAAATACTAAAGCGCTCTACTAGGAGTAAAATTATGTTCCCTGTAAATGAAGACATCTTGTTTACGTGTTGATAATTACTTTACTCCATGCTAGAACTTCTTCCTCATAATTAAACAGCCGTCGAAAATAAATAATCTTTCGGCGTTTAATTTAACCTTTATCGGGTTAACTTTCTAATATTACATAATTTTGAACAGTTTTCTCAAAACTGATAAAAGTTCAAGCAAACTGGCTTGCAAACTCAAGAGGAAAATCTTTCACGCTATCAATTTATTTTAGGGGTAATTTAGTGCATGGTGTATTTAAAGTAATACCTTTCAGTATAAATCTTTAGGGCTAGTGCTTTTCAGGAATTTCTTATTTAAACACAGAGAAAATAATTATTTTTTTTTAAATGTAAGATCTGCGTCTTTGAACACAAATGTCAATGTAACTAACTATTTAGCATTTTAAAAATGAAAAGAAAGATAAACACTATAATTTGTAAAGTACATTTAAATTTTTATTTTACATAAAAGATCTATATTACATTTCATTCTGAGCAAGAATTTAATAGCATGTGCAATAATTAACACTTAAATTACATTTCAAAATGATGTTAATTAAATATTAGAAATAATTCTACAGTACTGAGATAACATTTAACTTGAGACAAAATTTTAACACATTCGAATTGAATGCTTAATGTATACTTAAATTATTAAAATAGATAAATTTCACTTTTATTCAATTTATTTTGTGGAATATAAGGACTTTAATTTCCACGGCTAATCCGTGCAAGCATTCATAAATTGTGAAAAAAAGTGTGAAAATATAAAGCCTATAAAAATATTTGCTTAATAAAAGGACTTAAAAAGAATACATTTTTGAAATTGGAATACTCTCTCATACGAATTTATATGATTTCAAAATAAAGAATCCATATATTCCTGAAAAATGAATTCGTTTAAAGACATATCGAGACAAAAAACAATACGTTCATGCAGATTTCACAATTTGTCATAAATAATTTTAGTTGATAAAGTTAAATATGAAACAAAATATCTGAGAAATATACTCATGAATTTGTTTTCTAAATCTTTGCGGAGATTTCAGATTGAAATTTGAAATTTATATAATAAAAGGTTTTATAATAATTTACCCTGGAAAAACAGGTCTTCATATTTTGAAATTGCGAGTTTTATTGAAACATTTTTGCTATCTTATACAAGTTTTCCCCTTAAGGGGATAATTTTAGGACACCTTCCCCTACATTTTGAAATCCTATTTATTTAATATATATCAGAAATTTCCTTAGTACCAAGATTTCCGTTTACCAAAATCATTCTTTTATTTTGACTGCATTTATATCTGCCCTGATCATCTTTCTCATCTATTCCATTATTTCTCGTGTCTTCATATTTTGTCTTTCCAATTTTCCCCTGGTCTTCCCTTCCTTTCTTTCTCTTCAATTTTCCAGTTTAGCCTGGACCATCGTTATTCTACTGGGCTTGCCTGTGCACTTCGAAAGAGGCCTACCGACGATTCCTCATTGGTTAGATGACGTATCCAAATCCTGGAACCAATAAATGAGTATCCGTAGGCCACTTTGGATGACTCATCGGAGTGCATAAGCAGGCCAAGTAGAATCCCGATGGCCCTGGTTTAGGGCAAGTGTTGGTGCTTCATCTCCATTAATTCTTTGGAGATGGACATACTAATGTAGCCTTTCGTCAATTCTCCTTATGATGCTTGTATTAAAACTCATCCTTTCTTCCTTGCTCTTACTGATTCATAATTGATATTTTTTTAAATCTTGCAATCCAGCCGAAATCCATTTCTTCATATAACAAATTCTTTTCACTTGCAGACTTGATTGTCCAAGCTTCTGTTCCATTCAGCAGAACAATTTCGATCAGGGTGTCAAAGATGGATCTTTTAGTTTTTTATTGTTATTTCTGCTCCATAGTGCTGACTTCAGCATTACTGTTATTCGCCTTCAGTGAGACATTATCTCTGGGATTTTATTTTTGATGAATTATCTTTTTCGAGTATTGATCCCAGATATTTAAAAGCCTCTACATGCTAGATTTTATATTCCATAAAAGTATCTTTCACTGTTCCTGTTTTCATGTGTTCTGTTTTGCTGTAGATAATTTTTAGACCATTACATCGGTCATCAAATCTTATTGCAAAGGTTAATGTAATTGTTTACACGGACATATCTATTTAAGGTCTTTCATACCTACTAAGACCACTGCAATTTTTTTTGGTAGCTGTTTGAAATTTGTACTAAAATATTTTTTCCTTTAAAATACCATCCTGTAGAATGTATTTTCTTTTTATCAGTCTATATCCGTGTAGTCATATTTAAGTTCAATTTAAAAGCGTCATAATCTGTGCAAGTTATGTAACTAAGGATTATTATTGAAGAGGATGTGCCAAATTATCATGTAAAACTACCTTTGAAGGGAAACTCGATATTAATGAGTAATTCACGCTTTCAAATATTGTATTGTTGTAGTAGTTAGTAATAGCATTCAAAGGTGTTGAAATGTTGGTACTATCTACTTCTTTATTATATAATCAAGAGGTGTGTGTTGGAATAATTCTATCACTGCAAATGTAATAAACTTCACAGTCTTCGACTATCGGTTCGACAAAATAAAAGTCGATTCAGCCAGTTTTGCTAAGACATCAATTTTACAAATAATCATTATTAAAATTATTAAAAATATTTTCAAACCGAGATCAGAGTTCAAAAGCTATTTCAGTTCTTCAAGAGTAGCTTCTAAATAATACATAAAGAGAACGTTGTATTCAATTTACTAGTATACATTTTCAACGTTGTATTCAATTCCGATCTATATACACGCAGGTGTATGTTCAAAAATATTTCGACTGCCTGCATATGATATTTATTAATTCTACGCCTAAATGTATTTTACAAGATTTATCTTTCAATTGCGTGAATTGAGAATTTTTACATCAAGGAAAAGTTTTCGAAACATTTTACATTCATCCATTTTAACAAAATTAGCAGGGTAATATATATTTTGCAATGAATTTGATTTATGCATTTCAGTTGCATTCACTCTAAGACTATCAAAGTATGCAATGTTTACCGAACAACAATAAAGCGAGCAGTCTTAAACAGGTTTGTTTTAAATATTCATGAAAGATATTTTAGGTAAAGAGACTCAGTAAATTAGTAAACAAATTTCTTGAAAACTTCCATAGTGAGTCATTTACAATTTTACTAACTTCGCTTCTGTACATGAGATACTACAAGGTGTATAACGTAAGGCACTTTCAAATCATTGACGAAGATAATGAGTGCAACAGCTGACGGTAGGGGGAGATAAATTTTCACGTTGCAATATTTCTAGTGCTTCAATATTTTTATTCACTGTTTCTGTTAATCGTCTAGAGTAGAACAGTTATATATGTAAAAGGACATTTAAAAAATAGGAAAACAGTAACATTTATACGTTTCTCATTAAAAATGATTTTTTAATGAATGATTTACTTCGAAACATAATCACAATATTATATTTTAAAGGTGGAAGTAAATATGAGCATTACAGATTTTTTTTAACATATTAATATAGTGGGTAGGGCAATTGGGTCGATCTATTTTGAATTTTTCGAAATCTTTGTATCCTGAGTTTTCAAGATTTGTATATGGGTATAAATAAGATGTGTGTAAAATTTGAATGGGCTATGACAACTTCTTGGGGTTGCGCATCCAGCTTGAAATATCTAGAAATGCTTGAAAAATATTTCTTTTTTATTAAAAATGGACCTAAAAGAAAACTTATTTCTGAATTATTAGGCTCCCGAGATTTTAGAAGAGTGTAGTTTGTTATGAATAATATGTATTCAAAATTTGGAAGGACCATAACAATGTCTAGGGATTGCACATCGAGTTTGAAATGTATAAATATTTGAAAATTGTGCCTTTTTTAAGAAATGCAACTTTATACATAGCAAAATTCATTTTTCTGGTAATGAGTTAGTCCCGTTAGGAAATAATCGGCAAGGCTAGTACCTCTTCTCTAGTATAATTACAATGTAACTACACTAACCACGACCCTCCACATTGAGGTGGCTACGATCCGAGTCCCGCCCATGCCAGCCTAACAACCCAATTATTGGAGCATATGTTATAGTGAATCATGTAAAGCTGGACTACAGTTCAGACCGTGGCATTTTCTGTCAGTCTAACAATCTAGATCCTATGAAACCATCTTCTGATAGATGGATAGTCACAAAATTCCGGAGTAGCAGTTTGGTGGTGTGAAGATGGCAAATGCATCAGGGCATTTTTTTTTCAGATTAAATAATTGAGTTTCTAGATAGCATTTGTTTTCTCAGTCTTCGATGGTTCGTCACGACAGTCAATGCAGGTAAGAATCAGTGGATTTCAGTGCAAATTCTTCCAAATTTCCAGTGAAACTGTCTCTGCCTTACAATCAGATAGTGACACATGGCGAAAGTATGTTGAATCAGGTTCCATTATCAGGGAGATATGTTATTCATGGCAAACCCTTCAGTGTAATTTGCGATTTTTCCGTATATCTCGTTTTGTCCTTGCTCCTATCGAAGTTTAATCCATAAAAATCTTAAAGCTTTATTCCGTCTTTTTCAGTAATCTACGCCCTCTTCTAACTTTATTTTGGTCAAGAATGGTCAATTTTGGTCTTATTTTGGTCAGTTCAAAAGTTCTCTCTCCATCTCTATACCTGCTGCTTTTCAGGTCGTGATGTAAAGATGGTGCCAGAGTTGCTCCTGCGCAATCCAAAATGTGTCGCAGGCTTTTCAAAATACAGAGATATTTATTCTATCTTAATAAATTGTGAATTCCTCTTCTAAAGTGGCCGCAAATGGGCATTCAGCGTTTTCTTCAGTCTTTCTAACTACTCTTTCTTCATTTTCTCTTTCCAAATCTATGAGTACAGTTGGTGACACATACGAGTATTTGATATTTACATTTTTGCTTCTTTTATTCTTCATCAATCGCGAAATTTCTTTTTCCAACATTTAAGTTTTTCTCTTATTCTGCACAAACTTGTCTCCATTTCAATTCCACCGCTTGTCGCAAGTCTAGGTCTCTGGTGGTTTGTCAATGATTCCCATTTGACATAAATGGAACCGCACCTGCTGCGGGAAAGGTCGGTACATTTGCAAGTTGCGATATCCAATAGCTCTGTAAGAGAGAGTTTGTCCACTTTCTTCATGAACGATTCCTTATGTCAGTCTCTAACGTACGATTCTTAAATTCTTTGAAGGACACAGTAGAGATGCAGCCCTTGATCAAAATTTCTTGTATTTTCATAGTCACAGCTAAGATTATTTTTTCTGCCACTGGATCCTTCCCTTTAATCATAGTTTTTTTCTCTTCATGTAGGAACTAGTAATACAGAAATACGTCTCGTCGGGTTGGTAACTTGGTACAAGGTAATTATTTTGGTATTTCTAGCTCTTCTTAGAACGCCGATTTTGTTCGATGTCCTTTAGCAGATATTTTCAAACTATTCAAAATCGTAAAAGTGCAAAGCAGCTGTAAAGAATTTATTTGGTTGAGGCTGTTTTAAATTTAAAGACTGCGTTGTGATACATGATAATCCAGGTTCGATGCACTTATAGTTGCAATATAATAAAAAGACGTTACATACTGAAAAACTATTTTATTAAACATATACTATTGAAACATTATTATAACGGGCGGTGGTGGCTCAGCGAAAATAAAAAATACGTCCTATATGGACAGTGAAATTAAGGTGGAGTGACTTAAAAATTACGCCAGCACAGAATTGCATATTGGCGAGATAAATAACTTGGCCGAGATTAATAACGCCAATTCCAGAGCAACCCTAAAAGTTAATCCAATAAAATTACAATGACGTAATCGCAAGCAAATAATTTTAAAGACGTCGGAATGGCAACAAATACTAACTTACGCCAGCAGGATGCCAAGAGGACAAGCAGAAAGTACGTTGATTTTGCAAACGGACGCAATGAAATCTATTTTTAGCACAACGACGCTAGAATGAAGAGACAAAAACAAAAAGAATAGTGCATACGGGAAAAGCGAAAATACAGATTTAAAAGCCGAAATGGCAGAAAAATGAAAACAGAAGTGATTTAGAATTCTTGAATTTGGATAGATTACATTAAAGAAAGCCAAATTAAATTATTATTAAATTAGATATGTGATCTCCATCACAGCAGCCACACTTCAGCTCTTTTGAAAGATCTTTTAAACTGAAAACAGTACTTATAGCTGCAGCACCAAACTAATGCGTGTTTCGACAGAATATTTCGACCCTGGTGTAATCGGACACGCATCGCTCGGCACGCAAACTGTCGGCAGTTGTCTACTGCATTGCTTGCTTGCTGTATCAAAGATAAAACAACAGAATAGCCTACGTGTTGTATCAGATAATTCTTAAAGAATTTTTTTATGCAATTTACTGGTATTTTGTGTAACTGTCTTTTAACATATTTTAAAAGGACAAAATTATTTTTAAAAATGAAGTTTGTTTTCTACTCCTTGTTTCATAAAAACATAATTCTCGAATATTTATAGATTTCAAGCTCGATGTGCAACCCCTAAACATTGTCGTAGCCTTTCCAAATTTTGCATACACATTACTCATAACAATATACAACTTTCAAAAAACATCCGGAGCCTAATAATTGAGAAAAGAAGTTTTTTATCGTTTTCTTTAAAAGGCATTTTTTTCAGTAATTTCTAGATTTCAAGCTCCCAAATACCATGTCGGAAACCGTTCAAATTTTACATACCTCTTATTTATATCAATGTAAAACTTTTGAAATATCAGACAATGATTTCGGAAAAAAAAAGATCCATCCTAAAGGGCAATTTTTATGTATCAGTGATATTTAAACATTTAATATATACTCACTAATTAAACTGTTAAAAAAAATACACGAAAATGTAATAACTTTTAAGAGCATAAGTTTGGCTTAAGTTCGTTATATGGAAATTCGGTTGATTTCCATGACATAAGTTTGCGTTCGATATTTGGAAAAGAGATAAACTGGAGTGTATACATATACATACACATATAAATATATAATAATTATATTAAAATATTCACAGCTTTTGAAAAATATAACTTTATTTGAAACATTCATGTGTAACTTTTTATAGAAAGACCTAACGTAGCAGAAACCGGAACGCAATTTTCAGAGGGCACGTTTTTCAACTTGCTTTAGTTTTCAAATAAGCCGCTTGATGACGCCAGGTACGAATCAATCTCAAGTACTGACACATCACAGATTATATACGAAAATTTCAGTTCAGTAGCAGCAGTAAAATTGCCGAAAGACACTATTTTCTGCATTTTTCTCTCATTGAGTAAACTTGTCAGATCTTTTTTCAAACTTAAAATGAACGTACTAGTATTATTACGTTTTTATTTGCATGTAAATTTATCTTTTCACAACGTGCGTTAGTTTTTATGCAAGGTACTTTTATCAAGTAGTTCCAATACGGTGACGGGGCAAGTTTTCCAACAGTATGCGATGCCCGAATTTCAACACGTCTCTTGTTCGAAAACGAGTTTTCTTCCATCCTATAAAGAAAATGAGGCATGAAAGAAAAGAATCACATAAAATAGGATGCGAAACACAAAAGCCAATCTTCACCATGAAGCTCTTTGGACCTTTTTTGTCACATGTAAAAGGCATTAAAAGATTAAATTAAAAGAAAACAAAATGCAATGATAGGTTATCATAAGCCTAAATAAAAATAGGTGAGGTGCACAAAATGCATAAATGGAGCTGAAGACGTCAAAAAAGGAGACTTACATGTCTTGTCTTCGTTGTAAATTTTTTAAAAGCAGTTTTTTAATCATTAAGATGGAAAAGTTTTTCGCATCCAGTTTCTTTCCTTTCATTACTCTTTTGTTATCTCACCTTCTATTATTGTGCCTCTAATATTTACAATGAAAATACATATTAAATAAAAAGTAAGGTTTATTACTTGCGTTTTACCATTTATAGTTGGGAAATTTGATCTTGTATATTTTTGGTAGGTTGGAAAGCATGCCCCACATACGAGGCAATTGTTGTAAAAAAACATGCATTCTTTGAAAAAAACATTTGTACTAGTTTGTAGATAACGGTGTAGGAAATACAATATCCTGCTTAACTCAAAATATACAAAAATAAAAAGAAGTACAAACATTATTTTAAAATGTTGGAAAATGCGCCCTTACTCCCCTGCATTAAAAGCTCTACATATTTCTTAAATATTTAAATATTTTTGTGTTGTAAGAATGTTCTTTCAAAAGTAGACATTCACATAACTATATAGGTCTGAATGATACGAAGTAAGTGCAGTTAACCATGTAATATGTTAATTACAAGTTTCGTTTCGTTTTGTAATGGAATTTAACTAAAATTGAAACTAGTTAAATTAACATTTAACTAAAATAAACTTAGTTTGAAACACATTATACATACTAGTCTTTAAATATCACTAGATCCCAAAATTAATTAAATTTAGATTGCAATGCAGCCATGAGCTGGTTAGTAGTAGCACGCGTAAAAGATATAGTTGAGATGATTACACTTTTCATTTAAAATGTACATTTTCATTTCCATCAGAGTTCAAAATCTTGCACCCTTCATAAAATTTCAAAACCAGTGTTCATGAAAGTTGTAAATGTTTATTTATTTTAAATCTTAAATAATAATTTTATTTCTTTTGCAGTACTATTTAAAGTATACCTTTATAATTTTCTTTTAAAGAATTCATTTACAGTAAATGGTATATTTTTTGCAACAGGTATATAAATATCATGTGATTAATTGATGCGCCTTGTCTAATTTAAGGCCCCTGATGATTTTTGTGCATTTCTAGAAATTTACCATTATTTCCTATTTATTCATCGAAATCATTTCGGGTGTAACTCTTCTTTTAAAAGTAAAATTTCAGCCTTTTAAATATTAATCAAGTATTTACACGTTTTAATTACAGATATGTCGAAATACAGCAAATACATTTTTATATTTAACTGCAAATATTGCAAGTATTATGCGTGAATTTGGTGTCGGATGGAAGGTAAATATTTAGTACAATGACGCGAGGTTCAGTAGGATAATAATGAAGATTAATTAAGAATTATATGACTTTTATGAAGTATGTTTCGATTTTAAAGAATTTGATTTTTCTGAAGTCTCGTTTTGAGATTGTAGGTTGTAATATAATTTGTGGACACTATCGTGTGTGATGTTACTACAGATTTTTATGCATTTATTTCCAGTAAGCCTTCTTATCTCTTTCTTTCTATCTCTTTTTTTATGAATTTATCTTAATACAGTACTCAGGGTTTCTTCCTGAAATAAACAGGAATACAAGAAAATAAAAACGAATTCTTTATTACTCAGTAAAGCCACATTTAAGCGAAAAATTTTCTAGAAAATAATATTTAAAGTTTTCGCCTTATACCTATTTATTTCCCACAATATGTATTTCTATTACTTTCCTTTTTTGTATAAATAGGTGATTTCTACAACAGAAGACGATGTACTCTTTTTACCTTATGTTCTACATGGTCTAATTCGTACTGTCTTATTTTTCATGTTTGTGTATGATTTACAAAGTTTGTCATTCTTTTTAAATTTTAAATACCGTACTTTTGTGTTTTTATAACCTGTTTAATCAACAGTGATATAAAGTAATTGGATATTACTCGAATACTTACTACTAATAATCCGTCTTTATATATTTTACAAGCTTTTTTAACAAACGATCATAATGTTTTTTGTAGATCGGCGATTATGTTTTCGTTTATTATGTGTGACTGTTTAAGGCATTAATTTAAATTTTCATTACTTAAATAATGTGCAATATTCGTTAAAAAATGTTAAATTAAAATAATTTAACAAAGACACATTTATTCCGAAAGTTTTTATCCTGCTTAATATACATGCATTTACCGTTTCAGTTTAAACTCAAATCGTTTTAATATAATTTCAAGAATAAATTATATTTCTTGTGATTTCTACGTACAGTTTTAGATATATTCATTTAAATTATTTTTCAATTAAAGCATTACTTCCATCAAAGATTCTTCATATTAAACCCTCCACTTCTCTTCGCGACCTATTTTAGTACGGAAATAGATCTGACTGCCTTTGAATTGTCGCATTCCAGTAAAAATAATTAACGTGACGTTGACATTTTGTAAGACTACGTTGCTAAAATACAAATGCAGTGCACAAAAAAAGAAATGTATAGAAATAAAAATTATGAAAAAAGTGTGCAGGAAGGAAGGAAGATAACAGGAAAAATAATATTCTTTAAAAACCCTAAAAAAAAACGTTACTTAGTATTAAAAGGAAACAGAGTGGAAAAAAATTATGTGGGATGGAAACAAAAGAGTGCTTTTAATGAAGAACATTAATATGGTGGTTTCAAGAACATTAAAAAGGATGAAGAACTTTAAAAGAGAAGAATATTTTTTTATTGAATAAAGGAGATAGTATCTGGAATTAGGTAACTAAGTGCGTACTAAAAAAAAATGGTTATCTCACATATGTGAAAATTAGGATCTAATTTGCTGAAGGTATCTTTATGATGAGTTTAGTGTTAAAGTCTTAAAGAATGTAAAAATTTAATTAAATAATAGTGTTCAAAGAATTTTTAGTAGCATTTTGCCAAAAACTGGAGTGAAAGACATTTTAGAGATAAGAATTCAAGTGCAAGCACTGCGCTATACTTTCAATTCATAAACTAATTGCAGGTTTCGATATGAAATAATTCTTTTAGTGTTCCTGAATGGTAATTATAAACTAGTTTTGATAACAAACATGCATTTAAAAAAGTAAGATAACAGTATTATAGAGTATATTTCAATTGTAATTTTGTATCCTTGTTTTTTTTTTTTTTTTAAGATTAAAACTTTAGTGCACCTAGAATGCGTCAAAAGCTCGAGGAAACTTCGAAAGTTTTAATAAAGAACAAATCATTATACAACATTGTAGTTTGCATGGAAAGGATTAGAAATATTGAATAGGATTAGATTGGAAAGGATTAGAAAGGATTAGAAAAATTTTAAATGCTTTCTATTTCTTTAATTGGAAACTTACTTCGAAAACTTGCTATGTCAGCACAAAACATCTACAACATTTGGAACTGCAGACTTTCTTGTCATTAAAAAAAATATCACCCTCTAAACCTATTTGTGCAAACCTCAAATTTCTATGATTATTTGTTTTTTTGTGAATTTTAAAAGTTATCGCGGTCTTTTTGATCAACCTGTAAACGTATCTATTTATGTTTAATTCGTATTAGTTATTTTAATATTATCCATCACAGTGCGAAGAAAGGGTACTTAAGCTAGCATTAATATATATAAAAAAGTAATATTTAACATCGACAATTTTACAACAAAACGTAAAACACTTTGAAACAAAAGAATAATTTATAAAAAATCGCCAAAATGTTACGTAGCGAAAACAGTGAATGCCGAAAGAAAAACGAACTTTTAATGAGGTAGAACATTAAAGTAATGATTTTTATACCATGTTAAAAAATATTAACAGAGCGAAAAGTGGTTTTACTACACATCTGTTCTAATGTCTCTACAATGGGGAAATTAATAATTATGTTAAAATTACCGAATATTTGAAAAATAATTCAAAAGTAAAATAATTTAGCTATTAGAAAAATTATTTAGTAATACTTTTCTAGTACTATGTTTTTACAATGGAGAATTTTTATTATTGCAACATCCCAATATATTTACTAGAAAAGTATTTCATGTTTTTGTGTTTTAATGTTTAAATTTAGCTATGTTTTAAAATGTTATGTTGTTAAATTTAGCCACATTTGTTTGCTCAGAAAAACTTAATTGTTATTTTGTAGTTGACAAATTTAAATAAAACAGCCATAATAATAAATTATTCTGCTTATTCACCATACTTAGTTAAAGCTTAAGATATTGATGATCCTACTGTGTAACAGTATGACACGATCTATAAATATGCATTTATGATTATTATTCTGATACTATTTCTTTTCGTTAATTATTGATACTTAATAAAACTCATTTCTAAAATTAATTAGTATTGAAAAGCTGAATTTTCGATTAAGCTTGATTAAATAAAAATCCCATTCCTGTAAGCACGAAATTTGTAATAATAACAGGTGTCAATTTCTTAGAATTACTATATTTTATACTTTTTTTCAAAACAGAATTTTGCAAGCATGCAGTGGACTTGATAATTATTAAAGTACTTTTAAAATGAAGTTAAGTGTTTCTAAAGTAGACAAAGCGTATTTGCACGGTAGTTAATGAAAAAATCTCTTTCAGATTTAAATTTTCAAGAAAATATTTAAACGGAAATTTAAACGGAATATTATTGAAGAAAGGGGAAAGCGAATGGCAAATGAAAAAAAAAGAGCAAATTTTAGCGACAGATCGTGCTCTAAGATTCATATTACAAAAAGATTCGACTACAAATGACAAATGTATCTTAAAAAACGGCTAAGGAGTAAGTTACTCATTAAACCAACTGTACTATTCAGTGTGCATGACTGTACAGGTCTGATACTCTTAAGTTACGTAAACCACCACGGCAAGGTCATTTTACTTCATACGTGAAAAATTGGTTTTAATTGTAGAGACGCCAAAAACCACATAAAGAGCATCAATAAAATCAGTTTATAAAAATTGTGAGACTGGCGAAAAAGATGTTCAGTGTGCTGTACAACATTTACTTCAACAAGTTGAAATCGAGAAACAGCATGTTCCACAACTGATCAAAGTGTATCCGGAATCTTTCACGTTCAGAATGCGTTGCGCAGAGCGTGCCTTTAATTCAGCTGAATTTTTAATTGGAGCACTGAACACGACATCATTCAGATAGCCCCACAGCCCGAAATCACACGGATTAAGATCAGGTGATGGGGACGGCTAGGCTATAGGGAAATGGCGGCTGATAACTCTAGCTTTTTCAAAATGTCGATTCAACAGCTGCTTCACTGAATTTGCAGTGTGCGGAAGTGCAACTTTTTTCACAAAATCGATTCCATGCGTACATTCACACTGTCGAAGAATTGAAATAAGGTTTTTGTGCAAGACATCCATAGCGCTTATTAGTGATGGCAAAGGAGCAGGCCCGAAAGCAACCGTCTCCTCGAAAAAATGTATAGCCATATGATAAATGATGTCGTAAACATGTAACAAAGGTTGACCTTTGCAATATTAAGTGGTACTGATTGATTTGCGAGTAGATTTTCTGTCGTCCATATTCGGCATACTGTTTATTGGGACGCCATACTAACGTAATATCTGCTGACGCAGTACTACGCAATTTACTATTTACGAAACGAGTTTGAATAAATAGTTTTCATTTTGTGCTGTGACGCAATGATAGACATACATGCACGAAGTTGCAAATAGTGTTTGTAGTGGCAAAATGCTGAATATGAACATCGGTCAGATGATTTGCATTTTGATCTTAGGTTTAGCTATATTGTTGCAAGTAATAGGAAGCACTCCGAAACTCTTGTGCATTAAATCTGAATTGCTTGTTAGGTGTACTTATATGTGAATAAATATTTTTCTTTTATTTCTTCTCAAATTCTTTCACGAAAAAAATTCAAATTTTCGGTTAATTACTGGGCACCCTGTACAAAAGATAAGTACAGGTACACAGGTACAAACGATAAGTACGAAAGAAATTATACGTTGAGACATTCATGGCGAACTTCTCTGACGCGAAATGAAGAAAAGTCGCATGAACAGCATTTCATAACAACTGCAAGAGGTCTTGCTAATGGCAAGTATTTTCGTTTACATATACTGATGCATATAGCGCCATCTATTGCAAAAAATTGGAACTATGTTTTTTTTTCTCTTATGCCATACGCTTTCCCACTTTAACAAAATTCCGTACAAATTTAGCGTCATTATGATCAGTGGTTCTTTTTTATAGCGTTCTACATCTGAAATTTTAATTATAATCACCCTTTAATGCAAGCTCAAAAGTTCTTAAAGTTGTACTTTTTATAATCTTCACTTGTAGTACTTTTAAATTTTATTAATCCTTTTATTAAACACTACCGTTGAACCTTCTTTAAAAGAATAAACGCTTTGTAATAAATGAAGAATCTGACACTTGCAGATTATCTGCAAATCCGATTAAATTTTATCCAGATTTTACCAGTGAATTTAATCGCGGACTTTTTATCACGAGGAGATTTTATAAGGGAATTTTATCACGGATAAATTCTCTCTCTGAATGATTATAGTAGACCAAATTTTATCTATTTTTAGTTCCGAATTCACGTTTTGAAGCAATTCTCCAAAAAATATACCTAAAGGTTTGAAGTATATAGGTTACTTCATGTTAGAAGGTTTGAACGCTGTAGTGCTGAGTTGACATCTAAATTAAAACCAGTTAAACCTACAAGATACTCTAAATTGATAAAACTTAGACAAACTGAAAAAAACATTAAAATCTTTATGGCAGTGTTTAGATGTTAGATATCAGATAGAATATTCAACATCAGAATGATAATTTTTAGTTTATTTTGTACTATTTGGATTAGACAATATAAAACAGAATAACTAAACTGTAACTACATTTAAATCTCAAGTACATGTAGTCAGTTGAATTTGCACTAGATCTGCGGTGTTTCAGATATATCTGAAACCGCGGGCTGGGTCAGATTGACCCAGCTTGAAGAATTCACGTTGCAATGAAACAATAATGTTATATTTCAACGGTAATGATATTAGTTCAATAATAACATTCGTACTAAGTTTAATATTGCATTAAATATTGTTGCTATAATTCTTATTAGAACCGCGTCGCTTGAGATATGTGTACCTAAAACCGCGGTATGGGTCAAATTGACAGGACTTGTAAAATTCACTTTGCAATGAAAATGACATAATAGTAGACATGAATAAATGACATATTATACTATTTATTTTGTCATTACCGTTCATTTTATGAATGATAATGACATTTATTTAATTTGAACTTCAGATTCGAGACTCGTGGGTAGTTTTGGGTCAAAATGACCCATTCCGCGATATCAGGTATACATATTGAAAACAAAAAACAGATAAAAGTTACGAGCGTAAATTTTTTACAGATAATTAATAGCATAAAGTTAGGAAAAGTCACGATTTTAAAAAAAAAATTCAGTTCGTAACATTTTGAAAAAAAACAGAATCAAATTTGTGTTTGAGTCAATATGACCCATCCCGTGGTTCTAGTCTTAGTATAAACACTCGACTGAAAATAATCAACACCTCCAATTCTATATAATAAGGATTCTGCCCTAACAAGAATCATGTGCATTGACCACGGATTATCTAAATTGAATAATGACACCCAAGTAAACAGCATGGATGGTTTCATTCCCATGTAAGACTTGATTTTTTTTAATTTTCTATAACTCAGTTGGGAAATGTTGAATTACCTAGTACATGTTTTCATATCATATATTTTTTCCAAAATATCAGGGACGAAGAAGTAAAAAGCTTACCAGCTATCACTGATCTGACTAATGATTGGAAACCTTTAGCTAACAAGTTGTATAAATTATACATTTTAAAGGGTTAATTGCAATGTTCGAATTTTAAAGACAATATTTCTAAAATATTCCTTCTCCTTTATGATTTAGATTCTCTTTAGGTACAATATTCTATTGACTATGTTGTTGTTGTTGTTTCTTAGTCCTCTGGCAAACACGAAGCGATGCCAGATCCTCCATATAAGACGGCAATGGACGCAAGGAGACGGCTTCCATTTTAATGATTCCCAGTGTGTAGAAATTCGTCTTTCCTCTGGTCTCCAAATTTTGAACATGTTCCAGATGAGAAACCTAGTACCTGAAACCGGCACTCCCGTAGATATCGTTTTCCAACAAGGAGGACACTGGAGCCACGAACAGATATTACGTGCACCAACTCCAGCTAGCGTACACAGCTCTACAGCATCCCGAAGTTTTCACCCACCCAAGCTCTGCCCGAGCCGCTACTGCTTCACTTCCCTTGTTAGAATGGGAGCGGACCGTAGTGAGTAGGAAAATGCGGTGCAGACTAGAATGTTAGTACGCTGGTGTCCAAAATTAAAACTAGAAAGTTGGCAATTATCTTGAAGAAGAGGGTATTCACCGTTTGAAGTTTCCAGCAAGGTCTCCAGAATTCAGTCCCATACAGAAATTGACGAATACTAGAGCCTCTCGAAAAAACCTTCAGGTGTTAAAATCGACGCTTTTGGAAGATTAAGAATGCCTCAATCGTTGATCAGCAGCCTGATTAACATTATGCGAGTTCGATATGATACTTATACATCTGTACCGAATTATCATGTAGTAAACACATTTTTTATTGAAAAATCTCATTTTTTTAAAGTTTGTAACCTTAATGTGCACACCAATGTAGATTTTATTTCTCTGTGTGAATACCAATATATGTATTTTTGTGTGTGTCTACAGAAAGAATCATTTAGAAAGATGATTATAAGGCATTCATTTTTATAACCTTGACATGGAACAGTTTTGATTGTTACAATCAGGTTGAAACAAGCCGCATTTAACTTCTAATTAGCATCAATATGAATAGCTGATTAGTGAGGACGATCAATACGTTTTAGATAATGCATTAAAAATGAATTTCAGACAATCACAGTGATCTTTAATGATGCGATCAGAAGCATGAATAAGGTTGGTTTGAAAAGCTTTCAACAATGAGTCTTGAATACGTTCATCTCCGTCTAATTTCTCCATTATTACTCACAATGCACAGTAGGTAGTAATACTTCAAATAGAATCATGCTCATTTTGCAGAAGCCGAAATATTTCTTTTATCTAATATCCCCTCATCTCGAATTTACTTAATAATATTTGTTTTTTAGATGCACTATGTTCTTTTACAAAACAAAGTTTAGCTTTAAAAGTGCATTTTTCATTTTAAAACACATATGTATATATTTATATATATATATATATATCTACTTACAGCGCAGAAAGTTTATTAAATTTACACATAGATATATACTATAAAACAAGATTTCAATATCCTCGCGAATGTTATCCATAACAAAATAAAGTTCCCTGTCTTGAAATCAGTGTTATACACTTCGCAGATGTTACAACGCGGGATATTCCCATAAAATATTTTCAGGTTTATGGAGGAATAAAATTTAGAATAAAGTGCGCTATTCAGTACTCTATTTATAAAATGAATCTTCAGTTCAAGTATCCTATCTTGTGTAAGTAGTTCAAGCATTTAATAAAGTTTGAAAGTATTTTGAAACCTTTCGAAAAATATCTATACTTTGTTTTGAAAAATTTAAAAATGTCACGAACTTTTTTGTGCCCACGAAATTTAATAAATTTATGAAGTGGAACTATTTTTTTTGAGTTACCTTATCATGGGTGTTTTATATGTTAAGAAATTTTTCATGTAATTTCCTTTTGGTAAGAAATATTATAAAATATTCTTCGTTCTAACTAAACAAAATCTTGTTTTTAGTATTTATGTTTAAAGAACTTTGTGGAATTTACATCGCTTAAAGTAAAAAGAAAATGAGTTGTTAGAGTTGTAACATTTAATGAAAACATTTCTAAAAAGTAACAAACAACAATCAAAAGAAACAGGTATTTGAAAGATAAAATATTTTTTTAAATAACACATATAAAAGGTTCTTATCAAGCTGTTCACGTGTTTCGATCGAAAAATTTTGATATTCTCTTCTTGCAGCAGAATTCCTTGCATAGAAACCCCAGGCTCTCTCTGTGTATAGTTCAATGTTTCAAGTAATTTATGTTTAGCAGGAAATATATTAAAATATTCTTTGTTCTAAATAAACAAAATCTTATTGTTAGTATTTATGTTGAAAGAAGTTTGTAGAATTTACATCGCCTAAAGTAAAAAAAAAATGAATTGCTAGAGTTAAAAAAATTAATTTAAAACATTCCAAAAAATTAATTTAAAACATTCCTAAAAAATAACAAAACACTCAAAAGAAACTGGTATTTAAAAGGTAAAATAATTTTTTTTAATAACGTTCATAAAAGGTACATATCAAAATGTACACGTTACTTGGTTGAAAAAAATTCAATCACCTCCACTAGCAGCAGAAGTCCATGCATAGAGACCCTAGGCCCTCTCCGTCTACGGACTTCTGTTTCTACTGCAGAAGTGGTCATAAATGTGTTAATTAAAATGCAAGGAAAACATTCAGTTACACAAAATTGGTTTAATGAAGCAATAGGCAACACAACTGACGTTAAACTACAACTAATAGACAATTATCAGAGCTTACAGTTTACAACAGAACTCAAAATAACTCAGAAGCTAAAGACTCCACCTAAGAAGTGCCCTTAGGCCCTTCCTTAGTTTATAAGGAATAATTTCTTTTACTATCCATCCAATCAGAACAATAGGCCTCTGTCGTAAAAATGGGGCAAATAGAGAAAGCCTAATGCGTTAAAGGTTAGTTCAAACAGAATTCAGAAAAATAGATAATGTAAAGACGTACCCAGTGCACAATGGTCTCAAATCGAGAAATGCTGAAATTGGTAACTTCCGCACTTCAAGAAGTGATGTAAGACGAAGGTCTATGTCACATCTTTCCAGGTTCTTCCTTGTGGTATTTTAAATAAGTTGATATGTTACAACGCAGGTAAGACGTAAACTGCTATTTAGCGAAAAAAAAGCCATTGTCACTATCGAGATATTTTAACTATTATTTCTAGATTACTGTTTGATGTTTTTAGCTTGCCAAATAGGGGCAGCCTTGTAAGATAAAACTGATACGTGGGTTTCGGCAAATCCTAACTCAAAGTAAAGTTCAACATTGGTGACGGAAATTTAAATTTTAAGAAAAAAGACTACCGCTATTATAACAAAGTTATTTTAGAAAATTTCCATTTTTTTCTGTTTTATAAACTTACTTAAATCAAAGGGATCAATACATTAATTTCAGTTTTAGTTACATTACATACCAAATAAATGTGTTTCAAGGATAATAATGTGTTTATAAATGTGTTTCAATGAATCCGCACTAATTACTTACTAATATTTTTTTCAAAATTCGTATGAAACAAAGTCCATAATGCAACCAAAATGTGGAAAACTGTCTTTTAATTGAGATGTATGCATGCTGTAAGATCTCTAGAGGCTTAAGTAGTTAAATTAAAAGGCCATTTTCTGAAAATAAGCAATATGTAACAATTATTTTTGTCCGTATTTTGAAGAAAATTACTTAAAATATACCAGTTTAAACTACTTAACTTGCTTAGTAACTTGCTTTATAAATTGAAATATTTATATTGTAACTTGTATTACTTGTATTGTAAATAAAATCTGAAATTTACTGGACATTTACTTTAAAAAAAAAAAAAAAACATCATGTAAAGCAAGGCACTATTCAAATCAGTCTACCATTTCTACAGATGTATTTATAAAAATGTTGAAAACTGAAGTATTTCGACTCACTAAAGTATGTATTAAAAACTTTATATTTATGCTCAATCCATTACCGGGCTAGTACATTGTTTTCAAAATACACAAAAAAAAATCCGAAAGAAAAAATATATAAAACAAATTTAAATAAATTTATTCCAAGGCAAGCAATCTATTATGACACAGAATTCTAGAAAACATGTGTTAGAGAATAATAGCTTTCTTTTTGCGAGTTTTAGAGAAATCACATTTAACCGATTGGTAGCTGAGACAAGAATAATGATTTTGTACGTTTTGACATCTGGCCCTTCTATTTAAATAGGTATAGCCTGCTTTCTACTCACTGTAAATTAAAAGTATATTGTGTTTCAAAATCTTATAAAATTGGCCGTTATTTCAAGTAATGTTCTTATGCTTGTTAAACCGAAAATGTGAATTTTCACCTAAAATGCATTTTCCAACACAGCCGAATATCTTAGATACTTGTTGCTATGTAGCAGTACATATTAAGAGCCTAGTTGTCTAGTGCAACAACCTGTTATTCGGTTACGTTCTCAGTTCATAAAGTTGACGGTCGAAATCTTTAAAGGTGAACATCACTGTGCATGGTTTAAAAAAAAAAAGTATAATTCTAAAGCTGAAACGTTAAGTAACATGCTCATTTAGTTTCTGATGAAGTAAGTTCACGTACTAGGATATAGTGCGATTATCGATATGTTCAAAAAGAGCTGAACGAAATTTTTCTTGTAAGATGGCGCTATGAGTCACAATTATCGAATTTTTACTCTACGCATGCTTACGTTAGTAGTAGATTGCATCATGATTCGTCGCTATGCGTTACTAGACGGCGTTTACCTAGCTAATAAGTGATGGGGAAGCGAGTATTTTCAGTTCATAGGGTGAAGATATTTTGTCCGTTTGTAGCTAAACTATGTTATTCCTATATCCAACTCCGTGTGCAAATCAAACATAATCTACTTCTTCACGGGTCGAGATCTATTCCTGGGATCAGCTTGATTGCCATTTCGTTTGTCCCCTAGTATAATTCAAAGCTGGTCCACCTATTAGGTGTCTCCATAATAAATTCACTAATACCCCAGGACTTAAAAGAGGCAAAGGCCTGCTGTTGCCAAGCTACGTGCAATTCGAATAAAAAGCTAAACAAAATGTTTATTTTCAAAAACAATTTAACCGGGCAAAAGTCGCCTGCCTTTTTATTCAAATGCCATAGTATAAAATTTATCTATTTCATTTCATTGCGTAATATGAAAGACTGCATAAACATGACGGCCGTTTTATAGATTGAAAAATTTTGACTGTAATTCACTAGCTGGCTTCGAAAATTTTTAAATGAATCAATCTAGGCAACAAATATTTTTGAAAACAAGATAGATTCAGTTTCCACTTTGTCCTTTACCACGTGTCACTAGAAGCAGCATGCTTTTAAATCGTGATATCAAAATTGTAGTTTGGCAAAAACCCAAAATTCCTTGTCCGAGTGATAAAAGAGACACTTAAATGTTGAAAAGAATCTGACACTTTCAACTTTTACTCAGCTTCATCTTAACAGTTCTTTTCTGAATCATTTTTAACTTTCTAAAATACAGCTATTTTTTATCTAATAGATGTCAGCTTGCTTTTGTTCTCTGAACTTCTATCCAGGTCTCGTACACAGAGCGAAATTTTATAGATATTTATAGTTGAACATATATGGAAAATTCGAGAAAACTTAATGAAAGTGTATTTTTTTATATATTTCAAAGCACAAAAAATGGTTTTTCTACGTAGTGTAGTGAAAAATAACTTTTAAAAAATTGCATAAATAAATATATTGTTACAAATTTTTGGGGAAATCCACTGTTCTGGGGTGTAAAACAGTTTAAAACATACAATCTACGCAGCAAATAATTTAATTTTGCAATTTTTTGCACAAAATCGGTTAACTAGAACGTGAAATATGGAGTTTTAGGTTTCCCTATTGATTAATACAGCGTTTCCTAGAAATCTTGAGAAATATTGCTCGTAGACCTTAGTTAACATCACTTTTGAGAAAAATTTGGCGATATTTCGCCAAAAATTGCCAAGCTTAGCGAAATTTCAGACATTTGCCGCGATTTTCCCAATGGGTCCAATGGGTTTGTCGGCATTAAAATTACATAGCATACTATTACTCTATTACCCATCTATTACGCAATCGAAATCGAGTTTGTTCCAAAACATTCGCGGAAAGTTTTCTCTAGAAATTTCTAATAACTTCTGCGTCACCTATAAATATGAGCGAGTGGCCCCGATCAAGTCAGTCTTGCTTCTGCTTGTTCAGAGAGCAGATGTCCGTGACAGCTTAAGGCTTTATATTGACGCCATTGAAGCGGTGTTGTCGCTTGTTTAAAAAGCCTTGTTTTAGTGTGCTGTGTGTAAATTATTCTTTGCTGAGCCTTGAGGTACAGTTTACGATTTCTCTAGTAAAATTCCACTGAATTTATGCCTGTAAAATTGTTTTATTTTGTGCGAGAAATACATTATTTGTGAAAGCGTTGGTACTGTGCAGACTGTTGCAGCGAGCTTAGTGCCTGCGAATTTTGTACAACTGATTGTTCGACAAACTTCTAGAAGCAATAAATTTCATGCTCAATCCTGACAAGTGGAGTCTTTACTTGGACTACCTACACCTACTGGACTTTAGAACGACTAACCCAGAAGTCTAGCAGAATTTTCTCCAACAATATCAAAATAAAGAATTGTATACTTTGAGAAGAGTGACTTTATGATGAGTTCATTGAATAATTATTTGGATTTTAATAAGCGGTAATCTTTAATCCCAATGAAAATATCCGAAATTTCCTTTTTATAAATTTATTTCGTCAATATCTCTAAAGCATAAAACAGCCTTTATCCGATTCGTTTAACCCTAGAACACTAGCGTACGTACATTGCACGTTGTATCCTTCTTTAATAGTTCTTTTCTAACCTTTTCCTTCCCCCGATACACCTGTCTGAACTTAAGTGCTTCGAGGGGTCAGATAGACAGCTGCTGACCACGTGGTTTGATTTTCTCGTCAACGGTTCACTTGCCTCGCTTTATGAGCAAGAGTTCAGACGTAAATTTTACGTGTCGCTAGTAATACGTGAAAATTTTGGCACGTAAATTTTTCGTGGCACTAGTAATACACGGCAATTTAAAGACGTAATTTTATCGTAGTCCTAGTGATAGCGTCTGTTGGTTTAGGATTTATGTATGGCAGAGTTTAGAGTTTTATATCATACTGTGCTGGAAAAAAATGGCGGAACGACGCAAGGGTTTAACGGATAAAGAAATTGAAAAAATTCTTATGGAGTCCGATGATAGTGAAAGTGATGATAACATTGAATTCGATGAAGATGATGCTGATCCTGATTATATTCCTGATGATGAAATAAAGAATGATCCCGATTTAGTGCTTCATTCCCCGATAAAAGAAATTGAGTACAGTAGTGGTATGAACAAAAGTAAAAAAAAAAACGAAGTTGAATTACGTGTCCAAAAGAAAAATAGCAACACTACAAATATTCAAGATACAAAGGAACAGGGGCATATAATATTTGTGGAGGCTGATTTAGTAAAAGGAGTAAATGGTTATGAGTGGTATACGAAAAATAATCCTAATGATACCACTAAACAGAAAACCAGTGCAAAAAACATTGTTCACATTAGACCAGGTCCAGTTGCTGATGCTCGATACAGATACAATTAGAATACAATTTTACGGTTTTTAAATATATTTTCAAATATAATTCAGTTAATCTATTCAGTTAATGAAAAGGTAGTCATATGGGATAAAATACGAAATAATTATGCATATTTAAAAGCAATATTATTGCAGTATTAAAAAATAAAACGAATTTACATGAGCACGTAAATTTTACGTATCGCTAGTTATAGCGGTACTCATAAACACGCTAGTGTTCAAGGGTTAAAATATATATATATATATATATCTTTTAATTTTTGCTTTCCAGATCGGTTTAGTTTTGTGATAAAGACCAAGCTACAAGGAGGCTATTTGCCTAAAAGAGGGTTGTGATGACTTTTTAATGGTTTTTAACTTGTAATCACGTTACATCGTGTGATAAACTCTCCAAACCCGAGAATGTTAGATTGATTACCACGCGGTATGTCAGAACACTGAATCTTCACAGTTCAACCATCTACCAATGTTAATCGTCAAATCCACCAAGCCAATAGTCGGCTTTGCTTGCTAAAACTGAGTAGCTAATTTAAGGGTAAGTTATTTAATTAATTACTAAAAGGTTTTGCAAAACCTTTTATTTGCCATCCAGAATAATCAATTGTCCTAGAAAATAGAGTAGAATATTGTATTGTGAACAGTATTTAGAGTGAAAACAGGTTGTATTCTGCATAAAGATATCAATTTAGAGATCATCTATTGTATTCTGATATTTCTGCTATTTTTAAAATCTAATAGTCCACAATAGTTCAAAGAATGAATATTACTTCTTGCAAGAAAAACATATTCTTAAATTTACTTCATTCATTTTTAAACGTTTGATAAGTTAAAATAATAGCGAATTTTTTTAGCATGCGATCTTTTGCCCCAAATCAGGTGATGGATTCAGTGGTAATTGAGAACTACGTGGTATTTCTTATAGCCTCTCTCTAGAAATTTCTCGAATTTGCAGAGACCATATACATTCTCGCGCATGTTAAATTGATTATTGTTATCCATCGGAATTCTGTAGAATGAGAAAGCACGTTATCTACGCTTGTAATGGACTGATCTCTCCGACAGGGCTGTTACGACTGCCGTGTGTAACATTTGTATTTGCCGGTGATTTGGTGATTAAATGAATACTGTTGTGTGTAGATATAAAGTATAAAATAAAACTAAGTGCTGTCTCACATAGTTAAAAGTTAATTCAATTTACACAACCAAACGTTGCAGTATTTTTGGAAAGTTTAAGTCACTTTGCTATAGTACTACTGTTTGACTACCGATTAGATAAAAACGTAAATATTCGGTTTAGAGGTGGAAACGGGCAGGTTAATTAATTGTTGAGGGTGCCAGTCAGATTTGCGCTTGCCAATTACTTCGAAAAAAATTATTCTTAGATGTTACAGCCATTTTATTCTTCAGGAATAGTACGTTTATAAATACAACCACAAAATTTAGAAGGATATTATCAAATCAATTGAACTAAGAATAAGAATTCAATGAACAAGTCTAAAGATGTGCATTCACTCCGCTCGCTTTCTCCCATCCAGACCGGTTCATCCGGATTCACCTTTATTGGCAGCATGCCCATTTTCCACGCTAAAGGCAGTCATGCAGCACCTGGAAAACATATGCAATTCGAGCAATTTGAAATAAACACAATTCGTATGATAGGCCTGGGATTGCGCCTGAGGTGACAGCTGAATAGTATTATCATTGGGCCAAGAAGGGTGTTAGTAAACATTGTTCGAGTATTAGTTGATTCGGATCATGATTGTTCCATAAAATAAGCTTGATAAGTGAGTAATCCGTCAACAAACGTGTCTTTCAATTACATATAATAGGAGTGAGTAGGGAGGGGCAGGACAATAGGAAGGATGAGACACCTTCAATTATGCTTTAGGAAACGCCGTTTTTAATTTCTGATTTTTCCACCAGGCTTAGCAGCCATATCATCATAATTATTGTTATAAGTAATTTCAGTTACAAATTTCTGTGAGTTTATGTGACAGTAAAGTTGTTTTCAAAAATCAAAAGTAAATAACTTGTATAATAAATATTTTCGATGCAAGCTTTCAGTTTCATTTATTGTAACTAACACAATTCTTCTTTATATTTTGCATGACTTTTATAAATTCGCAGTTTAGAAACGCCTAGAAGCAACCTATTTTTAGGAAAAATTTATTTTTTGTGAAGGGGGGGATGATACACTTAAATTTAAAAAACGAAAATGATGAGAAAAAATGAATTTTTATCTTCACACAATAAACTAACTTTTCCACCATTGATAAAGAAGATATATCAGCAAAACTCAATCCACAAACCACAAAAGACGGTTGGCGAGACTAGTTCAGCACAGACATATTTTTCATAGCATATGGATAATATTTTAGATAAATCCATATTGCAATATGCAATAAACCTTGGAAACACAAATTATACACTATCTTTGTAGTTTTTAGTTTTCCCCCCGAATACTTATGGGATTCTGCATGAATTCTTTTAAGAACATGTTCGATTCTTTCCTCATGTTAAGTCGATTATAAGGCGTATTTCTTATTATTTTAATGTGCCTAAGCAATTAAGACTTGAATAATTAATCCTGAAATTTATATTTGATGATTATTATTTAAGATTGATTATTAATATTTATATTTATTTATTTTTTGATCGATGATTATTATTTATATTGATTAAAAACGTTTTAAAATGTTATTTTAAAATTTTCAAAGTTGTACAAGCACAAAACAATTTATAAGAAATATTTTTTTAAATGTCCCTTCCCTCCCTACTCTCTCATAAATATATGTTGTAGAGTTTTGTTATACAGCCTATAATCTTCCATTTTTGGTAAACAGACATGGAACACCGAAACATTTTTTTTTCATCGGATTGGAAATTTTTGATATTAGCGAATTCAGACATAAATAGGAACTAGTAAAACCGTTACACATTGGTGTAGGTTTATAATATTATGAAAAAAAACAGCTACAGGAGAATATAATTCTATAAAACGCAGTTCTAAAATAATTAGGGGAAGGTGGTCGAAAATTAACCTAGCGGGCAAAAAAAAAAAAAAAAAAAAAAAAAATAACCTATATTTTCTTAGATACAGGCAGCGCAATCTACCGAGTACCACATTAACTAGTTGTACCAAGTGAAGAAGAAGCAATCGCGGTATTCAAGAGGTCACAGCGTTACGCGTCTAAATAGAATTCTTCAAAACATATGTTATAAGATAAACACTACCTTTCCTATTTATTTAGATATACAGTCTTTCATATACAGAAATATGACTTGGTTTACTGAATGGGGTGTGTTTCTAGATAGGAATTACCGTTGCTAAGTTTGTTATGTTTATCGAAGTCATTCAATAATATGACCTGAAATAGACGGCCATATTGTCTGGTAAAATGATCCATGGACTGAAAAAAACTCTAACGCGTGGCATCACTGCAACCAATTCAACCGTTCTCAAAATGCGCGACTCCTAATAACATTATATAGTTTATTTTTTCGTTTATTGTAAACCATAATTTTTGAATTGTAATTTTGAACTGTAATAACCATTTTATTGTTTGTGTCAATTTCTTTGTTTTAAAATTTTCATCAAATGAATTATGCATACCATATGATTGTGAAACTTATTTTATTTCCCTATCTACAGTGCAGCCATAATTACTTTTAATTCTTTTATTTTGCCGATCATTATGCCCTTTGGTAAGGGTAAAATGATCATTTCAACATTTCTTCAAAATTCTATTTTTTCGTTACACAATGTGCTTTTAAAATATTATTAAACTATACTAAGATGCAGAATATTGAGTAAAATCTGCTAACAAAGAGAAAAAGTTGTATTTAAACATTTATGCTAGTTATAGA
This sequence comes from Cheiracanthium punctorium, assembly GCA_038373885.1. Lineage (NCBI taxonomy): Eukaryota > Metazoa > Arthropoda > Arachnida > Araneae > Cheiracanthiidae > Cheiracanthium > Cheiracanthium punctorium. Next base: position 262,426 of record JAWZYV010006757.1, on the reverse strand, counting down.
AGCCGTTTTCTTAAGGGAATAATTTTAGGCAATTTTCCCCTATGATTGAAAAAAAAAACTCATTTAATAACACCAATTTAATATTTTATTTTCAATTTCATGCATAGACCATCATACTTAAAAAAAACACAATTCTTTAATTCCGCGTATTGCTTTTCCCAATACTGGAAATGAAATATGTTTTGTAATCTCACACCCTAAAAAAACCTTTTCAGAAGGACTTTTCGAAGGATGAAAAATATGCGGGGAAATTCAAGCTGACACAATCCTATGAGCTGGAAAAACGGCTCAGATGGAAGGAAGTGGGTTATGTGCTGTCTCCACATACTTTCATCGTTGGTTTATATGGCGTGAACTTGAAGAGGTCAGTAAGTTAAATCTTTAATAAGTTTTTGTTTTTTTTAATTTATGTTTTTATTTTAAAAATCGTTTTAATATTATATTATAAAGACCGTTCATAAAACCAGTTTATTTTGAATCCAGATACAGGTTGTCCCAAATATGTGGTTTCACGCTTTTAATTTTTATCCATTAAAGATTAGTAGGCAATGAAAATTAAAATGAAAAAGTTCAAAATTTGTTAGGAAGCAAGTACTACTTTCAGAATTTTTTTTCTCTTTAATTTTCAAAAAGTTACACATTTTAAATTTGTGTACTACCCCTGTGTAAAATAATTCCCAACTAGTAGAATGGTCCTCCTAAAATGTGTCAGAGATATAAAGATAAATATATGCTGACTTAAACCACGTTTCAATGGCTCTCGAAGGAACAAATCACGACGAATAATCACGTTTCAGGGATTATACAGAAATTACGAAACAAATATTTTTTTGTTCTCTAGCAATAAATTCTTGCATTCAAATCGAGCATGGACCCTAACCATCTTTGTAAAAATATATCCTCGAGACTTTTAATAATGAAAGGCTGAAATTTTGTTCATCACCTCATTACTGCACAATTTACTTCTTCTTTTGTACAGGAGCCTATATAAACTTAAAAAGTGTAACTGTTTGAAAATTATGAACAGAAGTATAATTTTTAACGCAGTTTTTTTTCCTGTCTTAGTTGATGCATTTTTTCAATGCTCATTGTCCACTTAACTTTAATAAATAAAGAATTAAACGTGGTACCATCTTCTGAGACATCATATGTACAGTGCATCTACATTTAAGTTAACAGATCTAAATTTTTTCACCCGTTAGTTCTTTATGCATGCTCTCATTTTAAAAAATGATCCATATTAGATGCTGAAGAAATTAAAAAAAGAACCCCTAAATATGTGTTCAGGATCTATGTACTGCGTTCATAGGCGTGCTTAATATGGGGGAAACAGTATATATGCCGCTTGCATTTCGTAAGACAGAAGTGTCAATCTTGAAACTTTCTATTCATACAGAAAATATCCAACAATACTAGAAAAATGCGCACGAAATCTAGCGTAACAAAAATAAAAACTCTAAAATAAAACTGCTAAAATCACACTTTCTTCGATTAAATTAATCAACACCTAACACAAAAATTTCTCATCAACGATCTCCAATTTTGACTTTTGATATTTCAGTAACTAAATCAAATGTAACAATATTTTAACATAACCATAAATATTATGAACAGAACTTAAATCCGGCATTCTGCTTTAACAATCTTGGCAACAACACAATAGATTCCTATGATAAACATGCCTCGCTGGCTGTAGAAGAGGAATCTTTGACTTCGTGCCTTCGTAACAGTCTAAGTGAACGGATGAACCATCGGTTCATGATTTGGTGGTAAGCTAGATCACATATTGCCTTACTTCTTTTGGCACGCCATTGCCTTAAATTATACATTGAGATCAATTTGAAAGATTTCTCGTTGGTTTTTTTAATTACACTGAAAGAAAAACCTTTGACGGATGTGGCAACTATCTGACGGATGTGGCAACTATTCTAGCACTGAATCATAATTGTTTAGGACTTGTTTAAGTGTGGGAGACAATTTCCACCACTGTTGGTTAATTACAACTTTATTTCTGAGGTAAAACAGAAATGGAGACTCACAATGTTACTTAGTCCTGTGACAATTTTGTTTTTGAAAAACATAAATAAATTCAAAAGTTTATTAGGTTTTTTCTTGTGTGGATTTATCTAAAAGATAAGGTTTTCCAGAGAAGCCCCGAAAACAAAGATAAATTGAAGGAAATCATAACTGAAGAAATCCCGGCATTAACACAAACAATGTTGCGAAGTGTGTCGAAAAAGTTGGTTCGACGTGTTCATGTTTGCATTCAAAATAGTTGCGAACATTTTCAACATTTGCTGTATGGAATGGTAATGCAAAAAATTTGAATTAAATTATGTTTTAAAAAAATAAAATCATCACAGGATTAAGTAATATTGTGCGTCTCCATCTCTGTTCTACCCCACAAATAAAATTGTAATAGTCCAAAAATGCTAGAAATTGTCTCCCACACATAACAAGGTTCGTACGATTATACTGTAATACTACGATTATACTGTAATGCTAGAATAGTTGCCACATCTGTTAGATGGAAGGGTAATAAGAAAAACCAACGTAAACTATTTTAAACCTTTAACGCGCAGTGTTCCCGCCCTGGGAACACCAAACTCTGACGTTTTGATTGCTGCTAGCCACGAAGAATAGATTTGATTTCTATAAAAATATTTGCTGGTGACATAGCTCCACGAGAATCCTTTACTTTTTAGCACGTAATTTCCCGTAAAAAAATTGTCACAATTACTTTTAACAGAACTGACATCTGCTGAAAAATAGAAGAAGGCGAGAACAGCTGGATAGATTGCCCAATGCTGAAAAAAGGGCAGCCGTTGCCATTGCTCGACTTAACAACCAGCAAGATGGCGGACGATCGAAACGTTCATCGCGTGCCACAGATCTAGAGACCCTTTTATGACGCAGCTGCCTTTGCGGCACAGCCAGCTGCGTCATAAAAGGGTCTCTAGATCCGTGGCACGCGATGAACGTTTCGATCGTCCGCCATCTTGCTGGTTGTTAAGTCGAGCAATGGCAACGGCTGCCATTTTTTCAGCATTGGGAAAGGGTTGCGCCTCAAGAGGTAAACCCGTTCAATCCGACAGCAGCCGTTCAATCCAACCATTCAATCCATTTATGCCTAGTGTCCCTTTTTTTGGGACGGCATTTTTGCTATCGGTCGAAAACGTTATTTATTTTCCCAAACCTTTATTCATGAGTATTGAGACTCAACTCCATAAAATATTTTAACATGACCAAGTAGGGTATTGACAGTTCAATTTTATGCATAATTACTTTAAAAGAAATCATCCGTTGTTCAGGAAGTTAACATCAGAAATTTATCTACTATTGCTTGTATTAGCAAAAATCGAAGAAAGTCGCAAAAATATCTGGGCACAAATGGGTTTAATTGATCACAATGTAGTAATAAAAATTTCTAAAGCACGCGAAAATTTATAAATGACGCGAGCTTTCACAATTAATTAGCCCGCACGTATATTAATACCCGCACGTATATCTAGTTGAGATTTTCCCTGTACCCACCTGTCGAAATACAAGAATACAGTCATTGAAGTTATAATCAAAAGCAGAATAACCGAAGTAGCGACCCGAGACCTTTTCATAGGATATTCCGAGAAATAGTTGTAATAACTCTGTCAAATGTCACTGACTATCATTTTATTCTAGGAGAAATTTCTGCATTTAATCTGTCACATTTCTAATACTTTGAGTAATAAGTGTGTCATTCGTTCAAGATAAATATATTCTTTACAATGATTTGAAGCGTACAGTGCTTTAATCTTATTTATGTTTTCGGATTGAAAGGTTTGCAGTGTTTTGATTTCATTAACATGATTTTCTTTTCAAATTAAAATTGCGGGATTTGCATTCACACATAATAATGAGACTTTTACATGTTCGCATTTTATTTTATATGTATGCATACAAATAAAAACATTGAGAGAAAAAGAAGTATATTATTTGAAAGCCTTGCACAAATTCCTATAAGAGCTTGTTTAAGTATTGCGTGCCGATGACAAGAAAAATAAAAATAAATAAATAAATGAACATTTCTTATACTTTGAGTAATAAGTGTGTCATTCGTTCAAGATAAATATATTCTTTACAATGATTTGAAGCGTACAGTGCTTTAATCTTATTTATGTTTTCGGATTGAAAGGTTTGCAGTGTTTTGATTTCATTAACATGATTTTCTTTTCAAATTAAAATTGCGGGATTTGCATTCACACATAATAATGAGACTTTTACATGTTCGCATTTTATTTTATATGTATGCATACAAATAAAAACATTGAGAGAAAAAGAAGTATATTATTTGAAAGCCTTGCACAAATTCCTATAAGAGCTTGTTTAAGTATTGCGTGCCGATGACAAGAAAAATAAAAATAAATAAATAAATGAACATTTCTTATACTTTGAGTAATAAGTGTGTCATTCGTTCAAGATAAATATATTCTTTACAATGATTTGAAGCGTACAGTGCTTTAATCTTATTTATGTTTTCGGATTGAAAGGTTGGCAGTGTTTTGATTTCATTAACATGATTTTCTTTTCAAATTAAAATTGCGGGATTTGCATTCACACATAATAATGAGACTTTTACATGTTCGCATTTTATTTTATATGTATGCATACAAATAAAAACATTGAGAGAAAAAGAAGTATATTATTTGAAAGCCTTGCACAAATTCCTATAAGAGCTTGTTTAAGTATTGCGTGCCGATGACAAGAAAAATAAAAATAAATAAATAAATGAACATTTCTTATACTTTGAGTAATAAGTGTGTCATTCGTTCAAGATAAATATATTCTTTACAATGATTTGAAGCGTACAGTGCTTTAATCTTATTTATGTTTTCGGATTGAAAGGTTTGCAGTGTTTTGATTTCATTAACATGATTTTCTTTTCAAATTAAAATTGCGGGATTTGCATTCACACATAATAATGAGACTTTTACATGTTCGCATTTTATTTTATATGTATGCATACAAATAAAAACATTGAGAGAAAAAGAAGTATATTATTTGAAAGCCTTGCACAAATTCCTATAAAAGCTTGTTTAAGTATTGCGTGCCGATGACAAGAAAAATAAAAATGAATAAATGAATGAATGAATAAATAAAAAATAAATAATACATTTTATTGTGATCATTTTAGCATCCACACATAACACTATGACTTTTACATATTCGCATTTTAGTTTATGTGTATGCATAAAAATTAAAAATTTTGGAGAAGCAGCAGCATATTCTTCGAAATCCATGCGCAAATTCCTATAAAAACTTATATAAGTATTACGTGCCTATGGCAGAAACGAAAAATAAATAATAACACAATTCATTGTGAACATCTTAAATAAAGTGCATTTTAGTATTTTCTTAAATGTTCATATAATACCACATATTCTGTAATTTATTTAAAAATGAATTTCAGTATAAAGGTTTTTCTCTTCTTATTATTTTTCAGAGGTTTGGGTATAATTTGGTGTAAACTTCTTTAAAAGTTGTGTAAGACTACGGTTTACTACCGTATTATCCCGGATATAACGAGGACCCGAAATGTTTCACCGATATAATTAGAAAAATCCTATATTTAGACCTCGAATTTAGTGCGAATCATGTTTGTAACGGGAAATGATCAGTCAAAAAATAACGCCTTATATTTAGGCTAATAGGGTACATCCGGAATTTTGCAAAGAAATGTCTATATTAAACAATATTATATTTACTCGAAAATAAAATATATTAACAGTAAATAAAATAAATTGTGAAATATGCATTTGGAAGATTTTTTTATAACGCAGACCCAGTAGCTTAGAATGCCACATCGAAGCGTTTATGGGTGTCCCAGCATTTCTCATTAATGTAATTACTATTCAATGTATAGTGAGGAAAGTATGAATTATATCAATTCTCACTTAATTTAGAACTAAAAATATCAGAAAACAGACTGTATTCTCGTCTGATTGTTATCTTAATAAAACCATATCGATATGTAAATTTCATTTATAGCAGTAGACGGCTGTATTTAGCTGCACCTGTTGTTTCAATAATTTCAAGAGCTCAAAATTCAGGTCTGTGTTTTCAGTGTTCATGCCATGCATGTGTATTTCATAAATGGATTTGAGAGGTTTAAAAAGTTTATTCTATATAAGTGAAAAGGAATTTTTTTTCATTTCTATTTTTAAGTTTAACGAAAGAATTATTTTAAAATGAAATATTTTATTTTTTCTATTTAATTATTTATGCCTCATTGGGCATTTACGACTGGACTTCAGTTGAGAATACGGTTTGATCTATTCATGAATTAAATGAATATTCGGAATAAATATGTCGTTGTAAGACCTGGTAATATTTTCTTCTTTCATGCTAATTTTTATATCAGCAACACGCACTAAATCTTTACATACTTTTTGTAACCTTTTAGGCTGATAGACCTCACGTAGCTCCGAAATATCTAAAATTCATTATAATATATTTAAATAATATATAATCTATATAAAGTTAGCCACCCAGTACGAATAAATTCTATTTTCTTTTTTAAATTTTTATCAACGCACATTAAACTAATGCTTACTTGTGAAATATATAATTTTCCTCAGTAATTTCAAATTCTAATTTTCTAATTTATGTTAGTATGTATGATAAAAGTTTTGAAATTTGAATGAAAATCTATATTTTTTTATAATAAAAATATGTGATACCACTTTCTGTTTTTATCAAAATTTATTTTTAAGTCTAGTATTCCTCCTTGGAATTAATTTTAAATTAAAAAATGAAATCAATAGCTTATAAAAACAGTAAATAATGAAGTGTATTATGCCAATGTTTATCAATTAGATGATCGTAAATTAGTAATTTTATTCAATATTGATCAAATTTTAGTGCTAAATGCATGACGTTTTATATATGCATGAAATCTAAAAAGCAAAATAATAAACAAACATTTTTTAAATTAATATTTTTCCATGTGTATGTAAGCCGTGATTATGGAAAAAAACATATTTGATAAAAATATAAAAAAATCTTCATGTATGTTTGAATGCTATAAAACTAATTTATAAACGTAGGGTGAAGTTACGAAAAAGAAAGGTCTAAAATTCTTATAAGACTAAAATTTATAAAAAAAATAGGTAAAAAAATTATGCCAACTTATCCAAACACTTTATATAGACATTTAAAATATTTCACATCTAATACAACTGTTTGTTGAAAATAAAAATTAATATTTGTTTTCCTTTATTGTATAAGGAGACGTTGAAGTCCTTTTTATGCGTATTGCATTTTCATAATAGATGGTAAATATTTATCTGTAACTATAAAGAAAATTTAAAGAAATTCGATCGCAGAAATTTGATGTTACATATTTGTGGATAAATGTCCGTATTTTAGAAAATGGTTTGAGTGTTTGATTTCCTCAAGAATTATAATTAATTTTCTGATAATTTAAAATTTTATTTTAATGCAATTTATAAAAAAAATGTTTGAAAGAATTGATGTATTGAATTTTTAAAGCTTCTACCCAAATTCTTTCAGAAGAATCTGTATTTATTCGTCTTTGTAGAACACGATAATCAAATTCTTAATTCCTTCTTTACTATGTTAGTATTTTGTTAATGGTCTTCACCGCATATTTATTCCCAATACTTAAAGAATGAAGATTTAATTACATGTATGTTTTGGAAACATATTGTTTTATAGATTCAATTAATATAAAAGAGTGTATTTAATTTGTAATGTTGAACGCACGGTTAATTTAGTGTGATTATTTTCCTCTTATTCTGTTTGCATCTTTGTCAATAAACAAAGACTGGTTTACACGCCGAATGAACCACATTACCTCTTACTCTAATATGATTAACTTGCGGAATTTGAAATTTAGTTAATGTTTTTAGAACGCACACAAAGGGAATTAGATGCAATATATTTTTAATTTTCACGAACTCATGCTTCCGATGTTAATACTATTGGTTGAAAGATACACAGAAGTGCAGGAATAGGTGTATTCAACTACTTTTAGAGTATTTACTTAAAAATTATATAAAAATAACAATTTATTCACTCTACTTCTTAAATGAAATTCATGATCTAAGTTATATATATATATATATCAGTAAAACCTCTGTCACTGTTGAAAAGTATCGATAAACGTTGAATCAAATTCATTTGGAGTTTTCTTTTAAAGCATGCATTCATTTACATTAAACATATGGTTGCTGTTTTTATTCTTCAATTAAACAAAATGTTTCCACATAAACATGAATTTCTGTTTATATCTATTTCATTTATAAGTAGTCTAAGATGAAGAAATATCTTAGGACTTGTCTTTTTCTAAATGTTAAAATTGTCTTGGAATATGAAAATTTCTCAGTATCAGCCGATTGCTAAATATTCATAACGATCAATTGCAAACTAAGCCGATCTAACATTGTTTTATATAATATATCACAAAACCGGTTTTATATTTTTATGATCCATTTCTGATCTATGAAATTTTCTTACCGATATCAAATTTACTGCGATATATTTTATCTACTTTTCAAATTACCAAAAAAAAAGAACAAAAAAAAACAATTTATCTATTTGGCATCAGTGGTATTTCGCTGTGACAGAAGATTTACCCAGAGAATTGCTGATTCAATTCAAAATTTTTACTCTTTTCTGCATAAAGTGACATTTTGAAATCCACTACGGAATACTTTACTTTAAAATAATGTATTTCTAGAAAATAAATAAATAAATAAAATAAATTATATCTTATGGAAGTTGATTTAAAAGTACTTTTCTTATAGAAAAAAAGACCTCTCTAACTGGAAAATATTTCGCTTCTTTTTTCTCCAGAAAAATTGAAAAGATTTTTAACAATGTATCAATTCGAAAACTTTTGATAAAAGTCTAGAAAATCAAGGAAATTATACAGAAAAAAAATCGCAACATTCATTCTTACAAATAACAAATCTTATTTCTTTCTTCTAGCATTAAAGTCCGTGTCCCACGTATATGACAAGAAAAGTCTAAATAAATAAGTTTGTTACTTTGAAACTGTGAACAGGAGGGGAACTCTTGGAATTTTCTTATCTAGTTTTACGCAAAGTATGTAATTCGGAGCATTCTCTAATTTTGTTCTCTACATAAAGTGGATTATTCTGACTCAGGAAAAGGAAAAACATACTCGCACTTAAGAGGAAATATAAATTAGAGTTCTTCGTGTCTGAGAGTATATGGTGTGATTTTTGGCCTTCTTATTCTCTTCTTTGGAATACGTAGAATAAAAAATATTTTCGCATATATGAAAGCTTTGAAAGAACAGTTTCAAATGTACACTTAGACTTTGATGTTCTCCGGTCTTATCTTTTGAAGATAGTGATAAATATATTTGTGATGGAAAAGTCGGCTTTTCCCTTAATAATACAAGGAAATATATCTTTTTAAGGAAACAATAGAAAAGCAACAATATTTTCGATGCATAATAACGCTGTTATAATGTAATTATATTTCAATGTAGGTATGACTCAATTTAAGATTTTTTAAATTGTGATGAGCGAAAAATGGGTATTATGTTATGAACATATGTGCTACCTTATCAAGATACATAAGAATAAAAAATGCATCTGTCATGCCGATCACAACATATCTTATTTTAATTATCAATTACTTAATTGTTCATTATTTCAAAATTTAATCCGTGTTCAAAATTTATTCTTTGCACTTTGGATTTGGATTTTCTTCGCTTCGCCTATAAAGTTTTACTTCTGCACCCGCCTTATTTAAAAGCAATCTTCCGTTTTCATTTATTTTTCCTTTTTATTTCACTTTTGCATTTTTAAAGCCTGGCGTTTCAGTTTCAATGGTTTGCTTATGACCATATATGGCAACTAATTTATAAATAACATTGGCTTTCATTTTGGGTTACAATTTAGCTGATAGATTTTTTGTTTTATCCTGTTGGCGCGTCGGTGATTCAAATATACTTATATTGAAATGTATTTAACGCCTACTGGCGCCTCTTTCTTTTCGCACTTTGTTTGGCGTGCCCTTTGGCGTGTTTTGCTTCTGTTACTACTCTCTTGGCTTGCGTTTCTCGCTATCACTTTTCGCTTTGCTGTTGCCTTGACAAGCTGTGTCTCTGGGGTCTTCCCGGCCACGGCAGGACTTTATATTTTTGATGTTTATATATATGTTGATATATTAAATAAAATGTAAATGTCACTTTACTTGCTGCTTTATCGCGGCTTCGTCTTGAGGTAAAGAGCCTGGGTAATCCGCCTCACACCATCCTTCCTAAACTAAACGAGCCCTTCATAACTGGTCCTAAGGGAAAATACAAGTATGTCTTCTACGAACTTATTCTAATGACTGGCAGTTCTTCATGACTGGAACGGTAATGGAAGAAAAAGTATTAATTTTTTATCAACACCTTGCAAGGCACAGCGTAGTTCGATGCCGTGAAGTATTTTTACTCACTGCCTCACTCTTTTTACTAGGCATACCGCATTCTTGACATGGGAGAATGGAACACAGTGATCTGCATTTTTGAATGATCCGCATTTGAACAAGACTGCAAATTCGATCTCTTCGGAGCGATTAAGATTCATTAAGGTAGTTCACTAACGAATGGAACATGACACGTACCGAAAGGAATAACTGTAGAATTTATTCCTCTTGTTGTGTATATAAATCTTGCATCATATTCCAGAAACTTTTCAGCTAAAGAACGCATTTTTACAACTGATTACTCATTACTAATTACAACTGATGTGAAAAGCTTGTAGTAGATCTGTAGATTTCTAAAAATATTTTGCTTAGATTAGCATTTTTAAGACGGGAGGATTTTTAAAAAAATGTTACCTATAAAGACTGGAAAAGTAAACTTATCCAGCCAGCCACGATACATCGAATTAACTTCGCCGTTGACGTAGTTTCAACGTAATCATCGACGTTCAAAATCCTTGGAAATGTCCACCTGTTTGCCCGTCGAGCGCTGAACTTCTAGACGGCGTATCACCCGCGAGGGGTGACCGTGAGAGATAACAATCTCGCTTAAGTACGGCGCAAGAATGAAAAGGGTGACCGCCAGGAAAAGAAAGTCCCAGATATTGGTCGAACACTCGTCGCTATAACGGCAAAGGGAGACAAATTCTCGGAATCCGTTTATAAAATTCAGCTCATAGTGGTTGATTTTACGTTATACGTTGTCGAATTGCTTCAACAGGACAGAGAAAACCGGCTTATATTCGTCTAGTAGAAGTCGTTCCTTAAAGACTTCGCTGAATTTGTCGAATTCTGACCATTTATAAACGTAGTAATTATTCCGCAATTCCAGACATTTACAGAATGTCTGGAGGTCATTCCTGGTCTGGAGGTCTGGATGTCAGAATGTCACGTCGTGAAGGAATGGAAATTCAATCTGTTCTGATCTTGTGCACTTTTGCCGTTTAAAAGGAAAAACTTTATTTTTCTATAAAATACATTTTATTATTAGTTTGCTAGCGAATGAAAAATAATTTTTAATCCAATATGCAGAAATAACAAGTTTTAAATTAACTTCTGATCGTTTTGATAAAGTTACAAAATATACATTCATAAAAATTTGAACACAGAGAAAATATATTAAAGAAAAAATATAATCTTGATTTTTTTAATTTAATTGATCAGTAACTCGCATTAATAGCTTATGTCTCTAATTTACATTTTAAAGGATTTACATTTTTGCCCCGGTACATTTTATGAATTGTTTTAATTGTATTAGGTATATTCAATAAAAAAGGGGGGGCGCTGTTTAATTCAAAGTTATGAAAAATCTAAATATTTTCATATATTGGTGAAAAATGGTGAAAAAGTAACTTAAAAAATTAAATAAATATTCGTAAATTTAGTTAACTAATACAGTTTAAAATGTAATTTTACTAACAGTAAATATAATTTACTTATTTTATATAAAAAAACTTACTTTTTCACATGTATATGAAAATATTTAGATTCTTTATAACAGTAGATTAAATAATTTTTTATTAAAAATATCCAATACAGTCAAAATGACTAATAAAATGTACCAGGGAAAAATGGAAACCCTTTAATACGTAAAATAGCGACATATGCTGTTTATGCGAGTTGGTTCCATTCAAAATCAATATTATATTTTTAACTTTAATATATTTTTTGTATATGTTCAAACTTTTATCAATATATATTTTATAACTTTATCTAAACGATTAGAAGTTAGTTTAAAACTTGCTATTACTGAACATTTAATTGAAAATTGCTTTTCATTAGCTAAAACCAGTAGTAAAATGTTTTATATTTGAAAATATAAAGTGTTTCCTTTTTTTAAAACGGCATGTGCGCAAGATAAAAACTGCTTGAATTTCCATGCTTTCACGATGTATGTAAATAGTATGTGACTCACACATTCTCTAATTATCTACAATTGAGGTATAATTAGTACGTTTATAAATTGTCAGGATTCGACAAAATCGTCAAGGAACGACCTATTGGACGAATAAGCCTGCTTTTTTAATTACCTTTTCCCTGTAATAAAATAAGAACTAGTTTTGTATCTATAAATTTTAGTCCCACCCCCCGTCCCACGATAAATATCTTGTCTACTTCATTACACAAACAGTTTTTTTATTTATCTCTCTTAATTCTTTCATTTGTTAAATTTTACTACTCCAAACAGGTTTAAATTACATACTAGATGCATATACATTAGTATACAATTTAAAAAGAAAAAAAAATTACCTTTGCATAAGAAGCTTAACCTATTTCATTGTAAGTTAAGCCATAATGCAATAATGGTTGACTTTTGTTATAGTAAGCTCACATTAAGTAAAATCGTGCTTATTATAAGAAAAAAATATTTTATATGTTTAAGGTAAGCAGTTTATTTTATGGTAATTGTAACTGTATATTTCACTCTATAATAAAAAATAACAAGACTTATAATTAGCGATTAAAAAGAAAATGATTAAAAGAAACAAAGCACATAAGTATTAGTTAAGCAATTATTTAACTCACCTCTAAAATTTTCATGGCCGGAATTAAAATTAGTAGTTACCCCGACAAACTTTAACAACACCGGCCAACACAATTTAAAGAGAGCCAGACAAACTTATTAATATATGTCAAGCTAACCATAAATCGTGTTAGCATTAAACTTGAAAGTATTCCAAGAGATTCTTGAAAAATATCCACTTTTATAGTTAAAAGTATCGAAAATGTACTCTTCTGTGCAGCGCAGCTGAGCTCAGCCATTGACTACGCGATGAAAATGGAGCTTTGGATGTGCTCTTGCATCAAAATACTGCGAAGCAAACCACGACCGAATACACACACAAAAAGGGGGAAAAAAGGAAAATCTGTGATGTCACGACAGCGTCCCCAAAGTTCTCAGAAATCGGGTGGGATGGACAGGTCATAGGTCGTGTGAAAGGACCGGGTAACGTGTGTCTCCCCTGCGCTGTTTCTTCGACGCTCAACTGACGATTAACTAAGCTGAAAAAATTTATCGATGCTCCATCTGTTTCTTCTTGGCTGGCTGGGGGGGTGGGTTCTCTCAGACCGCCGAAACTATGAGCGGAAAATCTGCGCTCTATCGACGGAACATAGACCTCGTGAGAATGACCAACATAGCTGTCGAAGATCGGCCGCCTCCCTGACCAACATACAACGGCTTTTTTTAACGTCGACAACACAATGTATGTTTGATCTCTTTTAAACGCTATTTTTGTTGCAATTTTTCCTCGACCTATTTTCGACATTTCGACATCGGGAATGCGTAATTTATACGTATGTGCGCATGCTGGGTTAAGGATTCCTCTTCCATTCTCCTTTCCTGTTAAACGACGGCATGTATACCAGTCTCGTCCTTTAAGAAAGTCTGCTGCCTGGTTTATGAATCGATCGCCTATTTTTAAAAATTTAAGACAATACGTACACCAACTTGTATGTGTTAAAGTTTTTACTAGTATATCGAATTCGCCTTGTTAAACAATGTTTAGAAATTTTGATAACATTCAATTCACCTTTAGCACAAATGTACCTAGATATTCCTTTTATAAATTATGACACTTTAAAAGAAAGTAAATTTAAAAAATGTTTATTTAAGTATAACTAAAATGCTTTCTTCTTCACAGATAATGATTATCAGTTAAAAATCCTTTATTTACTACCATCAATTCAGCCAGAAGAGAAATGCTTTAAAATGTAATATTAGTAAGCCATGCAAGCTGTAATTGCCAGTTATATAAGATTTTAAAACATAATAGGACTAAAACTTCTAAGAAGTTACAAAAATGAAAATGCAACTTTCAGTGTATTAAACTCTTTATTTGTCAAGTGGCAAAATTATATATTTGACTCTCACATACAAAATTCGAAAGATATAACTCAAGATTTCTTACACAATGCATTGCTTCAAGTCGCTATTGTTTTTCGATCTCGTATTGGATTTCACTTAAATGTGGTCGAAATATACGCTGAAAACATAAGATTGAAAATAAAATAATACGCTTAAATTTCTGAGTGAAAGAGATGAGTATTGAGTACGACTATCACATCAATTATAAATGCATAGACCCGTGACGAGTGAATGAATCTATCCGCAAGCAGCGCTGCAATGTTCTCTGAACGTTAATAGACGTTCAGCTGCCGCGTTTTGCAGTAGTTTGCTTGTCGTGCTTTCTGGGTTCAGCTGCTATGTATTGTTTTTATTTTTATTAATAATATCCGTGATTTAATAGGCTCATATTTGAATTACTAATTAAACATTAAACATACATTTAGTATAAATTATCTACAATAATAGGTAGGTAGTTCCAGGTGCACAGTTATACATGGAACAGTAATGGGAATATTGTTAACTAAAAAAAAAAAAAAAAAAAAAGTAAAACTGTAGCATTTTCTTGACTAGCAATAACATCAAAAGGTGCGGGTAAAACGTAGCACAATTTTTTTTTCAGTGTAGGAAATATGTAAGTATTGTGCACCTCTATAGACTGAATAGTTAAAAACTTCATGATAAACAAAGCCCTCATTCTGCCTCATTGTACATATTTTACAAACGCGATTAAGTAAGTCTTCAATGTGTAATACAAACATATATCATGGCATTTACTTGCTAAATTTTAAACGCATGATATATAAATGAAGCTGATTTCACTAAGTTACTTTTACAAACAAAAATTTTATAAATAAAATGAACTTGACAAAATAAAGTGTCAGATTGTTACTCTCCTACTTATACAAAGTATACTTTCATTTATTAAGAAATAATTTTCATAATCCTTTACTACAGACTATTCACGCAGGATTTAATTAAAAAAAATCATGTTTCGCATGCAGAAGGAAGATTTCTCGAGTTTGTATTCCCTCGTGTGTCTAAATTAACATTTAAGGAGCTCAAGAAATAGCGTGACTGTTAGTGATAAAGAAGGATATTTACATGTAATATGACTAGAATTCATTTTACTTTAAAATTTTCATGAGAAGTTCAAAATATTTCTTTGGTTTGTTAAACGAAAAAAATTAGAATTTATAGCAAAAGTCTGAATATACGACTACCTTTAGTGTAAAAACATTTCTCTGGGATGTGTCCAAGCTGCTATTTTCATATTTGCAATGTGAATTTGGTGATTGTTATAAATCTACTCCATGTGTAACAAATTGATGTAGCTTTATAATATCAAATTTTTTTCTACTCCATAGGTGAACCTATTCAGTAAAGTTCATAATGGTTTATATGAGCTATAAATATCCGAGCTATGATAGGTAAAATATCCATTTTGTTATTCAGTATTACATATATAACAGTTACAAATTTACATTTTAGTTATTATCATGGAACAAAGGTCCTCGTAATAATCTTAGTTAAATAAACAGCCTTGGTACTTTAATAGGGCACACATAATTGCACGAAATATACATTTCTAATAGATTTAATCTTTTCTGCAACTATTAATTAAAATGCTAGTCAGACGATGTGTTAATCGTCGTCTGACAAGCGGTTCTTATAAAATTTAAATTATTATTTGTAATATATGAATTCTTCTAAAAATAGGCGAAAATATATTAAAGTATCCCCTTTATGGTGCATTCATATTAGAAGAATTATTTTTATATTGTGCATAGGATGACGTATGTAAGTTTATTTGGAGATACAAGCAGTGTATGTGTCTTGCTGAAGCCATGCTGGAGCCGAGATTCGAATCCGGACCCAAAACGTGATAGAATAGTAGTAGTTATTAAGCACTACACCACCTGGGCGGCTAAAAATCTAACATACTGACTGCATATTATTCTGACCTGATCTGTTACAATAACAAAGAATTCGAATTCCGCATAATGTTGATGAATTTCATTTATTTATTTATTTATTTTGCAACTACAATTCAAATGTTCCATTTCAAACTGTCAAGAGGCATTCGTTTCAGTAAAGTTTGTTGCATTCAATCATTTATAATTTTCAAAAGACCGTGAAAGAGCAGTCTTTTACGTTTATCTAAAATAAAAATTAAAACTTAATGCTATTCTTTTGTTTCGAGTATTTTATAATGAAAGAAGACGGGTAATAGCTTGAGTCCGAAAAAAAGCTTTGTTTTAAGAAACTGAGGACGCAATCATAAGTCAACTTTTTAATTTATTTGACAATTTAGAAAAATGAAATATTTTTATCCGAGAATTTTTATTTAAGAATGTACGATTGTCTAGAATAATCCGCCTTTGTATTCTATACCATTATTCTCTATATCACACAAAAGAGCTCTTAATATATATTTTATAAGTTCCTAATAAAATATCTCATTTTTTTCTATTTCCACCCACGAAATTCTTTACAAAATTTCTTTTCTTTACACGATAGAACAAGATCTAGGAAATTCGGACGAATGTTTTTGATAATAAAAATGTTCTTTCTCACATTATTCTGAATGATATACATTCTCAATATCGCCAATATAAATATATTCGAAGCTAGATTAGTCTCAAATGCATGAAAACATGGATATGTTGACAAAATTGTCTTTAGTTCATCCTTTGTAGTTCATCCTTTTTTTCGTGATGTATTTTCTGTGGGTACATGGATGAAAGGGACATGTAGTACATGCAAACACTTTCATTTTAACAAAACTTAAGCTATATTTTGCCAGAAAAAAATAAGAAACTACATCTTTTCTAAAAATGGTCAATTCATTCATGGAACTCAATCTTTTGTTGAAATCTTTTATAACAATTTTTGCAATTGAGTACAAATTCCTTTTATGATACTCTTTTCTTCATCCTTAAGCTCTAGAATGGACTGCTGATGAATTATCATAATTTATAATCAGGACACACAATGCCCTGCATGTGCCTAGTATCTAAGTCTTGCGTCCCAATAAAAACCTTTAAAGTTTAGCAGCACCGGCTTGGTCAGAGCTTGGGAGGGTGGAAACATCTTTTGTCTGGGCTGCTGTAGAACCGTTTGCTCTAATGGGAGCTGGTGAATGCAAAATCTGTTCATGGATCCAATGTCTTCAGTGTTGAAACGAGACCTCTGAGGGTAGCGATTTCAGGTGCTAGGTCTCTCATGTGGAATTGGTACAAAATTATTTAGTAAAAGAGCAGCAGATGGCCTGATATTTTACTGTGATGCATAATTTTTGAGCAAATTAAGTCGAGTAGTCTTCTTAGTTAGAAATTATTTTCCCTACAGGATAAGGTAACCTAAAAGGATCCTCTTAAGCATGTTGGTATGTATGGCCCTTGGCTGGTATGTTTTGCACTATATTTTTCATTATATATATATATTTCAATAATTTTTAAACTAACATTGAATAATGAAAACTATGCAATTTTGAAAAAGTGTCCAAAGGATCATTTTACAATAACCAAAGTGCAAGACTTTCCTTCATTTGAAAATAATTGCGTATTGTTTTTTATCGGCAAAATAAAAGATATAAAAGTTATTATGAATACACGTTATGACTACATGTAGGACCCGATACTGGATTTTCTTCAGCCGATAAAGCATTTTACCCGGCAAAATGGTTGTCCATTTTAGGTCAGAATAGTAGATGAGGCCAAAAACGTTATTCTTATCTATAAATATACTCCGTTCAGTAGTGTGAACTCCTCTCTCGTAGTCTATACTCCGTTCAGAAGTGTAATTCTTAAATTAGAAATATACTCCATTCAGTAAACCAAATCATATTCATATACATGAGAAACTACATGTTTAATAAATAGGAAAGTTAGTGCTTACCTTATTACAGGTGTTATAAATCAGATTTTTTTCCAGAAATTCTATTTAGACGCGTACTACAGTGATCGCTTGAAAATCGCCATTGTTTCTTCTTGACTTGTCACAACTCGTTTATGTGTTACTCAGTAGATAGCCCTACCTGTATGAAAAAAAAAATGTATGCGCATCGTTTTGTCCGCTAAGATCATTTTAGCACACCTTCTCCTACTTACTGCATTTTTATGTGATTTAACTAATACATATTCTGGAAAAAAATAACTACACCTGCTCTTATTTGATAATGTTATAGCTTAAATAGTTATCGTTATTTAGTGTTATTTAAATTTTGAATAATTACAGAAAAGAACACTTGAATTACTCTAAAAAGTAATTTACAATTGCTAGATTTGTTTTACAGTTTTTTTAAATATTTAAAATGACTTTTCATATTATTTTTAATTGAGATAAGACAATTGTAGTAAAATAAATTTGAAACTACCCTTTTAAAACTTTTTTTTAAATGAACCGACCACTGTGATTCATATTTTTATGCAAC
Source organism: Cheiracanthium punctorium (assembly GCA_038373885.1). NCBI lineage: Eukaryota > Metazoa > Arthropoda > Arachnida > Araneae > Cheiracanthiidae > Cheiracanthium > Cheiracanthium punctorium. The sequence continues at coordinate 243,641 of JAWZYV010006757.1, read as the reverse complement.
TAAAATTTAACTATCAGTTAAACTTTCAATTTAACCACTGTGCAATGGCGAAAGAGAATGTGCAATTAAAGAAGATTTTACATTCTATAATAAAATTAGTATTAATGATATTTTATGAAGATACAATTTACAAAACCAATACATTCTAATTAATATGTTACCAAAAATTTCTGTGCTCAGAAAATTATTTCTAACATTTTTAGAAACGTCTCTAATTGCTAATTACATCTTATGAGGAAAGAGTGCATGATTTATTAATATAATCATTTTAATTTCTTGAAGTACATTTCCTGAGGTAAGAGACTCTCAAGGAATAAGTCGATGAATGTATACTTAAAATTGTTCTTATTATTAGAGTGGGAAAATTGCTTAGGGGTCCCTTGTAAACATTTAATATTATTTCACAATCGTAATATGTCTAGTTACGGATTAATAGGGAGCTACATTACTTATTGCAATTACCAATCTTTTCTTTGTATTTACTTAGCGAAAAAAACAAATTTTTTAATCACTTTGAAACTTTGTATTCTTAATGTATATATTTTACATTTGATCTACATTTCTATTAATTAAATTGAAAATATAAAATTGTAGTAATGTGCTGATTGCTTTCATATAATTTTTTAATGCATTAATCATAAAATAACTGCGTTATACTGGACTGCACAATATAATTGAGATATATAAAGTGTTATTTTTATAAAGTGCGATGCCTTGTGCATCGCAATCAGGTACACTTTCTGTAAAAGCAGTATTTAAAGAATAAATATTTTTTACGTTGATTTTTGAAAATGTTACATACGTAATAAACAATTAACAAAATGAATTTCTATAAAGCATATATGAATATGAATAGTAAGGTTTTTTTCGATGGAACAAAAACTGTTGTTACAAAAAATAGTATACTTTTTCTGTAATTTGATAACTTCTAGTATGTAGTATGTTTGAGCACAAAACTATTTTTTACACGCATCCTTGTTGCATACCTTTAATTTATGAATATGAGCATATCTTTAAAAGGAGCTAGATTAAGTCATGTATTTTTGTCACGAATTGTAACATTTTATCATTGCTCTCATTCAAATACCATAAAATCCACGGAACAATGTCAAATTACACGTTCCAATTTCACATTGTGAAATTACGCGTGAATTTAAATATATAATATATATATATAATTTGTTTGTGTAGGAGCATCATGTTAATTCATCTGAAGCAAGTTAAGTGACATTTGATAATATGACAACTGTCTATTCAACTTAAACAACGGGTATCAATATTTCTTTCTTTAAACTTTTATTGGATTTATTTTAGATTTTGCAAAAATTGTGTTAAATTTTAATATACATCATGTTACATATCAACAGTTTTTTAAACAATACTTAGTTGCATTTGAAGAGATTGCTGATTTGGAGTACTGGGATTGCTGGTTTGGATATATATATATATATATATATATATTTCAATTAAATATTTCTTTCAAGAACCTTCCTTTTTACTCTTAGTACTCTTTTATTATTTCACTTTAACCCTTATTTTTTTTTAAAATACAAGTTATTAATTTTCTTTATATACTCTTTTCTTTTTTTCCTAATGGGCAGGCACTGGCCACAAGTCTTTGCCATCAACGGCCCTAGTTACTGTCCATTTTATTATGGGAGCACCCAGTGGGCGGACAGCAGTACCCCCTATGAAGGGACGGACAAGTTAACATCCATGCCCAAGCCGGGATTCGAACCCAGACCCACGGCGTGATAGAATGGTTCTCTAGCCACTGCACCACCTGGGCGGCACTTTATATACTCATGTCAGTATGATACTCGCGCATCTTTATACCCCTTCAATGCAGTAGAAAAATCCCACTTTTCGAAACACTGCAAGACAATATAAATCGTCAGTGACTTGTATTTCAGATAGTATTGTTTATAAAATTATTCTTATTAATTAAATCACTCTTCTGATCTTTCTTTCGGAAATAATGCGTTCATTATTTTTAGACTTGATTGAAATTGAGCCTATTTTGAGAAATAAAAAGACGCCATTTCGTATTAACAAACGAACAAAAGTGTACATAAAAATGAAATTAAAACAACTTATTGCGCTTTTTGAATTAATTGCCATGCTTAGTTAAAAAAAAGTGTCAAGAAGATATCTGACATACTGATTGCTATCTAAATGGTACATTAGAATAGAAAAAATACGGTGCTCATATATCTTGGCGTTATTCCATAAATTATTTTTCGTGTTAAAGTAAAAGATTGAAGTGGCTCTCCCTACATGACGCATTGATATTTTTTTAGAATTCTCTCTGACAATAATGAAAACTATTTAAGAGAAAGAATTATCTAAATGGCAGAAGTAGATTATTATGTAAATATAATAGATTATAAAAGGCATAATTATCAGTGCCGGGATTTGTATTTTGATGTAAAAGAGCGAAACATGTAATGCTTAAAAAAGTTATATCTACACCGGAATGATAAATGTATCATAGTTCGGATAATTATTTTTAGTTATATGTGTGTACTGAAATGTTATTAAAATATTCAATTTTCATGAAATAATTATAGAAGAAATAGTTCCTGTATAATTTTACATCAATATAAAATATCTTCCTAAAAGAATGTCTCAGTTTTAAATTTTAATAGCATCAACTGTGGGCGTTGGCACTGAAGTTGTTGCAATGCTATATTAAACCTCGTTATATTGGCCACGTCAAGGATGTGATCTAAATTTCACACCTTGTGTGTTGCCCTCCCTTGTCAAGCATGTGAGTTTGCGGAGTGTTGTCGCAGTGTTACTGATAATCAGTCACAATGTGACATCTCTGTGTGACAAACGTGACGTTGCTTACTGACGCCATCATTTAATTTATCTCTAGGTGACGTCCATGTAGTCATTATGTGAAGCCTATAATGGTCACCATATGACGCTAGAAAAACTGTCCTAGACGGCCATCTATCCGTCGCCAAAACCTTTTTGTAATAAGCACATAATTTGCACATGTTGCCACATGAAACCAGAAAATCATTGTGTGACCAGTATCCATACATGCATCAACATTACGGTTTTATAGGGGATATATGTATCCATTAAATGCATACTTGCCATAATTAATTTTTATAAATTTTTTGGTAGAAATTTTCATTGTACAAACATAAAAAAATACTTTTAAAGAAATTAACTGCTAAGTAAGTTAGAAATAAAAATGAGCACTCCATTTATACATGAAGAAATTTTAAAATGAAGTAAATTTTTTTAGGATATAAATTAATACAAAGTTATTAATGATTAATAATGCAAAGTAAATAACTTTTTACATTCGAAATCGTCTTCTATGTATTCTAAAAAATGTTTTTCGTTAAAAGATTATGAATACCTATGACCAGTATTTGATAAGTTATCAAATTAAACATTTATACTTTGTATTTTTCAGCCTAAATCGCGTTATTTGGAAAACTCCGCATTGTTAATAGAAAACTTCGACGTCAATTTCTCCAGAAATATTACTTTCCATTTTTACTCGAAGCAGTTATATCCAATTTTTTTTATTTTTTAATGATTATGTATCTATTATCATTCATTACAATTTCAAAATTATTATTATTTTCTTATTAAATGAAAAAGTTTAAAGAACATTTAACTGTAGAACTTAATAGAGCTTTCAGACATCAGGCTTAGAAAGTTTTTTATCAACACTCACTCACCAGATATAAACCTTAAAAAGGTAAGACCATTGTCAAAATTTTAAAAAAATGCGTTTAATCGAACTTTTCATTATGTGCATCATTAGTCAGCGTTCTTTAGTTTTTTCTAAATTAAAACTCATAATCAAAATAAATATCGTAATAAATATATATAGCGAGCATTTAATTTTCGAATCAAATACAAATCTATCTTTAATTTCAAGAAATATTTCATTAAAATGCTACAAAATCATAAACAAATTAGACAGACTTGCAAAAGAAAGTCAGTGTGCATTCAGTCGATCTTCTTATTAGATGCATTATTCACTTCGTAATCAAATATTACTCAATAAATTAAAAATTTTAACATACGTTTAATTTTTAAATTACGTAAATACAACTTCAGCATCTGCAGTAATATTTTATCAAAATACCAGCGAGTACGCTAAACGTAAACAGACTGGACTGTCTTGTAAAAGAAATCGGATGATATGTTCAATACAATATTTTAATGAGTTACCGTGGAATAGATTTTGTTCTCTGTCTCCGGGAAAAATGATTAGAAAAATATGCGGATACTCCTAAATTGAACTGTCATTGGATGTCGGTTTCGCTTCCCGTTTTTTCTTTCTTTCTTTGATGTAAAGCGAACACAGTCATACGTTTGGGTTGCATAATTACAAAGTATCTGTTTTTTTACTCTTTTAGTTGTTGAATGAAAGGAATTTCGCTGAATTTACTCGAAGTATGATCGATAGAAAAGGGGGAAAAGTTTATGTGCCCGGGCATCATCATTTTTGGAAACCTTCTGAAACGAAGAGTAATCTGGACTTAATGGTGTCTTTAAAATTTGGGGGAAAAGTTTTTGTTTTTGTTTGCAACTCTTTTAAATTAAAATACTCATTTCTGATAAAAATTTAGGTAGACTGTAAAGTTACGAAATTGAAAAATTTATAGTAATGTGAGCATTATAGTCTGTCTTTTTTTTAAATTATGATATATTTCCCTTAATCAATGATGCGAAAACGCAACAATGATAGTGTTGCGTTTTCACATATTTAATTTAATATAAAATTTACCAATTGCGTTAAATAAAAATTAATAGTGTTATTCAAATCAGTTGAAATTTAGTAATATTTTATTTATAATGAATTACCATTGTTTTTTATTTATTTATATTTTTTTCTGTAGAAAGTGCAAAAATGCAACACTGGCAAGTTAGATTTATAATATTTATTTTATAATTGCGTCCTCAAAAAGACTAGTTTTTTTTAAATAACAGTACGGGAAGATTTGCACTTGCCCTTATATACGCGCAGTACTGATACATACAAATATTTAGTACCCTATACAAAAATTTCATTCTATGTCAGATTCTCTTAAGCTTTTTTAGGTCGTCCGAAACGCAAAAAAAAATAACAGAAACAGTTTTCTATTATATGTATGAGTATTAGCAAGTGACTAATGAGTTTATAATTAAATATAGGTTAGTTAATTAAACAATAATTTTCTAGCTTTAAAGTTTAGAGCACGTCTGTGGTGCTTAGGAAAAAAAAACTAAAGATGTCTTTTTCTTTTTTCTTTTTCTTCAAGATAATCGGATAATAAGCGAAACATATTTCCAAAGCCTACCTAAACACATCAGGCTGCTTTTAATAAATCATTTTTAGAAATAACCTGAAGTGTTTCTGATAATTAAGTTATGTTCATATTTAGACAAATGGTTATTGTGCTGAATTTTGAAACAATTATATATATATATATATATATATATATATATATATATTTGTACAGTTCCGGAAGAAAAAGTCGACTTTTAAAGGTGCAGTAATACTGTTTATGGTTAAATTGTGCTCCAAGAAAACCTACAGCACGCATTCAGAGAAATTCATGTGAGAAAAATCATCATGCTATTACTTCGGAATCCTTCGGAGGCTTCCTGGCTTATTCCCTTGAAAAAAGGCTCTAAATATGACTTAATATAAGTACGCAGGACTGCTGTGTCGGATAGAGAATTCTTTATATGGCGCTGGTTATAAAAATATAAAATAAAATAAAATAGTACTTTCGGGAAACATTTTGCTTTATTGTAGATTATGTTTAGGTTTAATAAGCCTTTCCTTTTAACTTTTTAAAACTTGATCTTCCGAAAAAAACTATCGCATCCACCATTTTTACGTGCATACATCAAGTCATTTTTATTTTTTCAGACATACGGCAGGTGTAAATTCAATTTATAAAGGTAGACTTCAGATTATTTCGTCGTCACAGCTCAAGATTTTACAGTTTCATAACCAAAATTTACAGTTTTCTATAGCTTTTTCTTTTAAGCTAAAATTACCTTACTATTCCAGGTTTTTCAGCTTTTCTTGATTGCTGGCAGCCCTGTATATGCCAAGAAACCTATCAGAAAAATTAATAGTATAATCATTATCCATACTCTCATTTCCATAAAAACATACACTGATTTTGCCACAATTTAACTGTCAACATTATTACGCACTGTAGGATTGAAAGTCAATATTTTCCCTGTCATTTTAAAGTAACTAAACGTCAAACTATAGAGTGAGCTTCTTATCTTTGGAAATTATTTTAGCCCTTTTTATGTAGATAGAAATCTAACTTCCAAAAGTAACTTATAAAGAAATAATGTAAACTATTTCTAACAGAATGGGAATGATAAATTCTTCTAAACGCATCTATGAAAAATCATTTTAAATAAAGTCATATCTATGTTTACAATAGTACGTTCAGGGTATTTTAACGTGTTTGCTTCTTCATCGTAAAGATGCAAGAGCTCTCAAGGTTAAAATATAATGTTCACAGAACAAATGCGCATTTATGACATTTTTCTTTACTTTAACAGATTTATAAAACAGTGTCCATCTTCAAGCAGGATATATGTTGTATGTCTGTCATTGTAATGAATTCCAGCATATTAAGTTAAATTTAATCTTGAAAATTTATGTAACGATCTAGACAATCATACACAGTAAAGTTCTTCGCAAAAATGAAAGTATCTTGAAATTACGATTAAAATCTCTTAATATCTACGCATAAAAATTAATCTAGCTGATTAGTTCAAGGAATACTTAACACTATACTAAATTTATGTGCTAGAATAAAATACCTATTTTAAATATTCCTAAATTTAAGTTTATATTACTGAAGATTTCAAATATTATTAATAAAAGAATTTCTGAGTAAATTATTTGGCTAAAATTTAAATTCTTCTCTGAATACTCAATCTTCTTAGTAAGATCATTATCTATATTTAGAATAAAAAGGAAATACGCACTAAAAATAGATATCAATTTAGAAATCATCTAATGTATTTTGGCACTTTTGATTAGTTTTGACATCAAAATTTCACTAGAAGTTTCAAAGAATCCAGATTGCATCTAGTAAGACAAACATACCCTTCAATTTATATTTTCAATTTTCAGACATTTGATATCTTAAATTATTTAAATTTAGATTTATGGAGATTTCAATTACATTCAGGGAAAACTTAAAACATATATATTATTTCAAAACATTTCATAACAAAAAAAAATAATTAATTAAACATTCTCCCTCTTTACTGATAAATCAAAAGTTAGGAGGATTATATTTTTACGTTATCAGATTACATGATCCAGTTTTAGTTTACTTTCAATTGATACTAGTTGTGCGCTGCATTAAAAGCTATTTAAAGGGTGATTTGATTACATAGAAATATTTCACATATATCCTAAGTACATGATCAAGTTCGTTTGTTATTATTAACTACCAATTTAACCAATTCATAATTTCGCCTGCCGTCTCATAGATACTCAAAAGTTACTTTAGATTACTTTTAAAGCTACTTTTTAAAAGCTTGCTTTAGTAGACTTTCAGTGCTTGTTCATGTGAAACTGCTTTTTGTATAACAACAGTTAACGGATTACTCTTACCCGTCCAAGATGTAAAACGAACTTCTTGAACAACGGAATTCCGTCACATGCTTATTTAACTTTTTCCAAACTGAAATGCAATTGAGATGATGAATAGATGTTGACATATCTCCCCTACCACCTGGTGCTGGTGAACAATAACAGACGAGAAATTGCTACTTCACCGAAACATCAGCCATGTCTGTTCTTTAACCGTTTAGTTCCCAGCTCCAAGATCCAGCTGCATGTCTATTGATTCCTAGCGAAACGGCCGAAAAATTCCTTCCCCTATTGAAGGAAAGCACGTACTTTTACCACTGATTTGTGACAGTTCGGAACGTATACTTTCTTGAGTAGCACTACGGGCGAGATGCTTCCTGTTCTGCTAAACCAAAGATGATCTATTGTAACTGCTTTTGAGAAGCCATTACAGACTGATACATCATGCAGCCCATGAATTTAGGGATTATTTGTTTCCTTTCTTCCTTACGTTCTCAAGCCTCATATGGTGCAAAACGGTCCATAACGCCTGTGCTGGGAGGGAAAGAACTGGCTCTCTGGTGGCCAGGACATTTCGGGGGAAACATTTCTGTCGATCCTCTTGGCCGGTGCAGGGTCTAAAGAGTTTAGATGTTCTGTGGCTGGGTTGAAAAATCTACTACTCTAATGGTTTAAAGAAAGAAAAATTCATAGATCAGCTCTCTGTTTGAACCTGGAACAAAAGTGTGATAGATAAGTTGCATAGCAAACGCTGTAAGAAGATTTTTAGTAAAAGTTGTCTTATTCCGGATTGATTCGGATCGTATAATTGCTCAAAGAAAGGAGCGTAATCCAAGGCAAACAAAGCGTTTGAACTATATTTAATAATATATAGGGCGTGTCATGATGCTTACTACCCGTAACCTTCCTCAATAAGCGGGAATTGAAAAAAAACATTCAATCGGAGTTCAAGGTTTTCATCCATAAATTACAAATATCCTTCTTCCTACTAATATATAAATGTCAATGTTTGTAATTATGTTTGTTACTCTTTCACGCTGAAACGGTTTGACAGATTTGGATGAAATTTGGAATAAAGACAACTAAAGTCCTGGATTAGCAAATGGGCTATTTGTATCGCGCAATAAACTTCCTATAATATACAAAAAAATTATCGTTTATTAAAAAAATGATAAAATTGAGTTTTTATTTTACAAAGCCGTAGACAGATGGCGCAAACTTACAGAATGCTAAATTTTCAATAAATAAGTCATCAGATTTCCTTTACCACCGGCGAATTTGAAAAAATTAATTGATGGTTTCATTTATGTCATGAAATATTAATTGAATGAGTAGCTTGACAAAACATCAGCTTGCTTTTTTTGCGGCGTGCAAAAACACAACCTTTTTTAACAAGTAGATCTGCAGCATTTATTATACATTAGTAAGAAACCCACTGTATCACGTAACTGATGCTCTATCGTCTTTGAATGGAGCTAAAATAATAGTTTAGAATCATTTAACGATGGTTGACTTGGATAAAGAATGCACCTGAATAAGTTTTCGAAACTTTCATCAGTTCGAATTGTGTGTTTTTCTGCGCAGATTTTTCTCATTCTATCTCTATTGTATTACATCCAGAAAAGGGATGTTAGAAATATTAAATTTAATTTGTTTTACTGACACTCATGAATAATGATACACTTTCAACTTAATGGAATAAGAAAGAGACGAATGGAATATGATACGCTTTTAATATATACCACTTTAGTGCGTATTTAAAATCCGAAAGTGTTTCAGATTCTCTTCCTTTTTTTTTCTTTCCCTTTTCTGATAACGGACAATATATCCAGAAACTCTTCAGAATTAATATGGGACGAAAGTAATTTGTACCTTTTTGTAGGTTTTTATCATTAAACAATTTTATTTTTGTAATCAGGGGCGGTCCGACACTGTAAGCATATCATCAGGCCGTCGGCTTCGAAGGGGCGTCATTTCGAATTCTTAAACTAAGTAGAACATAAAAGGGGGCGCCGTTTTTACATTAGAAATGGGCACCACATACAATAGGACCGCCCCTGTTTGTAACCATCTTAATTTTAAATTCAATTTTGAATCTGAGAGATTTGAGTTCCAAATATGCCGGTGAGGATTCTCTCCGAACGAGATTTATTAAGATGGCAAACCAACTGGTCGCCGGAGGCGGTGAGTATTTTATTTATCTATATAAATGTAAAGTAAAATAATGAAAATTATTGAATAATTATTCTTGCCTATGTAATTTACTTCAGTTTTAACATAACAATACACTAAATTTGGTGTTTGAAAATCTGAATCGCATGCTTATGGGTGGATTACGGTAAATCTTAAAAGTTATTCGGCTAGTTGATTTGTCGGATAAGGACAGTTATTTTTTCTCATATATTACAGTTCTATTTCTATACATTTTCTAAAAACAAGGTTGTAACGCAATTTCCATTGTTCTCGTTGGTATTTTGATTTTTGAAAACTTCTAATGAAGTTCTTACGAATTAATCTCTATTCCAGTGGTCCCCAACCGGGGGGTCGCGACCCCCAATTGGGTCGACAAGTCTTTTCTCGGGGGTCGCCGCAGACCGATTTTGTAGGAAATGAATGGCAAAATATTTCCACGTTTCTCTGCTCCCCTTTGTAAAGTAAAAATCCCTTTTCTCATCAGGACGCTTGTATCAAATCTACAAAAACTGACGCCGTAAAGTGAATCTAGGAGTGTTAACCAATTTTGAAAACGTATGCTATCGGAAATAGAAATTGTAGTTAAGGTTCGTTTAAGGTTAGAAACTATTAACCACCTTGAAGCCCTTAAATCTGAAATTCAAAGATATATCCCAGAGCTCAAAATGAACAAAAGGCGGCACCAGGGCGAAAGATGTCGCCGTTCTTCCTGATGAAGTGCAGGACGAATTTTTGAATTTGCAAAATGACTCCTCAGCAAATGGTTTAAACCAAGAAAAATCGTTAATTCAAGATTTGTGTGCTATGCGTCACTCGTATCCGGTAATGTCTAAGCTTTTCCATCAAATGTTAGTGCCATTTGCATCCACTTACATGAGTGAAGTTGAATTTTCAACTCTTTTTCAGATTAAGACAAAGGGCAGGATTAAATTATATGTGCAAGATGCGGTTGGCTTTGACTAATATTCAGCCAAGGATAGCATAATTTGTCAGCCAAATGCAACCTCAGTCATCCTAATAATAATCAGTACGGAATGAAAAGATAATCATTTTTAAATCCCAAGATATATTTTTTTCATTATTCATTTTTTTTGTTTGTTTTATTGGTTAAACATGATGGATGGAAGTGAGGGGAGGGGGGGGGTTCAAACATTTTTGAAAAACCTAAAAGGGGTCGCGATTAAAAACAGGTTGGGAACCACTGCTCTATTCATTCGATTTTGTGGGATGCTGTAATTAAATAATAAACTACTTTATTATGTGACTCTAATCTTCGATACATATTTATGCCCAATACGCATTTTTAACAATGAAAATTTAACTGGATGTATATTTTCTTAACATTTAGTTTTGCTGATGCTATTAATATAATAGACTGTCGAGTAATTTAATTTGTAATGTTTAAAGCACGCTTAATTTAATGTGTCTTTCTTTTTTCTGTTTACATCTTTGACGATAAACAAAATTTCTTTTACAGGGTGATGAAACACATTACCTCTTACTCTAATACAATTAATTGAATTCTTGACAAGGTTTGTATGTGGTATTCAAAATTAATTCGTGATTTTTAATATATATATATATTTGTTGAAAATAATAGATTTATGAAAAATAAATAATAAATAAATGAATACTTAAATGTTAAAGTAAATGATAGATCTTCAAGTTTCTTTAAAAAATATGTTTTTCATTTCAAAAGAAATTTCTCTAACTAGAATGTATTTCTTTTCCTTTTTACTCAAACAAAATTGAAAAAAAAATCTAACAACGTATCAATTCGAGAACTTTTGTCAAAAAGTGTAAAGAAAAATCAAGTAAAGTATATACAAGAAAGTCTTCTTAACACACATTTTCACAAATAACAAATCGTACTTCTTTCTCGTACCATTAAATTCCGTGTACCAAATATATGGCAAGAAAAGTCTAAATAAATAACTTTGTTACTTTAAAACTGTGAACATAAGGAAACACTTGGATTCTTCTTATGTAGTTTTACGCAAAGTATATAATTCGTAACATTCTCTAATTTTTTTCTCGAGATAAAGCAACGTATTCTTAGTCAGAAAAGGAAAAGCATACTCGCACTTAAAAAGAAATATAAATTAGAATACTTCCTGCCTGGGGGTATGTGATATGATTTGCAACTTTCGTATTATAATTTTGTGAATGAACAGAATAACGTTCTTGTACCAAATTTAAAACTATTGAAAAAAACTGTTTTTGTAAGATGGGCAGTTAGACTTTGATGTCACTTAGTATTATTATTTTTTTTTTAAGATTGGAAAAACAATTTATTCTTCTGTTCTTGAAAACTGATGTTTTTATGCGCTGTAAAAGTTGTGTTTCTTTACTTAATAATTCAGGGTAAAATATATTTAAAAAAAATTACTAATCTTATGGAATCGTATAAACTCCGTCACAAGGAAGCATAAATGCTTTCTGACCAAGTTCTAACCATTTATTTTCTAAGTTTTAAACATGGTCTAGATAAGAAGGCATTGATTATGTATTATAATAAAAAATCTGCCTTTGTATTTCCACATAATACACACATTTGAAAGAATATTGACCATCATTATCCAGCAGTACAATAATTTAACTAGTACTTGGTGTATGTTACTGTGTTACTGAGATACAGAAGCACAATGCAACACTGATTAAATTAATTTTTTAACACCGCAACACTGCAAAACGAGAAAAAAACAACCAGGCAAATACGTGTATATATATATACACGTATATATACGTATATATATATATTAGGGTGCAGAGGCGGATTAACTGTCGACAGAGCCCTAGGCCAGCACCTCATCTGCTCCTCTTTCTGGTAGTCAGGAGATATTTACTTAATTTTTTTCTGCTTCTAATATTTCCTCTTGCGTTCTTTTGAAATCTCACGCCCCTGGGCATGTGCCTTGTATACCTTAAGGACAATCCTCCACTGTTAAGGTGATTCATAAATTTCAAGTTTTTTTTTTTTTTAATCAACCCCAAAATATCATTCTACCTACTGAGCTAGGCATTAGTTATTAATTTCGAAATTTTTGATTAGTATTTAGAGGTCGTTACCGACTCTCAAAGTTGAAAAAATAACTGCTACAACGCACATTTGAGTCTGCAGGCTTCTTCTTGCTCGCTTCCCTGCTTCTGGCCACCCCTATTTCAAGCAGGCACTCATACCGTGAACACCTCCCACTGCAGGAATTAAAAGAAAAATTCAAACTCGTCCTAATTCATCTAGGACCCTCTTTAAGCATGCCACGCCACCATGCAAACAAGGCCAAAAGACAATCCTATATTCTAATTTAGCTACCAGCGTTGATGTCGATAATTTAAATGACCGCAAAAAAGCTATTGATTTGGCCTCGCCACTCAAAAGTCTGGATTGTAATGTGTAAGAATATAACGTTAGTTATTTTTCTATATACTACCAAATAATGGGTATTAGAAGGCAGCTTGCTTAGTCTGCAAAAGCTGATTTTCAACCGCTAATTACACTTCCTTTGTACTGGGCTAGAAATATGTTCGAGGACACATAACGGGACATGAAATAGATAGTCTACCAATCTTAATATCTGGATAAAGAGTCTAGCAGCTCTTGGCCGTTGCCAAGCTTCCTGATGATAAGGCGTCTGCTATTTACGAGATAATTTTATCATGGATCTTACATGATAAAATAAGATGTATGTGATTCAGTACAACAGCATATAATACAAGGTAGCCGCCTTTCCACGGGCCGCAGCGTACACCTCAAGCAACAAACTTAAAAACTTAGAAATACAGGGTGAATAAACGGAGCCTATATTCTTTTGGTACAGAAAATGCAAGAGAAATCTGTATAACAGCTACTGGACCTTCCAGCGGTGATAAAATCATAATTGAAAAAATAACTTTTGGACAAAAATTAATCTAGAAGTCTTCAAAACTGCTATATTTGAACCATCTACTTGGAGTTGCGTTTAAATTGCAGATTCAAACATATATAACTGCATTTGCCCAGAATCTACTAGAACAATTCCAGACTTGTGACTATTAAAAGGAACTTTTTATTTGCTCATTACCAATTCAGGAGGGATTCCTGAAAGCGGTATCTTATTCAAGGCCCCAGCTGAAATGCACCGTGCATGCTGGAATGCAAAAACTATACATGAATTGAACATTTTTCTGTTCAAGCACCAGCTTAAGATCACAGTTAAAGAAGATAAAGCTATTACGAATATTTGCACATTTGTTATACTTTTTTATGCGAAATAATGTTTTACAGAGTCGGTGGCTTATGTGGTTTTAGTCAAAGTAGTACAGTTTTAGTCAAGTCGGCGTGAAAAACCATTTAGGTGATTGTGATTTCTTATTATGTGCTCTATCACCTCTTAAAGTTTTGTCCAAGAGTTTAGATTCACCCTGTATAGAGAGAGCTAGAGCCACCAGTGTCAAGAAAGTAGTTACAATTTCTAAAAACAACAATAAATAAAAATACCATACAATCTTTTATGAGAATAAGATAAGTGCGATAATAATAATAAAACAATCCTTTATATACCATGATAAGGACTGTTGAATTCAAAACTGATATATCCTTAACACCTTTCACAGCTTAAGGATTATGATTCTTTACAGGTTCTAATATTAAACTAAAAAATCATTTTTACGTTTCTTAAATCGAGAATCTGGTTATTTTTTACTCAATGTTTTAAGTTCGATGCTTCAGAGCATAGAGGCTATATCATACATGCATAAGAAGTACCGTATTTATGTAAATTTAACAAAGAGTTATACTTAACAGCCGCATTTATTTGTTTCTTCTTATAAAAGACATTGGCATCATCTATGAATTTGGTTACTCTAATTTGTGATTATGAAGGAAAACGTGGAGAGAGAGAGAGAGAGGGTGTCAAATATTTTCTAAGAAATACCTGATATTTTTCTAGTTAAAACCAGCAAACTATATTTTTTATAAGCCTTACATTTGTGTTCTCCAAAATATTAATATGCAGGCGATATTGACCGTACTGAAACACCTTTAAGAATTACTAGTCCTTAGTCAACAAGTTAAAATGAGACAATAGAGAACCACTCTTAAATAGATCATTTGGCGAACTCCATTAGCAAGTATTTCTTTACATAATTCGATAAATTTTAAAATTTTATGAAGGTGGCTTGATTCAAGCAGTATGCCTTCCTAAAGGATTAATTATGTTTACGTGTCTACTAAGAATTGCCTCCTCTCTCAATTATTATTATATTTTCCAGTTAAATTCATTCCCGGACTGAAGACAATATGCATCATCACTAAATCATCGCTTTAAACATGGGAAAGAATTATTCTTTTCTTGTTTTTTTTTTTTTTTACAAAAATTCAGTTTCAGCCGCGGAGGAGTGAAAAAGTATAAATGAAGATATGAATTATGCCGCTTTTTTTAATCTGCAAGCTAAAATAATTTCCTGTACTAAAAAGTTTAATCTTTGATGGCTACATGAAATGTTTTTTATTCCTTTAAGACCGCCACTATTTTTTATACACACACAGAATTAGTGTTTGAGTCTAAGATAATTTTCTTATTTTACATTTTTGAATAACTTATTAAGCTTTTTGAATAGCGCACAGCTCAAATGAAATTTGCAAAATTGTTCTTTTTTAATACCTGATTCATTTCTTAAGAAGAATAAGCTTTTATATATGAAACCGACTTAATGCGCGTTTGGTTGTGGGATCAAGGCCAATTAATTAGCTGCACGTGGGCTCAAGGGCGAGGAGTGGGGTGCCCTCCGTAAGGGTCTTTCTTATGGGTCCTAACCCATATTCACGCAAATTTTCGGAGGACACCACGGAAAACTCCGAGCAGTTAGGTCGGACGAAGTGACCTGGTTTTGAACCATTCACCTTCCATCTTCCAGTTCAGATTGTTATGTTCTCGGCCACTGGTGTACTCTCGAGTACTTTGGTAGAGATCGGCTATAGAATCGTGTAGATAAGGGCTTAAAGGGCTAGCCAACTGGTGATCGAGAATTTTTGCCCATTTGACTGATTTCAAAACAAAGTGTGATCCACAAATGCTTCTTAGTTGTAAAGTAAAATTGCATTGTTTACAAGGGAAGGCGATGTTTCAACCCGCTGCTTTCTTATTTATAAGTTATATAGTTATCAACCAACTATGAAAGGTTTATTTTTGTCTTATCTCTTTAACCCTTTAAGCGGTCAATTTTTTTACCGAAATGCTTCCAAAAAAGGCATATTTTGAAAGGCCCGCTGATATGATGATATTTATGATGAAATATTCCCGCTCTCTCGCTAGGAAGAAAAACCCGGATGAAAAGCATTTCAATTACATTGACAAGCCACGCCATCTATTGAAAAATATTAATACTAAATAGCCTCTTCACAATAATGAAATATACGGGCAAATCAGAAAAGGAAAGGAGAAAATATCGATGCCCGTACGCTATACGGGCAAACCAGTTGAGGCCAATTTTGGGTAGCACGTACACTGTACGGGCAAACCGCTTAAGG
Source organism: Cheiracanthium punctorium (assembly GCA_038373885.1). Lineage (NCBI taxonomy): Eukaryota > Metazoa > Arthropoda > Arachnida > Araneae > Cheiracanthiidae > Cheiracanthium > Cheiracanthium punctorium. The sequence goes on along the minus strand of JAWZYV010006757.1, from coordinate 227,340 downwards.
GGTTAATAACGAACTGTGTATGTTCTGAAAAGCATAAAAATACGATTTTCTCATTTTTTAATTCTGCATGGATATATGTTAAAAACTATCCGTTTCGTAAAATTTTGCAGAGTATCAATTACCCTAATAGGCAGATGGTCACATAATAGCCACCGTGACTTTCCCGAGGGTCGCAGTGGACACCAAGTATAGCAAAATTGTGACATTGTTAAAAGCAAGTGATATGACTTCACAGTTCGATTACTGTGACGCCTCATTGTGACCGGTCACCAAGTCACGTCTCTGTGAATTTACAAGTTGACTATTCATTATTGTGACTTTAAAGTGATTTCACAGTGACCGTTTTTGTGACTTTTAAATCTCCATCAATTTTTAACTTGCAATTTCGGTAATAATAACGAGAAAATACGGTGGAATATTGTTTTAGGAAAATTTTGGAGACATTTTTTAATTAATTAAAAAAAATATAATCAAAAATGCACTGGTATATATGACGTATCAAACCTTGTAAAAATACCACACATTTCATGACAATTTTTTGCAGCAAAAAATATTCAGCGTATTACTAGCCTTTTTTACGAATAAATAAAAAAATCTGAAACATAGAAAATAATTTTTGAAAAAAATTAAGCAAAAATTAATAAAGAAATAAATTAATTAATTAATTAAATCAAATTAAATTAAATTAAAAAATAAATAGAGGGGGTGTTTCGAAAATGCAATTTATATCAAAACTTACTAAACTGTTTACATTTATGAATTTGAAAGGATATTCCTATGTGATATATCGAACCCAGCATACACTATCTGACCAAACATATCCGGACACCCAGTGGTATGGACTTGGAGCGTCCTGAGGCACATATTAATATGATGTTGGTCCCCCTTTTGCATCGATGACAGCCTGCACACCTCTGGGAACACTTTGCACCAGTTTTTAATATGTGGCAATAAGAATTGACTTCCAGGCGTCCATCACGGCTGAGGTGAGTGCTTGCAGTGAGGATGGTCGACTTGGCTGGCTACGTAATATGCGCTCTAATTTGTCCCAGTGGTGTTCTGTGGGATTAAGATCGGGAGTCTGAGAAGGCCAGTCCAGTTTTTGAATGTCCATTTCGCCAAACCACGTCTGTGCAAGCGTCAATGTGTGAATGGAGCAGTTATCCTACTGGAAGATAAATGGGCCTTCCCCGTAATATTGCCACAGAGTTGGGAGTGCAGCATTGTCCAGAATGCCCACATACATCGCATAGTTCATGTTTCCAACCACAGGAACTAACGGATCCAGGCTCAACCACAAGAAACGCTTACCACCATTATACCGCCATCACGAAACTTAACAGTCGGCACAATTCAGTCACGCAAAAAACGTTCGCGGGGCATCCGCCAAACTCAGACGCCAGATTGTGAAGCGAGATTCATCACTCCAAAAAACAGTTTTCTACAAGTCCACAGTCCAATGACGGTGATCTCTGCACCATTGCAATCGATGCTTCGGTTTCTGGGGAGTGATGTTCGACTTGTGAGCGGGTGCAACACCATGGAATCCCAAGTTGTTTAACTCTCGACGAAGAGTCCTGCTGCTAACACTAACGCCTGATGAACTTTGGAACTCCTGAGAAATTCCCGCCAACGAGGACTTGCGATTGTTTTCCACTACCCTTTTTAGAGTTCTGCGGCTCCGTTCACGAAGTTTTTTCGCTCTACTACTCCGTTTTTCTGCAGTTTCACTGCCTCGACATTTACTCTTCACAATTACATCACTCATAGTGGATTTAGGCTTCTGTAGAATGCCCGCAATCTCACGAACTGATTTTCAACAAAAGTGAAATCCACTATACTGCCACGATCGAACTCACTAAGCTCCTTTGACTTACTCATTGCTTCACAAACACATACATACAACCGGACAAACCACTACCAACACTTTAATAGCTTTCGATTACGCATCAAATTTGCGTCACCCGCCAAAACCACTTTTTTAGGGGGTGTCCGGATACTTTTGGCCAGATAGTCAGTGTATGTTCAAAAAATTGCTAGCATTTGCTTATAATAAGACATTGAGACTTCTTGGAAATAACATTTAAAAAAGAAAAAAAAAATCCAAAAATTTCTTCCAAACTCTTATCTCTTTTCATCGCTTACTTATATATGCTCTATTAATTTTTTCGTGGCTAGAGTAAATAAAAATGAGGTTAAAAGTTAAAAGCATATATTAATCATAACTAAATGTCGTTTTTTTATGATCATCAATTTTCAAATGTAAATATGTCATTTATGCTATAATGCTTATAATGTAATTTCAAGTTTTCACATTAATATGATACACAGAGTAGTTAGCAATTGCATAAGGCTTTAAAATGGTAATTCTTATAAACTTTCGTATAGTTAACTAATTTATATTTCAGAAAAATATATCAGGTATTTGTGTTCGGATAATTTACAAAGCAAAAATGTGTGCTTGATCCTGCCTCACAACTTTCAGATTCGACTCCAAATTTTGGAGAGGATGTATTATTCCAAGTTGTTTCAGTTATTATTTTTCAATTTAATGTTGGATTTCACTTTACTGTTATAAATAATAGTGAAAATGATAAATAAATTTCAACTTCTGACTCAATACGTTCGGATAATATCATTGATATATCGATTATAAGCTTGTAGTCACATAACGACTAAATAAATCTGTAAACACACACACACACACACACACACATATATATATATATCATAGGTTAATATTCTTCTAGATCAATGACTTTAAAACAAATGTTTAGTACAAGCTCTAAATATTAATAGGTAAATAGTTGTAAACGTATAGTTATACACAGTACAGAAACAGGTATATAGGTATCAGTCCGTATTTATAACTTGCATACACTGTACCACTGTGCCGTATGTTATCCTACCCTATTGTACATATTTACATTGCATGGTGTCCAACAAATACATATATATATTATCGGATTCTTTATTTCTAAATATTTTAAATGCATATCAACTTACAGCTATACGATTCTGTTTCACGAAAGTTAAACAGTCTAACATATGTTTGTTTCTTTAAATTAAAATAACCTCCGTCTAGTCCAATTAATAAAATGGACATGGAAAAAGAATACATAATAATTATACAAAGTATACATTTTACTGATTTAAAATAATTTTCATAATTCTCCACTAAAATATAAAATTCACACAGAATTTTCTATTTAAAGAAATCATGCTTCTCATGCAAAAGGGAAGATTTCTCGAGTTTATGTTCCCTTGTGTGTAAATTAACATTTAAGGAGTACCAACCGTTGCGTGCTTGTCAGTAATAAATAAGTATATTCATACGTAATATGACTGAAATTCATTTTTCTGCAAAATTTGCATTAGAAGTGCAAAATGTTATGCGGGTTTGATATACCAGAAAAGTAAGTTACAGAAAAATCTGAATATTAATATTCTTGCTCCGTTGTAGTGCGATTAGATTCTTCTGATGTGCGAATAAGTCGAGTTTTCAGTATGAAATTAAAGATTATTTTGAATATACTCGCAGTGTAACACGTAAAGCTGTACTTTTATATTTTCAAATCCTTTTCTATTTCGAAATTTTAAGTGTGTAAAACCAAGCTGTTTACTGTATTGTGATGCATCGGGCCATCGTGAATCTACAGGGCCTGCTTGGGCACGCCGAAAGAGGCCTTCGGAAGTTTTCTCATTGGTTAGATTCGGCCGTTAGATGACGTATCTAAGTGGTGGAACCAATAAGAGAGCATCCGTAGACCTCTTTGGATGACTCATTGGAGTACACAAGCAGGCCCGGTGGAAACACGATGGCCCCCGGCTGCATGTAGTCTGTAGAACTGTGTGGTGCAATGTAATTTTAAATATTTGTATATGCATGCGGGGTGTTTCAAAAGAGTTTTGACAAATGTTAAGGACAGATGGGGAGTATGATGAAAAATCCGAATTAAAGTGCAATAAGGGTTCAAAAACATTGTTTTCACTTACCTATTAGTAATCAATTTAATAATCAAAATTTTAATACATAATCCCTAGTTTAACAATTCATCCTATTAATATTCAGTTTTAGTCAAGTATTTCTGTTAAACAACTTTGTTCCATTAGTTTGTGAAGAACCATGCTCAAAAAGTTCTCAATTATTCTGAAATAATTATAGACGAAGTATCCGACCTCACATTGCTACGTAATTCGGAATTCATGTCATATGTTTGACCAGGGCCATCGTGATCTACAGGGCCTGCTTGTGCACTCCGATGAGTCATCCAAAGAGGCTTACGGATGCTCACTTATTGGTTCCAGCACTTAGACACGTCATATAACGGCCAAATCTAACCCATGAGGATAATCCCCTAAGCCTCTTTCGGAGTGCACAAACAGGTCCTGTAGAATCACGATGGCCCTGATTTGACCTACCCTTGTTATCGAAACTGTTTTGAAATTATAGATAAATAATCTTGATTTTGTCATTTTCTATTATATCTGTGACTGTTGACAAAATTTTATCAAAGCTATCATCATACGTGCCATGACATTTTTGATTTCTTAACCTACAAAAGGGATAAAATCTCAGCCTAAGTGTATAGTAGAATACACGCATAACTAAACGAAATATTCAATTCTATTACAATTTGTCTTATTGTTCTTTATTCATAAGCAAGTATTTAATCAGTTATTTTTTATAAAAAAGTAGTATCATCACACAAAAATACAATTATTGCATTGATAATCATCTTCTGAACCTCGGTTCTTTTGAAATTAATTTAAACTAAAAAAAAATCCTCACAATGTTTTTGAGAAATGTATGCATTGATAAATAAAATCTATTTATTTTGAAAATTGAAATTGAAAATTGATAATATTAGAACCGCAAGATACTTTAAAAAATATGCGTCTCATATCATGCCCACATTTATCTTTACCTAATATAAATTGTCTTCTTGTAATACTATTTATATGAATTCATACATTGATTGTTGCTCTTTAGCATTTTTTTTATTCATATGTTTTATTTAAGGCATTTAGTAAATATCCCATCTCAAACTCTCACTTGGCATTCGTTTTAGCTAATCATATTAATTAATTTTCTAAATGTAAAATACTAACAAATTATGGTCAGTTATTTTCTATTGAATTCTATAACGCTGTTCCATATATTTTAGAAATGCACAGTTTGGTTATTCTGTGGTCGTCTGGTTGAGGAAAGGAAAGCAAAACAAAAGTATTTGCAGAAAACAAAATATAAATAATTTAAAAACTTGCAAAATATTAAAAATATACACATTTTCTTATGGAATTATTACTTACGACAGGTTTTTAAAATTATCCACCTTTCTTTTTTATCCCATTGCTTTCTTTACAGCACAAAACACAACGTTTAATATATTAATAAAAAAGAGGAAATTTCTTCTTAATAAAAAAATACCTCATTTTTTCTGTTCTCAAAAATTCCTTACAAAATTCTTTTTCGGTATACGATAGAACAAGACTTAGAAAATTCGGACATCATATATTTTTCATGACAAGAATTTCCTTTCTCACATTCTTTCTGAGTGATATATATTCCGTGTATTCCCAATATAAGGCCATTCTATGCTGGATAATTCTCAAAGACCATTAATGCACGCGGTTTTTGTATGTTGAAGACAAATGCCACATGAAAGAATTGGATTTTCTGACAAAATGATATTTAATTTATCATTTTGGGACTCACATTTTATCATAATTTAAATGATATGACATTCAATTCATTGTTTGTTTTCGTTATTCAGTCTTCTATAAAACATGGAAGAAAAATGAGTTTAACTTTTTGCATGTAAGCATTTGTGCTTTAACAGACCTTGACTTATATTGTGAGAGAAAAAATGAAGTAACTAAGGCATACTTCAATGTTAAATGACATTTTAATTTATTAATAAATCATTATTATTCATGCAGAATATAGGATTGTTATTATTTTATTATGAAGTAAAAACGTGAAGGATACCTTTGAATCACAATATCAAATAAATGGCTGGTGTGATACTATTTTTTTCGGAAACGTGTAATCTTTCCATGATAGCATCATCATTATTATTTTTTTTTGAAAATTTCTGTAAAATTTCCTCAACGGTATGTCTTGTTTCTACAAATTATTGTCATACACATTCAATTTTAGAAAAACCCCAAAGAAGTCTAAGGTTTAAATCACACGGAGAATAATTCACGTTATTGTTGTAACAGTGAATGCATGGAGTGTTCTCACAGATGACTCATACATTTCGCATCAGCACTAATGCCTGTAGCATCGTGTTCTATGCTTCACGAAAGTTTAGCTAACATTAAAAAATAAAAAATAAAAACATCTGTGCATCGTTTTGCCAGTTAGATATCATTTAGGGACATCTCCCCCTAAGTAGGGTGTGTCACGCAACTTGCATTTGTAATTTAACACTAATGGTATCAATAAATTAACAGTAAATATAATTTAAATCACATGTGCATTACATGGAATAGAAATCAGGCTATTAAAATGTCTAGAAATGGAGTTACTGAGCGACTGCGTTTAGCTTGGAAAATTGGCAAGCTGCCACTAAAGGTGAATCCAAATAAAACGGTCAAGGAGGGGAGAAAGTGAGCTGAGTGAATGAAGGTATTTCGTCTTGTACATTTTTTTCTTAATTTTAGATCAACTGATTTTATACTATTCTTCTGAATTTTGCTGTGGTATTTATAAACTTAGTATACCTAAAGAAGAAAATGACTGGAATATCTAAGAAAAAATCGCTTAGAAGTATTTCAGGAAGCGCATATCTGACTGACACCCCCAACTAATGGATGTGCCCGTTTCAGGGGCGTAGCCAGAAATTTTTCATGGGGGGGGTTACGACTATTGCAACTCACATGTACGCATACATGTGTGCGATAAGGGAGTGGAGAATATACGTTTTGTATGGCAAAAAATTCCTCATGCGGGGTTATGACCCCCCTAACCCCCCCCCCTTGGCTACGCCCCTGGCCCGTTTCCCCCTCTAAACCGGATTTTTGCGTTATTATGTAATCGGTAGGCAAACAGCACTTTTTGCACTACAGCGAGTAAGTTTCAGCAAAACACCAAAAACAAAACAACCTCCCAACAATGATGTTTTAACCGTTGAGTGTACTGCAGTCTAATAATATATAGCGGTGCTTCGCGATACATACTTTGAAATTTGAAGACATTTATCAAAATAATCATTTAAAGATCAAAAACTTTAATGTGATATATCGTGCTTTTAAAATAGGTGTTCTAATCGTTCTTACACAAGCATACATATATGTGTATATAAGCATATTTTCAGTCTCGCAGTGGTCTGGGTGCTAAACTCCGTTCCCATCAGAACACGACAAGTGAAGCAGCATCCGGCTTGGCCAGTGCTTGGGAGGGGCAACTCCCACTCGGCTCGACTACTGAGGGACAGTGTACGCTAATGGGAGCTGGTGCATGTAACATCCGACGTGGCTCCAATGTTCTCCAGGCTAAACGTTACCTATGGGGTTGCCGATTTCAGGGGTTGGTCCTCTCCTCAGGAATTGGTTAAAATTTGGGGACCTCGTGCTGAGACGGTCTACCTACCACTGGGGCACACGCTAGTGGGTGCCGCACCTTTTACCCTTCGCCGTCCCTTATGGAGGATCTGACACCTCTGTGGTTGACAGACGGCATTAGAAACAGCAACAACATCAACATATTTTCAACAATTTTAAATGCAGCTTAATGTAAGACTTAAAGCTGTTATTTTCAGAATTTTAAATGTATTGATTTTTCTAAAATTTTGATAATGTATGGCAGTCAAATTAACAGTTCTTAGTAAAAGTGCAAAATTAAATGTAAAATACTTTTTATTAAACGCTTATGATAGCAGAATTTAGTAACTTGTTTGAGCTGTAAAGATTTGAAAATATTTATCTTATAAAAATCGTCTTTTTCTTTTCCTTTAAGTTTCCAATATTGTTCTTTCGCTTATAAAAGCGTATATTTGTATAAAGTTGCATCAAGATTACATACAGATTAAGGATGTTTAATAAGAAATATCCTATTCCTAAAAAGAAATTTTCTAAATTTTCGTATATATGAATTTGATTTCCTATTTAAATCATGTTTCTTACACTAAGTTACACCATAATCATACTATAGATTTCATGTCTTTCTATAACAAAAGACTTGATTTTTAAATCAGTAAAATATATTTTTCATTAACATCCATGATAATATTTTGCTTGAGCTAAAGATTTGCAGTTGCTCACCCAGAAAAAGTATTTAACTTTTATTCCAACATTTTTTTTTTCCACAAACTTTTTTTATTTTATTCTAAAAACTGTAAATTACAATGAAAAAATCTATTCTTGTATAGATTTCAGCGGTATATTTCATATTTTCTACAGCATAGGCAAACGTTATCTCTCTCTCTCTTTACCTATCTATCTATCTATCTTTATTTGGTATATGTAATAAATATCGTGCAGAAAAGCAAGAAAATTGTCTTTAACTGCCGTATTATTATTATGAAATATTATTTCAAGTTGTGATAATCATCGAAAAGAAAATTAAGTTTATTCTACAGAATGATTTACGAATTATTTATAAATATGTCTACAGATTCTTATCATACTAAAATTTTAAACATAATCTCCTTGCTTACTATTCTCAACCGAGATTAAAGTGCTTTACTTATAAAGATTTTAAAACTTCTTTTCAAAGTTCAAGAAATTTTAAATTAACTAACCACTATGCTTGGAAAATTTATGCAGCTAAACTTTAACTATTTTCCATTTAACCAACGTTTAATCTGCTGGTGAAATTTATTAGACATGCGCGTTTATTGTTATGTAAATTACGAGCGCACAATGGCAAACCAGAATTAAGGAAATTTTCCATCCTACAAGGAAATTAGCATTAATGACATTTGATGCAGATATAATTTACAAAACAAATACATTCTAATTATTCTGTTACGAAATCTCCCGAAACTCGGAAAATGATTTCTAACATTTTTAGAAATGGGTTTAATTACTAATTACATGTTTTGAAGCAAGAATGCATGATTCAGTAATATAATTACTCTAACTTCTTGAAGCGCCTTTCCTGAGGTAAGATTTTCTTAGGAAAGAAGTCGATAAATATAAATATAAAATTATTATTATTATCGAAGAGGAAATTTTTCATTGGGGTCACTTGTAAACATTTAAAAGATTTCCCAATTACGTTATGGGTAGTTATAGGTTATTAAAGAGCTGAATTACTTATTGTAATTACCAATCTTTCTACTGTAATTGGTTTGCAACATATTAAAAATGATTTCAGGATTATGATGAAACTTTGTTTACTTCATAAATGATTTTAACACTTCAGTTTACATTCATATTTTCTAATGCTATTAGGAAAACTTCTGATAATGGTTATACGGTTATAGCGTATTTAATAAGTTTGTCTAAATATTTGCGGTCTTCTATTATACAAAATGATTTAGATTTGTAGAATATTTTACTTCTTTGTCCAATGCAGTGTATTATACATTCTATTAAAGAGAAATAATTAGAAAGAAAATCGTGTTCTTGAGTAAGAGAAAATGTAACGGAAGATAAAATGTAACGAAGAAAAAATGTAACGAAAGAGAAATGTATGAGAAAATGTAACGAAAATGTAATCATACTCCTAATTGTAGACTTAAACAAAATGAGAAAATAAGCACCTCATACTCCTCATTATAGACATAAAGAAAATGAGATAATACGTAAACGATATTTCTCATTGAAGACTTGAAATGAGAATGAAATTCTGAAACCACATTTAAATATGAATGGTGAATTTGGAATAGAAAAAGTATTATCTGTAGCACAAATGTAATTGCATTTTTCTAGAATTCGAACATTTTTAGTTCGTTTGAAAATAAATCCAGATTTTCTAGGTACAGACTTGTTCCGTAATTTCCATTCCTAGCACTAATATCAGATATGTCTGCAATAAAAAGACAAGTTTATGTATTTTGTTTTTCCAAAACTCATCGTCCAGGACGCTCTGCAACATTTTATTATGTGCAAATGTCAAGTGAAGATTACTAGTAGACGTAGATATTGATGTAGTAATGTATTGCGTTTTTGAAGGGGAAAAGAACTCTAATTTTTAGTTTCATTTAAAGTCACCAGCTTTTAAAATCAGCAAGAACGGAGCCAGCGTATCTCATGAAAATATAGGTACGTGCTATAGTTTAAGAACCATCTATTAATCTTCTATTTTGCTATAAATTTAATTGCTTGCAAAAAAAAATAGTGTTCGAACATTCATCTTACAATTAATATGCTTCTGAGAACAAGGCATCAATGTACACTCATGTCCATAAATTAAGAATAATTCAGAATCACACAGAAATTGATCTCTAAAATAAAAATTTCACCTGTGGAATGATCACACACATCTTGAAGAAGAGTATGCAAATTACAGGAAACCACCAGATGGCTTGGATGGTACGTCACAATGACGAGAGTGTAAGAGAGAGGGGTATATAAGGAATGGTGGCAAAGAAGTAAAATTGTTCACAAGCACTGTGAAAGCCTTTCAGTGCAAAAACCGCATAGTTATGGAACAAAGGAGGCATTTGGATGATGTTTTACGTGGCAGAATTATCGGACGACTGGAATGTGGACGTACCCAGCTGGAAGTATCCGAGGAACTTGGAATCGCCCAGAGTGTCATCTCCAGGCTTTGACAACGATTCCAAGATGATGGTAATGTGAGTAGACGTTACAGCACAGGTCGCCTCCGAGTTACAACGCCGAATGAGGACTGCTATTTGGCAGTTACTGCTAAAAGAAACAGACGGAGTACAGCATCAGACCTGTCTCGTCAGCTCTCTTCAGCTACCGGTACGACAGTTTCAAGGCCGACCGTGTACGGACGCTTAGGGCACATTGGTCTATATGCTCGTAGGCCTGTCAGATGTGTTCCACTTACCGCAACTCACTGTCGCCTGCGATTAACCTGGAGTAGAGAGCATGCATTGTGGACACCGCAACAGTGGTCTTGTGTGATGTTTTCCGACGAGTCCAGGTTTAGTTTGGAGTCTGATTCTCGCCGGACATTCATCTGGAGAGCGCCAGGTACCCGTTACCACCAAGAGAACACCATTGAAAGACACCGTTACGGTGGTGCAGGATGGCTCGTTTGGGGAGGAATTATTCTTGCTTCCAGAACTGACCTGCATGTTCAGAGTGTAACGATGACAGGCCACATCTATCGGGATGTCATTCTGGAACAACATGTACGTTTGTTTCGGGGCGCCATGGGTGCTGAATTTGTGTTTATGGATGACAACGCCCGTCCTCACCGTGCAAACATTGTAGACGAATGCCTTCAATCGGAGGATATCACCTGTATGCATTGGCCAGCATACTCAACGGACTTGAATCCAGTAGAGCATGTGTGGGATATGCTTGGCCGACGAATTGCAGCCCGTCAACCCCCTCCCACCTGTCTACCGGAACTTCGGAATGCATTGCTTGATGAGTGGTGTAATATTCCCCAAGATCAGATTGATCATTTGATACTCAGCATGCCTAGGCGTTGTCAGGCCTGTATTGCATCGTCCGGAAGACATACTCCGTATTAACCATCCTACTAACCATGTTATACTGTTTTTTTTAAATAGGTTCTTTTTTGAAATTTGGTCAAGGGAGTAAAACTTGCAATTTTTATTAATTATGTCAAACATCTAGCATCTTTTTTGCTCTTTACTTTTTGTTTAATAAATAGACTTTACAAATAAGTCAAATTTGTTTTGCTTCTTTCTCTTTCTTTGCCTGAACTTCATTATCCTTAATTTATGGACATGAGTGTATTTTACTTTATTAGGAGAATTTGGAGCTGTCTTTTTTCTTTAATTTTCATATTATTTTATTGAATGTCCGAATGCTTTTGCATTTTTAGATGAGTCCTACTACGTGACTTTCTGCCTTACTGACTAACATGTATTGCAGCAGTTTTATCTGTAAAGAGTCTCTAAAAATTATAAAATTAAAAGGTCATTTTTATGCGTATTATGTATTTTAGAAAACCTGAACTTATAAAACTTTTATACTAAACGCAACTCTTGCTAACATTTACATAAGTTGATAACATTTTTTTACCTAACTAAAAATACATTTAAATTAAAAAAAAGAATTCCCCATACTCGAAAAGTATTAATTATAAAATCTTGGTTGATTTTAACGAAATCTTTTACCGAGCTCAAAGTTTAATTATCTTAATATTTGAACAATAACTGCTAATAATTCAACAATAACTGCTTAAGAGAAATGAAATGTCAAAAGCATGCATTTATAAAGAAAATTGTATAAAAATCTGTAACCATCTATTATTCTGTTATAATGTCTTAATGCAGCGGCATATTATGTTACACTTTGAAAGAATTACAATTCTTAGGTTAAAAAAAGTCTTGAGAAAGCCAGTCTCATTGCTATTGAAACAAAACGTGTAAAAAGAACAAAATAGAGTGTTCATATTTATTTGGCGTTATTCCATAAATGTTTTTTTCTTGTTTAAGCAAAATATTTATCTCGCTGTTCTTACATGACATATTGATTTTTTTATAAACCTGACGTTAATGAAAACTGTTTAAGCGAAATAGCAATCTAAATGACAGGAATAGATTATTATGTAAATATAACAGATTATTAAAGGCAAAATTATCCGTTCCTGTCTTTGTGTTTTTATAGAAGAATACAACATTTCTTAATGTTAAAAGATAAGAAAAATAAAAAATAACTATACCAGTATGACTCTTTAAAGCTTTATGAGTTATTTATTTAATATATATGTGTGTATTAAACATTGTATAAAAATAAGCTTGAATTAGTTAAGAGAGAATTAGGCTGTATACCAATTGCATGATACCTACATAACTTTTTGTGCATCTCAACGTTTTACTAATATCCTAACTTTCTTTTTTCAATTTAACCAAGTAATTAAATTTAATAACTATGCGTTCTAAAAAAAATAAAATTTACAACTGCCTAATTAAAGAAAATTTATCTTGTTATTCATAAGTACATGTTGATTTAATACTATTCAATTATTTCGCATTTGTATAACCAACAGTATTAAAATGTTATAAATTTATGTAGAAATAAGACGAATTAAAATATGTTTCAAAGATTATGTAGACTTCAGATATATCACTTAATAAGCAGGTTAAACTGTAGTATTGAAATCTTAGAAGTCCAGCCTTAATTTATTGTAATTACCAGACTTTTCCCACATATGATGTTAAGTAAAAATTGTAATAAATGTATGCATTCATATTTTAAAAAAATTGTAGTAAAGTATTGCAAAATGCAATACATATCACTTATTAAAACTCATTATTATTATAACAACTATTATTTTGACTTTGTACACATGATGCATTTTTATTCACTAAAATTTATTCACAGAAGTATTTATACTACTTTTGTGAATGGCATAATTTTTATCGACCTTAATAACCCACAGGCTAGATTTGTAAAGCTGCATCTAATTGTTTAATTTTACTTATAATATTAATCTGTAGACTTCAGCATTCTATAAATAATTACAATGTATACATATAAAAAAGTAATTAATTAAATCCGAGTTTCTGAATTCACAGGATCGTTCACGATGGATATTTTTAGATCCCTATATACATACATACATATATATATATATATATATATAACTGTCAAACTTGCGTATTATGGATATCCCATTAATGTTATCAGTGCGTATTCTACTCGATAATATATTTGTGATAATGCGTCGAGTGTGGCTTATATCTGGATCAGAAAAGAAGACCTCGAAAGAAAAGTGCACCATTAATTAACAATTCTTCATTTTTTAAAATAAATTTTTTTTATAAAATATATACTTATATTTTATAGTATTTTTGTGCATTTTATATAATTTATATATAATATGCACACACACACACATCTGTATATATATATATATATATATATATATATATATATATATATATATATATATGTGTGTGTGTGTGTGTGTATCTATGTATGTATGTATGTTAATTTATGAATCAATCAATAAAAAATTAGAAAAGTAATACAGCTTTCGACTTTGAAAGATTATTTTATTACTATGCACGAAATATGAAAGGCAACCAAACTGGATTGTCTTTCAAAAAATTCAGAAGTAATAATATTTGTGACGTTTAAGCGACGATTTCTACGTCGTCCTCAAAACCAACATTTTCTTGTCCATCAGTTGACTGTAGTCCAAAAGAAAAAGTAAGCAAGCACATCGACTAAGCGTTGGATTAGCTAACGTCCGTGTTGTAGCTGCATATACTACACTAATGAACAGTATTTTATTAAGCGATGTGGTTTTTTTTGTTTTTTTTTTTTCGCTAGATGCAAATCGTAAAAGAAAAATGTTAATTTTTAACAAAGTTCATTGACACTGTTTTCAAGAAGTAATATAACAGCTGTGATGTCAAGTACATGATGCAGTTCAGTAGACAATCAGATCTTATGTGGTCTGGATCCTGCTACTCCCATACGTTGGAAATGGTCAGGGGCCATCGTGATTCTACCGGGCCTGCTTGTGCACTCCGAAAGACCCTTTGGACGTTTCCTCATAGGTTAGATTAGGCCGTTAGATGACGTATCTAAGTGCTGGAACCAATAAATGAGCATCTGTATGCCTTTTTGAATGACTCATTTGAGTGCACAAACAGGCCCGGTAGAGTCACAATGGCCCCGATATGTCTGAGTATCAGTTGATGCTCCAAGGGACCTCGGTCTGCCCAAGCAAGGCTTGTTGTCCTCTCATTGAAGTGCCCTAAGATACGACATTATGGCGTTTGACATGAATGTTCTTCAGGATTGCCTAGGAGGAAACTCCGGTTGATGATAACCGACGAGCTATGCAACCTAGCAAGAAAGGCCGAACAGAAATAAGGACCCTAATTATGCCTGATCAGATGAATGACAAGCCACAACGGGTAACGCATCTTTTCGATACTGAAATGATATTCTAAGTTGTTCAGGTATATCGCAAATAAAGGTCTTTGTTATGAATTATTGTCGTGATTAAAGGCCACTAGATAAGTATGGATTCAAAGAACAGAATCATTTATAGTAATTATTGTTAAAGTTCTTCAGTGAGGACTCGTAACTTCATATTCAATGAATACTTTTAATAGGTATAATATAAAATCCAAGGCTTTATTTTTTAATGAAACAAAGTAAAAGCAAAGGGTATGCATAATTTTAAAATTAAATTAAATTTAAGCAATATCTATACAGTAAAATAAAATAAATAAAATACCCCATGTATAGAAAGGTAAAGAGTATGGAATACCTTGCAAAAGGTTCAGAAGTATATTCAATGTTTTTTTTATTAGGTTCATTATAACTCGATATATTTTATTTTTTAATAAACAGGTATTCACCAAAATAAAAGAAAAGAATACACTCATTTCAAAACTAGCATTAGCTGTAACAAATATTTTATTAACATACAGTGAGTATGAGAAAAGTAAACAAACTAGAACGCCTTGTAATAAAAAAAGCGGAAGTAAATTGAATTGAATACTTTAATGAGTTACAGAAAAATATATTTTATTGTCAGGTTCTAGGAAAAATGATTAGAAAAATATGTGGATACTCCTGAATTGAACTGTTATTTCATGTCATTTTCATTCGCTTCTCTCTCTTTCTGTTTCTTTTTTTTTCAGCTGAAGTTCCGCTAACACAGACATACGTTTAGGCTGCATAATTACAAAATTATCTTTTTGTCTATTTTAGTTACTGTATTAAAGGTATTTCGCTGAATTTACTCCAAGCTTAATCGATAGGAAAGAGAGGAAAATATATCTAGCCAGAGCATCATCATTTTTGAAAACATTCTGAAACTTTCCAAAAAAAATTTGTTTTCTCCTTGCAGCTCCTTGCAGCTTTGCAGCTTCTTCTCTCCTTTTAAATGAAATACTCATATTTAATGATAATTTTCAGTAGCTATAACTTTAAGAAATTTTTAATTTTTTTTGTAAATGCGTTTATTTTTCCTTCTGTTTGTGTGGTACTATATAATTCTTAGTTTTGATTTTTAAAGGTAAGTTTAAAAGTGCGACGTCTGAGAAAACAATTTTGAGGAATAACATTACAAGAATAATTGCATTTATAGTTAATCTCGTTCAGACTGCATGCTAATGTATGGAAAATTTGGTACTCAAGAAAAAGAAACTGTTAAATTTTGTAAGAGATTTTATTTTACATTAAGTCGTTTAAATGCTTTAATAAAGTAGTTTTCTACCTGCTGTGAGCAAGCATGTCTTTTTCTCGAAATCAACCACATTCGTAGAATATGAAATTAAATTAAAAACAATGATGAACGTATTCACAATAAGTAAATAGTTTAAAACATGAATATTCACAAGCACTGGGTAGGAAGTAATGACAGAAAAGAAACCAAAAATTTTAATATATGTGTACTTGAGTTATGTAGAGTAACTAATGATAAGTAGAGTAACTAAAGCTATTAATAAATTTTATTCGAAAGAAATACCTACCCAGTAAACCTCAGCATCAACTACTACATATTTCAACATATTACCTAAACACATGAGACTGCTTTAAAAAAAAAAAAAAAACCTCAACTTCCGGAATGACCGGAAATCTTCCTGAGAATTCAGCTACTACCACATGAATAATCTGGTTTAGTATAGTGAAATATGAACCAGTTATACTTTTCCATTAAACAAATATCTCTCGTTCAAACCACATAGAATATAAAGTAAATAAAAACTTTAAAAAACACACATAAGATGTTATAGGTAAGAGGATACGTACGTTTCAGCCAAAAATTGTTTTGGCCTTCTTCAGTCCAAGCCCTTAGTCGCAAGCAACACAGGGAACTGAAAAGAGATAAACAAGCAAGATGTTGCCACAAGTGGCAAAGAAAAGTCGGAACAAAACCACGGAGAGGGGATTCAAACCTGTTAATAAAATTAAATTTTCTTCCCTTAAAGATCCTATTCCTACTGAGAACCGTTGGGATGTTAATTATATTCCTTGTGGATCTTGTGATTTGGGCTATATTGATAAGACTAGAAGAGCTCTCAAATTTAGGCTCAAAGAGCATGAGAGATATGTTTCTAAGCACGAACTTTCCAAATCTTCTATTGCCTCACATTGTTGGAATTCCAATCATCGTTTTCAGTTTTCTAAGGCTAATATTTTGTGCACTCCTCAGTCTTTGTCCCATCTGGATTTTTTGGAAGGTTTTTCCATTACCCAGCACTTAGAACGTCTTGTGAACGATGGTTCTTCCGTTCCTTTCGTTCATTCTGCTTGGAAGCTGCTGTTGTAAGTTTCTTTTCATTTTCTTCGTCTACCCCCCCTTTTTTCTTCTTCTTTCGTTCCCTTTCCCCTTCTCTTATTTTGTTTGCCCCCCATGTGTGTGTACGTGTGTTACTGTCTTCCTTTACGTTTTATATATATATATAGATATATTTATATTAAAAAAAAAAAGGAGAATTATACATTTTTTGTGCTGTCCTGTTCGTGGTTTTAAAAAAAAAATTGTGTTCTATTTGTTTTTTGTTATTTTGTTTTGTTCTGTTTTCTCTTTTGTGTGTGTGTGTGTTTGTATTCGTGTGTTCCTTTTTTATTATTTATTTATTTATTCCTTTTTATTTCTGTATTTTTGTGCTTCTTTCCTTTCCCATATTTTTTTATTTTCCTTTTTCCCCTCTCCGTGGTTTTGTTCGACTTTTCTTTGCCACTTGTGGCAACATCTTGCTTGTTTATCTCTTTTCAGTTCCCTGTGTTGCTTGCGACTAAGGGCTTGGACTGAAGAAGGCCAAAACAATTTTTGGCTGAAACGTTCGTATCCTCTTACCTATAACATCTTATGTGTGTTTCTTACAAAGTTTTATTTACTTTATTGTTTAACACCAGTATTTTGAGTGTTTTTTCCACATAGAATATATTTTGAAACTTTTGGAGATAATTTGTCTGTTTTTGTATGTATTTAGAGCTCTAACTTCATTAATTTATAATTAAAAATTTAGGAATTTCTTTCATTTTTCTAAAAGCAAGAATGATAAATCGTGATAATAGCGATAGCGCTTTTTAACAGACTTCCTTTTCAGAAAGCGAGTAGAGCTGTTAACCAGTTCCCTTCTGCACTCTAAAGACTGTGCCGCAATGACACCGTTTCTATGTCCATAATCTTCTTCTCAAAATCTATCACACAGTAACCCCAGTAGTTCAATACTGTGTATGGGATAAAAATGCAATTGTATGGTTTTTCTTCACAGAGGAGGCAGCTGCATCTTGCGAAATTTGGAGTTGCATGCACTATTTTGCATAAAAATATATGTTGCGGAAACCACATGACTTTCTTTTAAGTCCATTTAATCATGAGCATTTTCAGTGCACTTAATCTAAAGTTAGTTCATTTGAAAGCGATACAATACTGCAACACTACTAAGGTTTATAGATTTCTATTCAAAATTTATGGTATCGAAAATATGGGTTCAGTTTTAAGATTTATTTTTGGATCTTAATTTGGAGGTATTTTGCCAAAAGCCTCCAAGCTTGCGATAATTTCTGAGGTTTTAGAGATAGTCAAATGGTGATTGACCGCAAACATTTACTGATTTGAAGGTATCCACAGACCATAACATATTGAAAATATTTTGAGTGAAAAAACTACCTAGTCGATTCCCAAAAAAAAAAGAAAAAAAAAGAAGAAAATCTGAAAGCTTTTCAGATTTTAAATACGCACCGCAGTGCTGTATATTAAAAGCGTATCATAATTTATGCGTCGTCCCTATTATCTTCCTTATTCCATAAGGTTGGAAAGTGTATCAGCAGTATTTTTCTTCCTTATTTTACAAAAACCATCTTTGGAATCGAAATCTATCTTAAAATTGCCTACTAAAACTATTTTACAATCTTCGCCAAGTATATTACAACTATACTTCACAGTTTTAAATATTGTTTCGAATGCGCATCATAATCCATGTGTGTGCCGTGTTTGTCTTTCTTGGGTTGATTTCTACTGTAACGCCCCAACTCTCGCCCGTGGCGAGGTGGCGATCATTAACATATAGAGTAACCATGACGATTTTTTGTATTTATGTGGCAATCGTAATTCAGAATTAAAATGGCGATTTGGAACAACCTGTAAGTACAGCATTCCGTTATATATTTATTTATTTTGGGTTACCAATTAATGTAGTTTTAATAATTAAGTGACTTCAAATTCCTTAACTAGTGCGTTTATCACTAATTTGTTCACTTTAGTTTTCATGTAGTTGTTTAGGGAGCGTTGAAACTTGTGCATAACTGCTAGAGACCCATGACTAGGGCGGGGAATTTTTAGATTGTCGAAAGTAGGGGCGTTAAAATAGGAATCACCTCTTTCTTGAACCATAAAGCTCATCTTTGGAATCCAAATCTATCTTAACCTACGACTATTGATACTGTTTTAAAATTTTCACCAGGCATATTGGAACTATAGGCATATTCCAAATATATCTCGTAGACATTTAAAATACTGTTTGGAATGAGCATCATAATCCATGAGTGTATCGTGTTTTCCTTCTTTGTTCCATAAAACACTTCTTCGGAATAGAAATCTATATAAAAATCGCCTACCAAAACTGTTTAACAATTTTCGCCAGGCATAGTCAAACTACACTTCTTCTTTATAAATGCCATTTGGAAAGTGTATCATAAGACACCCAGTTTAGCGATCATTTATCAAAAATTGCAAACCTTGTGCGACTTTCAACATTTTATTAACGCCCCCCCCCTCCACGTTACCTGGCAAACACATTTCAAAAGTGATCCGACGCAAAAATTGTACCAAAATCGTGTCTACACAAAAAGCAAGGTTGAAATTAATGGCACTCTGGTGCTAAAAAAAAGAAAGATACACAATTATATGTTACAATACTTTTAAATACTACATAATCTCAGCATTCTACGGATAAAAGTTTTAGAGTGATGCCAAATATGTAATTATTTTGTCACTGAATATGGCGACATTTTGGCGAATCTCATCAAGGCCGATGACAGATTGCAAAATTTGTGGCATGACCCAAACAATGACTGACTATAGGGTCTATGGATATGGATACCTCCAATTCATTAGGGTCATATAGGGTCATGTATATTTCCATTCCATTCCTTCCATTCTGTGGCCAATTATTATTTTGCTCATGTCCAAAATTTTGCAAACTATTGCAAGCTTGGTGGCTTTGGGTGAAATATCGCCAAATTAAGTATTTTTTTTCCATGAACTAGGCGTTGCGATATTCCAAATGTTTGGCGTGAAATCGCTAAATCTTAGTATTATTCCAGTATTGCATATTTTAAAATGAAATGTTTCGAGACGAAGTTCACCGAAAATATCTGTCATTTAATAGACGCTACAGGAAATGATGTGGTGTCCACATCATACATTTTTAAATAACAATTACTATGAAAATCTGTAACGGAATTTAATCCATCGGCGCCAAGCATTGCCAATGCACCCAGAATGATATAAAAGGTTCGTACGAGTCCTGAATTTACTAAAACTCCGAAATTTGAAATATTTCATGTAATGATACGATACTTTAAAAGGATTATTCGTTTTTTTTTAAATAAAATAACGGAAAGAAGTTTTTTCGAATATCTGAAACAGCATGACGTTTTTAAGACAATTTTTTCAGAAGTTCTAAGCTCCGAACTCGTACAAATCCTGGTTATAAAAACATTTGTCCATGAAACAGTTAAGGTCTTATTCACCAGACTTTGCACGCGGATTAATCCAAATATGGGTGTTAAAGTCATCGGCAAGATATATTACCTATAACTCCTACGACAACTAAATAGTAACGTAACCATACACGTGTTTGGATTAATTAGTGTGTCAAGTTTTTGGTGAATAAGACCGTAAGTGATGGATGATTTATCTTACGGATGAATTTAACACATGTGTTTGGATTAAATCTCGTGTAAAGTGTTTGGAAAATAAGGCCGTTAGATTAGAAAACTCAAATATTTGCTGTTATTGTTGTATTTGGGACTTTTCTTTCGGACTTGTTTGCTTAGTTTCAAAAATCGTTTATAAATTGTTCTCGAATAAGGTGTGCAACAAAATGACAAACTTTATTTGCACAGAGAAAGGAAATTCAAACAACCAGGGAATGAGTGGTAATCGCACCCATGGCCGTTCATTTAAGTGATTGCCAGAGAGGAAGACAAGCCCTTAACCTCTCAGGCACTGGCTCCCATTCGAATGTTTCATTATGGGCCTTACTCAACTAACTCTCGACTCGCGGATTAAACCAAACACGGTTTTAAAGTCTTCGGTAAGATATCTTACCCAAGACTTTAAAAGCGTGTGTCAAGTGATTAGTGATTAAGGCTGTTAGTCGCCTTGAATCCTAGTGGACCGTTGACTTGGAAGTTAATGGCTTGTCCTGCTCCACTCTGGTCGCCCATACGTACGGTCATAGACTCGTATCCCGATCCATCCTCTGTCTATTTATAGCTGGGATACAGATTCTTTAATGACGGGCAATAAATCAGTTTTATTGACCGATTCCAGTTTTTAAACCAATAATAAAGCTGGAATTTGTCAATAAACAGGTTTATAGACCATCATTAGAGAGTCTACTTCCTGTCTAAATACCCTTTCTCTGTACTAAACCTATCTCTGGGTTGCCTTGTTTATTCGATGAGGCTTGAAGCCTCGGATCCTTTAAACTAAGCACAAAATTCCAAAAATAAATGTTCGAAATACAACAACTTTAAGCCCTCTTCTGATGATTTACTATTTGTAAATCAAAGTTAGAAAAAATGGATTACACTTGTGTTTTTCTACAACCGGAAGAGAAAATGTTTATGTTTGTATATTCTAAAGAGAGCCCAGCAAACACACACAGGTTCTCTGAACGTCTATTAACGTTGAATAGCAGAAGACGTCTTCTGAACGTTAATAGACGTTCAGAGAACCTGTGTGTGCTTGCTGGGAGGGCATAAAACACGGACAGGTTAGAAATGCTTTTCTAGAATAGTTGAAATACTAGGCTAGTTTAGAACAACTTGTCCAAGTTTTGCGATTTCAGCAAATTTTGGTGTTTTCTATCTCTGACTCGAGTTTATCACTTGTTAACGATATGCTGTCCGGCGACACCACAGTGGTGTAGCGTGATACTAGTATTTTTCATTTATTTGATCACTAGAGCAGTTTCTGATGTTTTGTTTGCAGAATTCCAAGGCCAAAGAAATATTAAAGGACATGCGGACGGCAAAGTGTTCTAGGGATATTTGGAGGATATTCAAGGTCAAGAGATAGTTCTACTCCAAGCATAGGCCCTAACGTACGGCCGCGTGTTAATTCCCACCGATGCTTTGGTTGTAAAAATTTCCATTCCCTGCGCTAGTAAAATAAACTTTCGCTGCATTTTTCACCTTACTCATGGAAGATTTAGAAGCGGCTTTTTGAAGCAAGCTCAAAAGTAAAAAAGAGGGGGTATTTTCTACCACGTTCGTTTTTCTCCGAAACATAGCGTAAATACGGGTTAGGAAATGTTAAAAAGAATTAAGGGCATCCCCCCTTGTGGTGTCCTTCTGACGAGGATTTGTAAGCATGCATCGAGCCAAGCACAAACATCCGATAGAGAATGTTCACAACAACAGTAACAGCAACAACGCGTTCGTTTACGAGATCATTTGGATTTGTGACGTAATTCGAAACGTGTGCTAGAATTTAAACATTCGGTAGGACGAATCTTCAACTAAAGTTCTTCCGTACCTTACAAAGTACCAACATAGCAGGTTGCGAATAATGTCAGTATGATGTCACACGTTCGAACTTTCGGTGAGGAATGGATGGTGCATTCGTAAACGACCAACTCATTGCACGAGTTTTCGTAAGAAAAGTGGAATGCGTTTTTTCAGTTCTATCAGTTTCTCTTGCCTTTACGAACAACTTCAGTTTATTTAGTTTCCTCGCCAAGAAGATGCGTTTGTTTGCAATTCGCGTCTGATGTTATTTTTGTCAAGGGGTGTTTTTAGTACATATTCAGTATAAAATCAACGGGATTTTAACCCATTTATGCCTAGCGTCCCTTTTTTGAGACGGCATTTTCGCTATCAGTCGAAAACGTTATTTATTTTTCCTACCCTTTATCCACGAATATTGAACCTCAAATCCACAAAATATTTTAACATGAGCAAGCAGGATGTTGACATTTCAATTTTTATACATAATGATTTTAAAAGAAACCATCTCTTGCTCAAGAAGCTGACATCAGAAATTTACCTATTATTGCTGGTAATAGCAAAAATCTAAGAAAGTCGCAAAAATATATGGGAACAAATGGGTTAAAAGAAAGAATGACCATAATTGAAATGCGCGTAGCAAAATTTAGAAATTTCAACTTAAACTGGAATTATTTCAAAAGTATTTAGCAAGAGAAGTTCTAATTTCGGTAAAAACGGTTTAAATGAACTTCAGTCTGAATACCAAAAATATGCATTTTTGAATTTACTAAAGTGAAAAATACGAGAAAAGGATTACCGTTGAAAAATTCTGTCCATTCGTCGCAGTTTATGGCGTGTGCATGAATTTCCTCCTCGAAAAAATAATATTTGCAGCAAACCTAAAATATTTTTCATAACAACGGAATGCATTTCATAAGAACAGCAAAGTGAAACAAGTGCATCTTCTCTACAACTACATGGACCAGCTCTGTGCTCAGTTTACTTAGTTTGAAGCTAAGCGCACTCGGATATGAGTAGGTACGCTATAGTTTATAAACTGAATGCAATCAGTTTCGTTTACGAACAACTTAGATCGAAACTCGTTGCTCGAACGTCTGGTTTGCATCTTCTCTACAACTACATGGACCAGCTCTGTGCTCAGTGTACTTAGTTTGAAGCTAAGCGCACTCGGATATGAGTAGGAACGCTATAGTTTATAAACTGAATGCAATCAGTTTCGTTTACGAACAACTTAGATTGAAACTCGTTGCTCGAACGTCTGGTTTGCCGTTTACGAATGCGGCCAGAGCTCCAGATATTCCAAATACAAGAAAAACCAGGGGCATGCTACTTATTTTTGCGAATAGATCCGCGTTACTGAATACGCTAGGTATAAACTATTATGCAAATATTGTTCGGATTCGCCGAAGCATGCAATAAAACTATAAATACGATTGAAATGCACAGTTTCATCTTTTCTCTCTCGTCTGCATACATTTGCGTCGATTGAGAGGAGAGAATTGCGTAACTTCAGCAAATCCCCAAAAGGTCAAACAATGTCAGTGTGAGCTGTCTTGGGGACTTGTAGTGACAGTATGGCATAGGGTTTGTACCGTTTCATGGTATTCTAATTCTCAATATTTATGTAGTACCTAAATTAATAAAATGGGCACTCTCGCTGAGCTAGTGTTGAAAAATTGTTGTATTGCCGATTAAAATTAGTGTTAAAACTGTCGGTTATATTAATGAAAGTATATATTCTTCCAGTCTCTCCTTTTTTGTAATAAGTAAAAATTTAAAACTGTTAGTTCCAAACATAAAAGTGAGAAATCGAAACTCAACTGTAAAGTGTAACGTCAGTTTGTCTCTTGCTTGAGATAGCATGTTCTTTACTTAGCGACTATATTGTGCTTATTTTGTTACCGAATATTCAGAAATACATAAGCGTCTATATTTCTTTCTCAATATATACGGTATTTCTCAATACTCGTGTAAGCTTTCAGAGATGTTTAAAATGAGTTGTATATATTAATCTACATAAATTTAAATAAATAAATTTATTGTGAGGGGCGTTTAACAGAGGAGGCCCATTCATTAGCGTCAATAATTTTAATCCTTTCCAAGAAATTTAAATTTGGTCTATACTGCCCTTAATAAAGGCGTTTAAATTTTAAAATGGTGTATACGCCCACTTACGACTGTATTAAAGCAATATCTGATGGAGCTACTTTAAGGGACCAAAATGCAGCGTGTTTCAGGAGAAAATATATCTATGGGTAACTTGTCAGGTTTTTCTTCTTCAAAGTACTTAATTATTCAGATTTTTCTAATAATCTTTATATCAGTCTGTTGCAACTGAGTAACTAGATTTAAGCGAGAGCTCCGAGAAGAGCCCCGTAATTGAAAGTAATTAAAAAAACTTTCTAAAAAACACACATAAGAAGTAAAAGGAAAGAGGATACGCGTTTCGTTCAAAAATTGTTTTCTACTTCTTCAGTCCAAGCCCTTCGACGTAAAGAACACAGGGAACTGAAAAGTGGTCTATACTGACCTTAATAAAGTCGTTTAAATTTTAAACTGGTGTATAAGCCCACTTACGACTGTATTAAAGCAATATCTGATGGAGCTACTTTAAGGGCTCCATCAGATTGATCTTTTCAGTTCCCTGTGTTCTTTACGTCGAAGGGCTTGGACTGAAGTTCAAAACAATTTTTGAACGAAACGCGTATCCTCTTTCCTTTTACTTCTTATGTGTGTTTTTTACAAAGTTTTTTAATTACTTTATCGTTTAACACCAGTATTTTGAGTGTTTTTTCAGATCCCCGTAATTGTTCGAATTATTTCGATTAAAACGCTTTCGTAGATAGGGACGTTAAAGGTCTTTAATTTCTGGCAAAAAATAATTTTAATCGGTTACAGAATTTTCAAATGATTTATGCATAATTCTGTTCCAGATCTATTTTTCCTCTGGGTCTCTGGGCTTTTCTGATGCTGTTATCTTGCTAATCCACTAATTTTCTTTTTGGTTCAGAATGTTGCATAAATTCCACCCCTCCCCTTTCAAAAAAATACTTATTTAAACGAAAAATCAAATTAAACTCGCCTCACCATGGCACAGTGGTTATGTCACTGGAAATGGTAGACGGGCGAAGTGTGAAGGTCCCGGTTTCGGGTCCCGTCGTGCGTCCGTAGACCGTCAGGCGTTTTCCGTAGTTTTCTCCGAAACTTGGCGTAAATCCGGATTAGGACCCCTTAAAAAGACCTCCACGGAGGGCACTCCACCCATGGGTCTAGATCCCTCGTGCAGATAATTGGACTTCAAAACATCACAAAGCATCAAATTAAGCTGGCCGTTCTCTTGCTTTAAGCTCCCAATTCGCACCAGTTTGTAATTTTGATTTAATTAAAACATGCTACTCCGACTTATTGCAAAATACTAGTTTGAATAAATTCAACGAAGTAAACAGAAATCAAATACTTAAAAAGAACCAACTTGAACACCAGTTAATCTGATGGTGGGGTATGACATGTTGGGATAGTCTTAAAATTATATAGAATATTTTTTTCAAAAAATCGTACAGAAAAAGTCGCAATATTTTTCTTTGGTATATTAATATTCTATGATTTTTACTGTATCGTGACACACACACACAAAAAAAAAAACGAATTTCTCTAACTCAATTAGTAAAACAGTAAAGTGTTTAAAAAATGCAACTATCTCAAAATGGCCCTTAAATGTGCGAAAACATGCCTTTTGTGCAAAATGAATGTCTTTATAATCTCCCTAGCGACACAAATTTTTAAGTCTTATAAAATTCATAAGCGGGTGAAGATACATGTAAAAATAATTTTCCTATCCGTTTTACTTTTGGTCATTAAGATTTTAAAAATTCATGTTCACAAAAACATAAAAAAATTTGTGAAAATTCAGAGTTAACGTATAAAATTACACCTTAAAATTTTACTTTTCAACGAGTCTCTAATTTAAGAAAATTTGTTCGGAATACATTTTTGAATGAGGTAAAATTGTAGGAAGATTAAAAAGTGGCACACAATAGCTTTTTTAGAAATTCAATTTTTTAAATTATTTTTCAGTTTTTTAATTTGTTTTGTCATACTTCAAACCATATTTTTTGGTGAAAAAGAAAAATAACTTGTATAACGTCCACCGTCCCATTAAAATTTGAATAAGCAAGTCGGTCGTAAGTGTTGAGTAATTACATAGATATTTTAAGACTCATTTGTAGGCATATAAATATTGTATTTTTTTTTTCATCCCGGATATCTTAATTTCAACAAACTCAGTAGTCTCTAGTAACGGAGTAAAATTTTTCCTTTAACTGCATACGATGACAAATTGTTTCTAGTTTGTTTCAGATCGTTTTCAGTGTCTCTGTGGCTACTGGTTCTATTTGAAGAACTGAAAACGGTTGCAAGTGGTAAGTAGTTTTAATTTACTTGACATCAAATGGTCGAACTTATATTATTGATGCTGCAGACGTAATCAGTGCCTTGACGGCAGTGTATAATTAGCAAAGCTGGTAAATTCCTTGTGTTTTGCTCATTTAAGCTAGTCAAACAGAATGAAATTTACTTGGCATAAAGGTGCAATATGCTGCATTTTTACTAAATACATGGAACTATTTAGCAAAGTTTTATAGGAGCAATACTTAGAGTAATTTTCTTTATAAATTTATACTACCCGTTGTATTTTGTGGTAGGTTTGCATTATATGAACGCCTTTAAATTACTCAAATGCATGCACATTTCATTCAACCGTAGAATAAACACTCTTAATGTTTTAAAGCTTAAATTTTATGCTCCATGATATTGAATCTAGCACAGCACAGATGTCTGGGTAAACTGAAATGGTACAGCATTGATTTTGTCAAATATTAAAAGCAAAATATTCCTTATTAAGCTTACCTGAAATTCTGATAAATCATTAAAAATTCGTGAGGTAAATACCCAATGTATTCAGGAAAATGAAATTGCATAAATAGCTGTCGTTCTAATTTTTAGAGATGAGCCGTGGTGTTCGGTCTAGGGTAACAGTAAATTAAAATAGTTCTTATGAGCAGTTAGTGGAATGTTTGTGAACGCGGTGGTGGTATTGCCTTATTGCCATAGTTTTAAATCAAACCTATTAATATTTAGAACTTGTGAGTGGCATGGTCGTAGTTCGTTATTAACACAAATGGTAACAGTAGAGTATGTGTACCAGCTTATTCTCTGAGCTTAAGAAATGGAGTTCTTAAATCTTTGTTCGAAACTACCGCATTTAGATGGATATATTTGTTACTGCTTTCTAATTATCAAGTTGAACACGGATAACTTGCTAGGGTAATATACTATTTTGTCATTCTAACTATATTTTGGAAAATATGAAAATGAGTCCCATTGCAAAATATTTAAATATTAGTCTTTCGGAAATTAATACTGTACAAAATAGCGTGAGTGATCGGTAATGTTGAAAATATCTTCGTACGTTACAAATTCTTAAGTACTGGAGAAATTAAATCTAAGAATCCACTTTTGCCAAATGTATAACTTTTAAGGAATGAAATATTGAAGCATGGTGTCTGCATTGGGCCCAGTAAAAATCGATTATGCAGGTTCTGTACTTTAATATTTCACTCTGAATAAGACATGATTATTTGAAATTTCTGAATTTGATATGCATACTCCAGACATTTGATATGCATGCAGCCAAAAATTATAAAGCGAAATTCTAATTTCATACAGAATAAAAATTACTTCTGTAAAACTGTTTGCAATCGGACTTCATCTTGGGGTTTACTTAGATTTTTACTAAGCGTACTTTGTTTTGTGATAATTCTATTTTTCCTTAAGAAGTACAAAATAGGAAATAATGATAATCAATGTGCATCAAATTTATCGGAGTTGTGCTTTCAGGACAAACACGTAGCCAAATTATTTTCATTTAGTTGTACGAAAACTTCATAGAACTCTTAACATTTACTTGTAAAAACGTTAGTGAGATTTTTTTTGCAATAAGTTATTTCCTTGTTAAATCAGTTAAAATTATTTTCGTTACTCAGTAGTATCTTATTTTGTACGTTTAAAGTACGACAATGGTGTTAGGATTATCTGGCTTGAATTGGAAATGCAATAACTCAGTTGTTACGCAGTGAGTTTAAACAATATTTAACTAACCTCATTTATACAATCTAAAATTTAATTTTCACTATACTTAAGCTTATAAAAAGAATCCATATCCTTATTGTTTAGAAGTTTCTCGGTTATGCCTTATAAACAATCTAAATTCTTTAAAGACTCTATCTGATGAAAATGGCCATATTGAAATATGGCCATATCTCGGACTAGAAACTAGAGAAGGCTAAAATACTAGTTCGATATTAGTTTTATAGTTCAAATGGTTTAATCCTATAATATTTAGAACAATTCAATATGATTGCACTTTAACTCGGGAAAATATTTTCAATAGAAATTTCCTATCCAAATAAATTTAAATAACTATTTATAAAACGATAGTGCGACTTGCACAATTTTCAATCATTGCTATATTTCTGGAGCACATTTAGTTTCGAAAAATCTTTGATTGCAAAGCACTAACTTAAGCCATCATTAAACCTTTGGTACTGCGTTAACTGTTTGTTCTAAGTGTATTTTAGGTTCAGTATGCCGATGTGGAAATTCAACCAGAATAGATGGGAGAGTATACCGGCGGCGTAACAACCAGCTGTCTAGAGAAGTTGCAGATCTGAAATTTTCAATTGCAGTAATAAAAGGAAAGCTTTAGAGCATTTTACATAAAGCAGGTTTGGATAAGTTTGATTGGATATTTTAGGTTCTTGAACGAAGTAAGAAGTTATTTTCTACTACGTAAGTTTCATGTTCTAGGTTATTTTAAAGTTGATGAAAGTATTCACTTTTTCAAGATGGTCATCTAATAAAATTTAAACAAATCATAATTTAGAATGTAGTTCGGCTCACGAATCATCAGAAAATAGTCAAAACTGGTCTTGGTGTTGTGTTCATATTAATTTTAACAAAATCTTGTGATCAAAGTTTATTCTTGTCACATTTTTCTGCTTCGTGATTTAGAAAATGAATTAAATAGAATTTGCAGTAACGCAATCTTTAGCGTGCCAAATTGCTCAGTGTGGAAAAAAAAAATGGGTTATATTGCACTGGAGAACTGGTCCGGATTATTTTTTGGTTTCTTGTCCTTTTGTTTCTTTCTTGGGAGATTGAAGAGTATGTCTGCTGATCTTGTCTTACGGTTGGACACATCAGCATTCATTTCCCTATACATATAGCCGCATAATTGTTTATTTTCTTCATTATACTAATTTTTTTTTCTTTTGGACCAGGATCTCTGCATTTCGATACATTGTACTCAAAAATAAAATTAGATTTAGGATTTGCTAACCGTAAATAAAATTATTAAATTCGTTCGGATTAGAATCTATTTAGTTTAATGCAGGAAAGTCTGAAAATTAAAGCATACCTGGCTAATCATACTAGTGAAAAAATGTAAAGTCGTTTTAAGAAAAGCGCCTAATTTTTTTGAGATTGATGCTGAGTACAGTAATTTTAGTTTGAGATAAGTCTTGGAGTAAGCAAGCTGACAAATCCCTATTAAAGTTTTCAAGTGAAAACTGTTTAATTTTTAAAACACTAAGAAACGAAGCAATATGTAAGAAATCTAATCTCTCAATTCTGGTGAGCAAGGTAAGATTACGAAGCTACTTTGTAACACATTTAAATTACGGAATGACTAGTACAAGACGTTGGTACGATTCTTTTGTGGATCTTGCTCAATTTTTTTGCAATTTGCTCAATTTTTTTTTATTTTCGTTAATAATCCTATAAAACTTTAGATGCAGAATATGACGTAATAAAATACGGAGGTTGTTTAATATTTTCAATCTAATTTCGTGCCAATCCAGTTACTTGTGTTCATAAAATCTCCGTTAAGTCCTTACTTTCATGGACTTTTTGCAACCTTCAATATGTATTGAATATGTCACAACAACCTAGTAGTGAAATGCAGACACCCCCCCCCCAAAAAAAATTAGATTCTGTTTCAAAAGATTAGTTAATTTCTGTAGTATACTGATCTACGTAGAAATGTTCTCATTCAGATGAGTTAAACCTAAGGATGATGGGTTGAAAAAGTCAACATGATGGGGGAAAATTTACGATAAGGGATTTGTATCTAAATTACGCTAAAAGAAAGAAAATGAAGTGTTGATGTTGCGGTTAAAGTGAACAATTTCGTAAATTTTAAATTGCCTGGTGGGGGGGGAGCGAATGAATGAAATTATTTTCGTTGCAAGATTTATACTTTTCTTGACGAGCATACTTTAAAATATGGCTGTCTTTCAGGTGTTTCAGATTGATCTGCATGACGTTAAAGCACTTTTTCAACTTCGAACGGTTGCGGTTCTACCAAGGTTAATCATCAACGAATTTGTGATGCCGATGGAAATTCAGATAAGTTTGCTGCATAACAGAATCTAAAGTCGTCAGTCAGCTTCTTAAGATGCTATTCATGCTGGAACTCTCACACTTCAAAATTTTTGAACTCTTAATTATTTGTGAAAGAACATTTGACGTCATTCATCTCGTCTACTTAATGTAGGGAAGGGAAAAGTAGGGGTAATTTGTATGTTGTGAAATGCTGAAGAACCTCATTTGATCTTCTCGAAGTATCTTTTCAAGGATGTTAAATTCCATCATCGTTCTTTTCCTCTACTTTACATATTTAAGTGCAACAGACTTGGACTTAGTCCCATACGCTGTAAATGTTTTTTGATCACATGAGCAAAAATATTTTCCATAGATCTAAAACGTGTATCTGCAATATGTTTATAGACATGTATGGTTAAAGTACATCTGATAGAACCTTTTTAATCCCAGTGACAAATTAAAACTGACAACTTGGACTCATCTCATCTTTAATGTAATTATTCTTAAATTTGTTAAACTATAACAGCAAACGGGGGGGGGGAGTAACCTCTTAAAACTTGCAAATATTATTCTCATGAGTGAGGAGTACAAGTTACTTTTTCGTGTCAAAGTTCTGCGTAAAGGATAATTTAACATATTCGTTAATTCGATTGTTAAAGTAGTTTTATAGGAGCTGGAAGGTAGTAAAATCTTAACTTTAATGCACAAGTTATAAATATTACAGTAATTAGAAAAATGCCAAAATTACGAGTTCCTCACTTCAAATTTTGAACTGTAAATATCACACACGAAGTTTATCAAATTTTCAGTAACCAGCAGAATATCTTAATTTACTGACAATCTGTTGAGGAAACAAAACTATCGTTTGATAATGGAGGCCTTGACTATAAAATTAAAATGCGTAAGTCACTTTCCAAATTTTGTGCCCTCCAAACTTTACTCATATTTTGGCAGCTCTCTGCATGTAGTGCTCGAGCCATGTGTATCAATTGACCGTGTGATAGAATACGGAAATGTACTGGTTACATTATCAAAAAACCATTTACGGAGAATCTATCGGTTACATTTCCCACAGATTGCCGATAATTTTAGGTCAAGAAAGTAATGGATAGGGCATTTTTTGCGAAATTAGTTCTTACAAAGAAGATAAAATTTAGACAAACTCTTTAAAACGCCACAAGATTTGCTAACTACCTAATTCTTACTAACTCAACTAAACCGTAACATTACTAAACGAAATCTTATGGTATTTTAAAGAGTTATTTTAATGGAATTTTTATTTGTTAACGAGTCAGGATTAAACTATTTCCGGAATGAAGAATATAGATAGGCACAAAATAAATATGCGTATTTTTTTCGTTTGCGTTCACAAAGAAAGATAAATTTCAATGTCTCGTCGATTTAAAAAAAACTATACTACTGAAATAGTTTTTACAATACGAGATATAGGAAAAATTCTATCTGGTATCGAAAGTTATGTATATAGAGGGAGAGAATAAAAGATTGGCGTTTTTCTGATCCACTGTATTTAGTTTCCACAACATGGCAGACCGAAACCTCTTTTAGACATAAATTTTGAATATTGAAGTAACGAATTTGTACTTTATGGTATCGATAAATAATCATAAAATACATACTGACATAGTCAAATGTATATCCCAATTTTGAAAGCAATGCTCAGCTTGGTTCGAACTGTACAAGAGCAATGTTTCGCATCCAAATAATTCTATTAAAATGTCTTTATGCACAATCCCATTATGTAGTATATTAGAATTATGCGCTGCGGGAATTAAAATAGCATACATTTTGCTAGTTAATAAGTGAACTCAAGTTTATTTTTTGATCCTTGAGTCAAAGACAGTAAGTGATGTAATTCGTGAAGTATACTAGACTTTTTGAAGCTGCGTTGAACATTACTATAGCAAATTGTTTAATAGAATGCATTTTATTAACCTGGTTTGTCCAATAAAATGTTTGATAAAGATAATTTATCGCATGTTTTAATGAAAGACTTTGCTCGATTGAAAAATCAAAATTTTAATCAAATACTTTTTATGCAAGATGTGCTTTTTTAAGGTGCATGCCTGCCTTCGGAGTGAAGTGTTTGTAATATTTAAAAAATTACACATTTCCTCGCTTCATATTAGAACGTTAAATTGCGAATAACATGTTAAAATATGTATATTTCGGCGCATTTAGATTTTTGGCTCAAAAAATTGCAAAAGTTGCTCAAAGATCGCACTTTTGCAAAACTCTAAGATTTTTATACTGTACAATATCTTTGGATGTTTTGAAACATCCTTGAGGGAATGAATACCTCATAACTTTTGACTGACGGCTTTGAAAAGTTAAAGAAGATAACAAATTTTACGCGCGGAAAATGAAAATATATCTCAATTTATCACTTCAGATAATTCTAGAATGAAGTGAAAATTTTACTATATTCTTTTGATGTTCATTCCCTAAATCCTTTCTCAGTACTTTACTGAGATTACGTTACAGTAATTTTTTTTTAAACTGGGATGTTTTGCGACGATGCCAAATCATTAAATCTCAATTAGAGAAAAAGCGAAAACTTAGCATGAATACTAAGCTTTACCTACGACCAAATTCGCTAAAAGGCTTTGTACTGAAATTCTAACCAAGACGTCAGCAAAATTTAAGTTTAAGTCATTCAGTATTTTATGCGAATAGAAAATTAGTGTTGTCCAGAATTGATACTTTAAAGATAGGCAGGCACATTTTTAAAAGCTTTCTTAACTAGCTTAGCTTATGAACCTAAATCGAAAGTGTCTAATATTATACCGAGATGCATGAAGTATATTAAGTTTATGGATAAATTTTAATTTGGAATAGTACTGTAAATTTGATATCTGGAATGGACGTATTGTATTTACGTAATATTCTACCTGTCTGAATGTATTTTTAAAAATTTGGGTGTGTGTGGGGGCATTTTTCATGACTTTAGTTATTGTAAATGCTCCTTTGAGCTTGCTTGTTTTCTATATACTCAATAACAGTTCTTGTGAAAATCTCTTATGCATAAAGTCGTCGTATTTATAGCATTGTGTTCTATTATTGTGTTTAGTTTTGCCACATTTTCTGAATAAATTAAGAATTTCAAGTTTAAATTGAAGAATCTCAAATTCTGTACTGAAACTCCAACTAAAAACTGACTTGTAAGCATTCATTTATGACCTAGGTTACACTGGTGTATTAGCTGTTATGTCATACTTTACCGTAAAATGTTAGCGGACTTTAATCACAGATGCACTGATCTGTTTTGTTTTTCATAAATACACTTAATTGATATCTGCATTTCCAATCGTATGCAATTTTACTGTATAAAGGCTATGTATATTCAAAATTTTGAATTGCACAATTCCATAATTGAATAGTTTCTAATCGTTTTACTTATAATTATTTTTAACTTGCTGTTCCGGCAGCGTTTGAGTCAGACATGTTTATCTGTGCCTGATATGATACACTACCAGGCTCCAGACAGACCATTTTCTGTTGCACATTTTTACACTCGGTCCTGACCTAGGATTTGATCATCTTAGTATGGTTCTTTCGGATTAAGATGGTTGCCTCCCCCGCTTAGTCACATGATTTTTCCGGCGTAATAGGGTGTGACATGAAGCTTTTCTTTTAAAGGTAAAATTGGTCTAATTTTAGAGTACCGTCCAGCCATTTCAGTGTGAAACTGAAACTCTTGCATGTATAATAGCTGGATTGTGAAGAAAATCTTATTTTTGGTAAAATATTACAATTTTTAAATTGCTAGGAAAAGCGTAGTTAGGATTCTAGAAAAAAATGCACCACACTATGGTGCATAAACGAATTTCGTAACTTTTATACATTCTTTTTAATGTGTTGGAATTAAATTTTAAGCGCCTGTGTTTACCGACGATCAGTTTAATTCATTATCTCTGCGATACTGTAGCAAAGACCATTGCTCTAAGATTACTCCTTTCTGTATACTTTTGGTATACTTCGTGCTTATGGCCCTCTTGCGCATTAATTGCTTTGCAGAATGATTGTTTTACTTCTAAAACTTTGATTAAACATCGTATGTTAAATAAAATATTGGATGATTGGCTGGGCTTTTGATGACATATCACCAATTAGAGAACCAAAAAATAAATCTTTCTAACTGTTACCAGCTTGGCTAAACCTTAGTGTTATTGCAATATTGTATCACTTTCAAACAAAATACGTTAATATGAAGTTCACCTAAAATATGATTTAATAGACGTACAAGAAAGTTATGTGGTGTGCATGCCATATTTTTCTTTACAACATTGTATTAACTAGGAAATAAATGTCACCTGCACGCTGCTCATTGAAGAATTGTACTCATTTAATGCAGACTGTTGAATTCAAATTTAATAGTGTTTCCCAATTTTTCAAAATAATTAGTACGAACATTGAAATGATTAAGAAAATTTTGATAGCGTGTAAACCTCATAAAATCTTAAATTATAGGATATTGTTTTTGAACAATGCAAATGTTCGTAAAGTACTTGGGTACTCAGGTATTAAATTTGTCACTAATCAAATTTCTACACTCTTCAGTTACTGTTTTAAAACTATGTCTTGAATTAGTCATTATTTCCTCTCGTAATATATTTCAGAAAAGAGAAAACAAGTGTGATAAAGTACTGATTGTTTGCATACATTTTCACATTTAAAACTTTAAGAGTGTTTTTTATAGATTCATTCGCATTTTTGAAATTGGCATATTAAGAAAAAAAATTAAATTTAAAAAAAAATCTTAAACATTAAGTTGGCTCAGTTGCATTACTGGCGGGTATATTTATGTTTATTAAATACGAAAACAAACCACTCAATTTTTCTCATCTTATACTTTTTCATAATAGAAAAATGTACGAATATTAGAATTCAATCATTTTTTCTATTTTCCACTGCTTTAAAAAACAAGAAAATAAGTAACTGCTTTTTTTGGAAGACTACATTTTTCTCTGCATTTCTATGGAATACAATATGGAATTAGCAAAATTGAAGTCTCAACATTTGGTGCTCGAGCATATTATTTAAAAACATACGGTTTTCTATAACTGTTTATACACATGATATGTATCATGTAAATTGAGTTTACTCCTCTAGAGATAAGATAAGTAGAAAATTCTCTGCAAAGAAAAAATGTTGCAGGGAAGGGGATAAATGTGAAAATTAAAAGTTGAAATTTCATTTCTTTGTATTTTTGGTTAAAGATAACTTTTAATTAGTACCAAGTTTTTCTATAGTTATCAAGATCTCCCATCAGAGTAAATATTTTATCTGATAAAACTAATGATACTTTTAACGGTCTTTTGAAAATAAATAAATTATACATATTTTAGAGTGTGTATTATCTAATTTACTCAATATAAATACAGCTGCTTGCCTTTAAAATGAAATGTTTGATTGGTTTTATGATATGGGACCATAGTTCAAAATTATGATCTCAACCCAAAAATAAGGTAAATTTTATAATTTAATGGTAGTTGGAAAAACAAATCTAACTGCTGTAACTTATCTTCTGGAATACTGACGAAAGTCTTTTACTAATGTGCGTAATCTTCTGTGTCACGTGAAATATTTTATCATTTGCTCCGTTAATGTATAATGCATTGTGCTCGAAAAACGACCAATGCATTTTAATATTGCCTTTAAACTGTGTAATTAGCAAAGAAAATTAAAACTAGGAGATTTCATAAATACATTTCATGCTTGTTATGTTTGAAGTTAAACACGGGGCTTACCTACAGAGCGGTGTAAGAAAACATACCCGGTTAGAATTTTTTTTCAAATCCCAGTCTTACTTCTAAATTGAGAGTGACTAGTTTTTATGAGAAAAAACTTGTGTTAAATGTTTATTCGTGGAAAAATGTTGGTCGGTTGAGATTTATGGCACACGATTTATATAGTATATTGCTTTGAAAATATATGAAAGGAAATCTGAGCATTAACAATAACCAGATTTCGATTTTTCGCGTGTCCCACTTCAACTAATTGCTATATTACTGATCGTGTCAATTTTCATCGTAAACTCCATCAAACAGTTTGGAGCGGACTTTTGAAGCTGGACCACTAAAATAAATTTTCAAAAGATATATTCCCACGCAACGT
This sequence comes from Cheiracanthium punctorium, assembly GCA_038373885.1. Taxonomy (NCBI): domain Eukaryota; kingdom Metazoa; phylum Arthropoda; class Arachnida; order Araneae; family Cheiracanthiidae; genus Cheiracanthium; species Cheiracanthium punctorium. Next base: position 189,978 of record JAWZYV010006757.1, on the reverse strand, counting down.
ATGATGCAACATTCTTGGTAGCGTATACTTGTTTCAAAGGTGTTCAAAATACGTTCAACCTGGGTTTTCATCACCTACAGGATTTATGTCACTTACGTCAATATGTCCTAAAAATCACATAAAATGTAACACATTTTCTGTTTCAAACATGCACAGCATGTTGTACAGCACGTACTATAAAATAAAGTTTACCACTGTATTTTAATTGCTCATTTGCTGTTCGTCTTTGATTTTTTACTTGAATTGCCGGTTAATGGGATAATTTTCTTTATATAATATTTTAAGAAAAATAATATGGATTGGCTAAGCAGCATACTAACTATATATTGATTGTTAAATAACGAAATCAACATTGAATTTTTATAGATAAATTCGTCTGTATAAATATATAAGCATTTGGAAAAATTCAATCCCTTATTTTATGCATGATTTTTCTACATGTTAAAAATGCGATGATAAAAATTTAGTACAATGATTTTGCTTAACATTTTTTTCAGAAAATTTAAAGTTTGTAGTCAATAATTTATTTATAAACTAAAGGTATCTTTTCAAGTGCTTATGTACTAATGCAGGCGACTGTATGTTTTGAGAAATTGCTCATTTAAAATGGTTATAAGAAATTTCGCTATCACTCTAATACTTTGCCAACCTTTGTCTACTAATACTCTAATTAATAGGAACCATTTGATTACCCATAGGAACCATTTGATTACCCATAGGAAATGAGTAGGCATACTGTAAATATAAATTATTTTTCATTTTGCTTTAACGCTTTGTGCTAATCTAAAATCAAATTAGTTACTAACAAAACTAGATAAGCCTTTCAGATTTTGGACGCTGACCGAATTTATATTCATTTCTATGTTCAAAATTTTGTTCACTTTAGAAGTTCTCATTCGTTGCTACTTTGAAATAAGCAAGCGCTCTAGCGGTTTTTGTAATTATCGCATACAGTACTGCATTGGACAGCTTCAGAATGTGTAGTGTACCTAAATTTTAGGAGGAATTGTAGAGTACGTTTCTATGTACGCTTGGTAGTCGAAAAATAAAATAGAAGTAGAATAGAACGTATACACCCTCTCTCTCTCAAAAAAAGAAAAAACAAACATTCAAGTGTAAGTCTATTCTCCTATGTCGGTTTCATAGTAAAACATGGTCGTTCATAAAAATGTAACCTGATAAATTTAACAATTACTTATTTCTTTCAATTTGATGTTTTTTCTAAAAAATAAATGAATTATCAAATTTTCGTATTGTACTTTTTTAGATATTCCTCAAATACTGTTTTCCGTGAGTGTAACTGAATATTTGGAAGCACCTATTTTGAACCAGAACGCGTTTTGCACAGCATAAAACGCATGGGCACGTTCAAAGAGTCTATGTGTGTTGCTTGGGACAGCCATATATTGCTTTTATATATTTAGAAACGCATCCTATCACTTTTGCTACCATTGGTGTTCAAATCCTTAATTCTCCTGGAAGTTAATTCCTGAGAAATGATTTTGGAAAAGCACAGATAAAAAAAAAAAAAAAAAAAAATCTCAGTTTTGAATCAAGGTCTTGAGCGGGTAAAAATAGTGAAAATATGAAATTAACCGTACTTGAAATTTAACTAGGGAAAGAAAGTTTATCGAGATCTATATCCATTATCTCAATTGTTATTAGTTACAAGTTCGTTTATTTCAAAGTAACAGTTTTGTAGAATAATATTTAGGTGAACACAAACTTCCAGGGGATTGAGTGGGGAATCGAACCCATGACCGTACACTTAAACAAATGGCTTTGAGGAGGATAGGCTCTTATTGTTAATTGAGGTTATAGGCCTCCAATTTTCACCAAATAGCCGGGTAGGGCATTTTTGTTAAAACGACAGTTTAAAATTGCATATTACTAGATCAATGATGGAGAAGTAGTTACAAAATTCCAAGAAGTTTTGTAAAAATATGATTTAAAATGTATGATCCCCAGCATGTCTAATATTTGAGATCTTGTTGGTTGATTCCTCAAAAAACATTTAAACGCTTGTTAAAAGTCTTAGAAAGAAGACATAAATAGGTATAATTCCTGTTTCGATTTCTGAATACTGAGAAATGTTTAAGGCAAATTACGGAAGTGCATAAAAGGCCAACTGTTTATTTTAGTTCTACAATCCTCAAACAGTTGTCAATTGAAACAACACGTCTCCGCTCTGCATATCATGTGATTCTAGCTATTAAGATTTTAATACTTACTCCAACTTGATAATCAGACATCAGTACTTAGAAAATTTCATATTTTAGTTTCTGCTGTTTTAATTCCTAGAGTTTTTCCCATTAGGAAATATATCTTTTAGTGAATCTTGTCTATAGTTTTGAATCATTTCTGTGACTTTTTTAATTAATTAGAAAAAAAACTAAATGTGTTATTTTACTACTTTAAGCTTTCCTTACTTTCCTAAATGCAGGGGTCGCCGCATATTCCGGTCAAATCGGACGGATTGTGATTGACCGGAATAACCTAATAAAAAAAATATATGCGGAACCAAAGTAAAAGTGAGGCATAAAAAAACGTTAAATTAAATCAAAATTTGTGAAATTAGTACTTAGCTTAAAGTATGCACTTATGCATTTTTTAAACTTCTTAAATAAATATGTACATTTATCAAAAAAAGTAATTTGGTTATTTTGTTCCGATCGTACCAATTTTCTCCGGAATAAGCTGCTCACCTGAAAAACCACCGACTGAAATAAGCATATACCGCTATGCATGGCTTATTTTGTTTATTATCTAAACTTACTACCTAGAAATTTTGTTTTTTTATGTCACGTTTATCTGTCTCATAATTTCTCTTTGAAAAAAGACAGACATTTGCAATATCGTTCTAGTATAAACTATTTAGATATCTAAATTTTTATACATATGGACAAATCAAGTTTTTACTGTAGCGTATTTTGCGAACGAATACCAGACAAAAAATTACAACTTGATGTTTACGAAAAACTGCAACACATTCATTTATTTCACCAGATTACATTTTGAAATTTAATTATGATTTCCACAGCGACATTTTAATTTAATTTTTAACTATGCGAGACAACGATATTTCTGAGTTATTTGTTTAATACCTATGTTACGATATTGATATAATCCGAATATATTCTTCATTGGAATCTTCAATTATTAAATTGAGCTTTACCAGGAATAATTATAAAAAGTAGAAACTTTATTTTCTACAGTACTTACTTTTCCAAACTTCATTGGAATCTTCATTCATTAGAATCTTTAATTATTAAATTGAGTCTTCACTGGGAATAATTAAAAAAATAGAAACTTTATTTTCTACTGGAATTACTTTTCCAAATGAATGTAATTTAAATGATTAAATCATTTGCAGATTTCCTGCCTTCAAAAACATGTCTTCAGTAATTTTATAAGTCCTTTTTTTCACGAGAAATATCAAAACATTGGAAGATTTGTTTCAAAGAGATGAAATATTATATGCTCAGTATACATTTAAAGTGTTTTCATTTCGAAAATAATTGCAATAACTTTAAATGAATTATATTTTTGAGTGTATTTAATTAATACTAATAGGTAGAAAATATTTTTTGAGCACGTTAATTAGTATACATGTAAATCTTGTTGAGAAATATTTAATTAAATTTACGGCATACAGTAGAAGCAATTCTGCTGAAAAATTCGCTACGAAATAAATATCCAGAAATGATGTAATTATTATTTCTATGATGCAGGGAGTTAACCGATATTAACAATATTTTAATTTGAACTACATTTTTTTTAAATTTAATTCATATTCTCTATTTTAAAAGCGATGCAAAACTTTTATCTTCGGTAAGTTTTTTTAATAGCACATGTCTGTAATTTTTAAACTGCATGGTAGCTTATAGTAAAGTCGCTCGTATAATTTATTTAATTCCTTATTACAATGTATATCTCTCTAGCCAGTCATCTTGAATTCATGTTTTATCCATACTTATCCACACTACTCCGTATGGATAAATTTTGGCACGACATAAGCATGCCGGTGCAACACACCACACCGGTGAGTTATCGGACAAGGGGTACCGTATACTTTCAAATTGCTGCCTCTGAGAGGCAATAATGGCTCGTCAGGACGAACTGGCTTTGGAGTGGTGTCGGCAGTAACAGTGAAAACACCGGCCCCCAGCTCCATACCATTTAAATATTTAAACTGACCATATACCGTATTAACATATTTAAACTGACAGCATTTCGTTGATGATATGGCATCAGCAACGATAAAAAAAACGGAAGATTGTGATTGACCGGAATAACCTAATAAAAAAAATATATGTGGAACCAAAGTAAAAGTGAGGCATAAAAAAACGGTAAATTAAATCAAAATTTGTGAACTTAGTACTTAGCTTAAAGTATGCACTTATGTATTTTTTTAACTTCTTATTCTTAAATAAATATGTACATTTATCAAAGAAAGTAATTTGGTTATTTTGTTCCGATCGTACCAGTTTTCTCCGGAATAAGCTGCTCACCTGATAAACCACCGACTGAAATAAGCAGATACCGCTATGCATGGCTTATTTTGTTTATTATCTAAACTTACTACCTAGAAATTTTTGTTTTTCATGTCACGTTTATCTGTCACATAATTTCTCTTTGAAAAAAAGACAGACATTTGCAATATCGTTCTGGTATAAACTATTTAGATATCTAAATTTTTATACGTATGGACAAAGCAAGTTTTTACTGTAGCGTATTTTGCTAACGAATACCACACAAAAAATTACAACTTGATGTTTACGAAAAACTGCAACACATTCATTTATTTCAACAGATTACATTTTGAAATTTAATTATGATTTCCAGAGCGACATTTTAATTTAATTTTTAACTATGAGAGACAACGATATTTCTGAGTTATATGTTTAATACCCATGTTACGATATTGATATAATCCGAATATACTATTCATTGGAATCTTCAATTATTAAATTGAGTCTTCACTGGGAATAATTAAAAAAATAGAAACTTTATTTTCTACTGGAATTACTTTTCCAAATGAATGTAATTTAAATGATTAAATCATTTGCAGATTTCCTGCCTTCAAAAACATGTCTTCAGTAATTTTATAAGTCCTTTTTTTTCAAGAGAAATATCAAAACATTGGAAGATTTGTTTCAAAGAAATGAAATATTATATGCTCAGTATACATTTAAAGTGTTTTCATTTCGAAAATAATTGCAATAACTTTAAATGAATTCTATTTTTGAGTGTATTTAATTAATACTAATAGGTATAAAATATTTTTTGAGCACGTTAATTAGCATACATGTAAATCTTGTTGAGAAATATTTAATTAAATTTACGGCATATAGTAGAAGCAATTTTGCTGAAAAATTCGCTACGAAATAAATATCCAGAAATGCTGTAATTATTATTTCTATGATGCGGGGAGTTAACCGATATTAACAATATTTTAATTTGAACTACATTTTTTTAAAATTTAATTCATATTCTCTATTTTAAAGCGATGCAAAACTTTTATCTTCGGTAAGTTTTTTTAATAGCACATGTCTGTAATTTTTAAACTGCATTTATTTAATTAACATTTACTTAATTCCTTATTACAATGTATATCTCTCTAGCTAGTCATGTTGAATTCATGTTTTACCCATACTTATCCACACTACTCCGTATGGATAAATTTTGGCACGGCATAAGCATGCTGGTGCAACACACCACACCGGTGAGTCATCGGACAAGGGGTACCGTATACTTTCAAATTGCTGCCTCTGCGAGGCAATAATGGCTCGTCAGGACGAAGTGGCTTTGGAGTGGTGTCGGCAGTAACAGTGAGTGAAAACACCGGCCCCCAGCTCCATACCATTTAAATATTTAAACTGACCATATACCATATTAACATATTTAAACTGACAACATTTCGTTAATGATATGGCATCAGCAACGATAAAAAAACGGAAGAAAATCTCGCCACCCTATTGACTTCCCAAACAAGCTTATAATTAGTTCCCCATGTCGAAAACCACACACCATTAAGAAAAGTTTATTTATATTAGCTTTGTGTGATTGCGGATATAGTGCCGTAAATTGTTATTTTTGTTTGAGTTTCTGTCTTGTGAGAACACAGTAATATCACAATTGCAATGAATTTTCGTAGTCAACAATTTGTATTTAATCGCAGTCAAAAATTAAGTTTCATAAGTCGAGTAATACTCCTTCTAATTCCATCTTTTTTTTCCCTCACAAGAGTGTACTTCATTATGCATTTTTAAAAATTTATCTCACTTAATTATTTCATTTGGTATATTTTACTACTCCAAAGGTCTAACCCTTTCGCGACGGGAAGCGCAAACGCGCGCTTATCGCTGAGGCCGGCAGTCTCTTTCGCAAATGTCTGTCCAGGGCCGGAGAGTTTTTCGCGATTAAGCCTAAATCCATGAACAGAACAATCAGATTATATTATAGTGTCACTATCACTACTATCCGAATCTGCTTCAGAATCAATATCTCATAATTTCAAATAATTTGCGCCATCTCTGCTATTTCAAGCTCTAACACTTTCGAAGCTACGACATTCTAACTGTAAAATGAGAAAAAATCCACGTCTACTAGATCTAATTATCCACTAAAAACTGGACTGCAAACCGTAATACCCAACGCAGTAGCGAAAATAAAACTCCCTGCTTACTATAAAGAAATACCACGTACGAATTTATAGAGCCGTCATAAAGTATACCATTCAGAAACATTCCTTTAAACTTACGTTTATATTATCAAAAACCACGTGTATGTGAGTCATGCTACTCCCATTCTGAGTAGAAGGTCAAATCTACATGTATCTGTAACCGAATGGACATACAATGCCATCTTGTGCCAAAAGTTAAAGTTTTTAAAACGTTCCAGGACACTGGCACAACTGTGTGACGGCCGGTGGTGAACGAGGAAACGCTCTGGCACGCCAGCGTGTCGGTCGGGAACTGAGTGCGTTTCTTACTGGCACGTATACGTGACAGTCGGCGCGAAAAGGTTAAAATACACAATAAATGCATATATATACTATCATACAAATAAAAAATCAAGTACCTAAACTCAAAATGCTCTTAGGCTATTCTATTGTGAATTATGCCATAATGCAAGGATGAAATGGACTTTTGTTGTTACATATTCAATAAGTAAAACCATGTTTACAGCGAGGAAGAAATGCAGGACACATTTAAAAAAACAATTTATCTTATGTTACTGTACCTGTATATTTTACTCTATAATACAAAACAATCTTGTATAAGAGAGCTTTTTTTCCCTTTCTTAATTTGAGTATTATACAAATTTGATAAAGCATTTTAAGCAAATAGATTTCTTTTTACGTAATATTCACGTTTATTTCTTCATGCATATTATTACTCTGCAGAAAATGGATTGATTAAGAATTCATTTGCATATTTTTAAACAATAACAAAATTTATAACCACGCTAGTTATAAAAATATCTCGTTAGATGATATCAAGTAAAATTTCATGTTCTATTCTGCAGTAAAATATATATCCTCTCAAAAAAAATTCCCCTACTCAGGTGGACAAAAACAGAATGAGTTAAACAAAAACAAAGCACTTTTATAAGTGTTAGTTATACAATTATTTCACTCACCTTTAAAATTTCTCAGCAATTAAAATTATTCCCTACTCCGTTTGATTTTCACAATAACACAGACCAACACAATTTAAAGAAAGCCAGCAACCTTATTAATATGTCTAGCTCACTTTGAAATTAGCTGGCCAAACTTAAAAGTAATATCTATCCACTTGTGGAAAACATCCCACACAACAGAAGAAATAAGGAACTTGGTAAAAAAAAGTAGATTTTTTCCGGCTTCAACTGAAGTACAGGGAAATTCCGACATCGAGTCCTATACCAAGTCTGGGGATGTTTTGAAAGGAAAGAGTAAATACCATGCTTGCTTTACAATTAGAATTGGCTTGTCTTCCGATGACCATTGGACGTAAAACCGTGGTCGATCTTGCTTTAAATTTTCGGGATTAGAATAGTTCCCCATCCTCCACCCCCTCTACCTTTCTCACTCTTGAACGTTGCATTTCTTTTCCATTCGGATCATTAATACCCGAATTAGAGAGTAAAAAAAAAAACATTTAATTGAATATTTTTAAAAATATTATTATTGCTTATTCTGCAAGTTCCAAAATTGATCCGATTATTTATCGTACATATATTGATTTAAAGTTTCTATAACAGTTCAATTGAATTATTCACTCTTGTAGCCTCACCATGGAACAGCGGTTATGTCACTGATAATGGTAGCCGGCCGAAGTGTGAAGGTCCTGGGTTCCGGTACCATCCCGCGACTGTCGATCTAAAGGTCTGGAGTTTTTGTAGGTTTTCTCCAGATCTAACACAAGTACTCGTTAGAAGCCTTTAGAATGTCCCCCTACCAAGGCTTCTCCCCATTTCCGGCAGATCGCCCTAGCGTAGCGTTGCCATAATCACGCAAACATTCATTCTTGTATTGTGTTTTTTGTACAGGATTTATACTGTTAACACTAGAACCACGTTGTTTCAGATATAACTAAAACCGCGGGCTGGGTCAAATTGACCCAACTGGGGGAACTCACGTTGCAATGCAACAATAATATTATATTTCAACGGTCATGACATTAGTTCAATCTTAACATTCCTATTAAGTTTAATATTACATTAAAAGCACAGAAATATTGTTGCTATTATTCTTATTAGAGCCGCGTCGCTTGAGATAGGTAGGGGAACTTGGGGAGCCTTGACCATAATTTGCAATAGGATAGGTGGTTGACAAAAAGTTACCTACCAATTATTGTCCAATAAAAATTGTTTCAAAATTTAATACTAAAAACTAAATTATGAATAATTCAAGTATAATAATTTTCCAGATTTATACAAAGAGATTACCAAATTTTATTTATGTATTTATTTTTACTTCCTTGTACGTAGTATAAGGAAGTAATGTGATCCCGAAAAATTTTGGGGGCCAAATTTCGACATAAAAACCGATTTTGACTACCTCTAAATTTAATTAAAAAATTTTTTTCGATGCATCTCATCGTAGGCTAGCATGCACGATCATATTAACGCGTCTGCAACTCATTTTGACCAGTGGCGAGTCTACTGTGGCCAGTTTTTCCATGCCGTCTGTACGTACGTACGTACGTATGTATGTAACTCGCATATTTCAAAAACTATTGGTCGTAGAATGTTGAGATTTGATATTTAGGATTGTTCTATGATCTAGTTGTGCACCTCCCCTTTTGGTGGCAATCGAATGGATAGTTTATGTACAGGACCGCCCAAAAGATTCGAAATACATTACGCTCTATGGGCCGAAATTCATTAAACTCGCCTAACTCAAAAGCTATTAGGCGTAGAATGTCGAAACTTCATATTTTGGATAGTTGTAACATCTAGTTGTGCACCTCCCCTTTTGGTTCCATTCGACTGGATAGTTTATCTACAGGACTGCCCAAAACATTCGAAATACATTACACTCAATGGGCCGAAATTCATTAAACTCGCATATCTCAAAAACTGTTTGGCGTTGAATGTTGAAACTTTATATTTAGGATTGTTGTAACATCTAGTTGTGCACCTCCCCTTTCGGTTCCATTCGACTGAATAGTTTATCTACAGGACCGCCCAAAAGATTCGAAATACATTACGCTCTATGGGCCGAAATTCATCAAAGCGTTTTTTAGAGGTATTGGGATATTTCAAACGACTCAGAAGTGATATATGCTGTAAAGAGTTAGAAAATGAATTTCTCCATTAAAAAAAAGTGTCTTTATCATTTATAGTTCTGCTACAGGAACACTCAAAAGATTTCCAATACATTACGGCCAATAGCAATTTTAGGGGCATTCATCCATTTCAAGCACAATACCGTCCTACCACATAAGTTAGGTAATGGTCCGACCACGGTCACGTGCCTCCCTCAAGAACTGTGCCAAAAGTCGCCAAGCTTGGCGACTTTTGGTGTACGTGTGTGCATATTTAACTCTCAAATCTCAAAAACTATTATGAAATTTCATATATAAGAATGTTGTAACATCTAGTTGTGCATCTCGATTTTTGGTTCCAATCTACTGGAGAGTTTATTTACAGGACCACCGAAAAGAATTTCAGTACCTTAATGTCTATGGACATCTTCATTATAATACAACTGTAGACTGTCATTGTTTGGTACATGCCCAAAATCTCGCCGTCTGTCCTCGACCTTGGCGAGTTTTGGCGAAATATCGCCAAATTTGGCGATAATCTGTCATTGTTTGGTTTATGCTTAAAATCTCGCCAAATGTCGTCGACATTGACGAGTTTCGCCGAAATATCGCCAAATTTGGCGCCAAAAATTATTTCCAATTTTGTATAACTCTAAAACTTTAACCCGTAGATTTTTTAACTTTGTATTTAGAACTATTGTAATACCTAACTGTTTTCAATATCTTTTTTGACAGCAATCGACTGAGAATTTATTTACATGGTGAGCCAAATGACTTTGAATACATTGAGGTGTATAGATGCATTCAGCTCATTGAAAGTCTGTGGTCAATGACTACTTTGGCTATCCCCAAAATCTCGCTGACTATCTCAAGTTTGTCGGCTTTTGGTGAAATATCGCCAAATAAAGTGTCAGAAGGAAATCTTTCAAATTGAACTCAGCTTGGCGATATCGAAATATTTGGCTAGAATTCGCTAAACCTTACTATTATTGATATTTTATCTCTTTCAAACAAATAAATGTAGAGGAAGTGCGTCGAAAATATTTTTGATCTAATGGACGTGCAAGGAAGTCATGTGTTGGACACATCAGATTTTTTTTTTTTTTTTGTGTGTGTGTGTGTGAGGGGGGGGGGGGGTTATAAATGTTATCTTTACTGAAAAACTATTAATTTCTGGATGTTTCTTTTGATTCATTTTATTGTGAATATTAATATAAAAATGAGATGTTTTTAAATGCTGTATTAATAATAAGTATTATTTTTTTCTCAGGATGCCCTTTTTTCATAAACCAAAAGGAAATGCTCGTAAAAAGTACTCCACAGAATTTATGATGACAAGAGAGTGTTCAATTATCATACTGAAGATTTTATACTTAATGCTTTTATAACTAATAAAAAAGATTTACTTTTATCTTATTATACATTAAATTATATTAATTATACATTACTAAATTATACATTATTGCCTGGGCCAAGCCTCCCATACCATGGGTCAGAGCTCCCTTATAAAGGGAGCTTTGACCCACTTTCCAACGTTTAGAAAAATATTAAATTCAGAAAAGAAGAAATGCACAATTTAAATTATCATAAATATATTCTTAATGCCAATAAAATTTCCTTTAAATTGCACTATAATAGGATTATTTTGCTGCCGAAATAAAATTTACAAAAATGTTTTTCTCAATATGTGTTCAAGGCTCCCCAGGTTCCCGTATATCTAAAACCGCGGTATGGGTCGAATTGACCCGACTTAAAAACCCGTGCATAAAATTCACGTTGCAATGTGATGGCATAGATGACATAATGGTATGCTATTTTACCAATTTTTGTATCATTACTGTTCATTTTATGAATGATAATGACGTTTATTTAATTTGAACTTTTGGATTCCAGACTCGTGGGAAATTTTGGGTCAAAATGACCCTTTCCGCGATATCAGGTATACATATTAAAAACAAAAAACAGATAAAAGTTACGAGCTTAAATTTTTTACAGATAATTAATTGCATAAAGTTAGGAAAAGTCACGATTTTTTAAAAATTTCAGTTCGTAAGTTTTTGAGAAAAACGGAATCAAATCTGTTTTTGGGTCAAAATGACCCATCCCGCGGTTCTAGTTTTAAAATATTCTGATTCTCTTTGGCTTCTTCCTCCTATTCAATTTAAGAAATTTCTTTTTCTTTTAAAGCCGTTCAGAATAAGTTTAGATTTCGAATTTCCCACCGATCAAAAAGAAACTATCGTATCAAGAAAAGTTCAAGGGGGAGGTAGATTGATAACTATATCATTCTATCAGAATGATGCAGTGTATAAGATTCCCCTTCTGTGACAAAAGTTGCTTTTCATCCAAGTCTTCGAACGCTTCATTTGAACGCAAACTCTGTACAAGTCCCAGAGAGGGAGTCTATAGAGCTGCATTTTTTCATTGACCAAAACGAGCAGATTAAGCCTCAATTCCACTGTGGAATAAACTCTCTAACACGTTTTTTTAGGTTCAAATGCATTCTGTCAGCTCCAGCTTCATGAATCTCAGATTGGCACTGGCAGTCAGTTATAAGCGCTAGTCTTTGAATTTTTAAGAGAGTAAATAAATATTATTTTTTGGAATGAAGGCAGAATATCACGATAGAACAAGTATTTCCTGAGTATGCATGTCCAATTACCACCTTGCGAATAGCTGACGCCTAACCGTCATACCGGTGCTGGCCCCGTTACTTAACCGATAGAACTGTGCTTGCTCGAAATATATAATTCATTAAAAAAAAGAAAAAAAATAACGATATAAATTTGTGGTGTGAACAAAAAGGATTATGGTGTGATAGATTTTCAATTTTTCATCATGATTTGTTCTATTTTAAATATTTTTGAAGTTTTCGTGAGCTTTTAGCATCCTGGGTGCATCAAAGTATAAAAATCCATTAAAAAAGAACAACAGGAGTAAATAACGGACTTTGTTTTGCAGGAATACAAATAAAATAGTAAAGCAAATAAAGCAGAAATACGAATAAAATTTTTGGTTTCAGGAATACGATTGGGGATATTATTAAAACCTTGCTTCCCATTGTGCATGTCAGCACCACCTACCGGTAACATATAGAACTGCAACATTTCTTGTCATTAAAAAAAATCCGAACACCCTCTAAACCTATTTGTGTAAACCGCAATTTCCTGTCATTTTTTGTTTTTTATTAAATGAATTCTTAAAGATTTTGCGGACTTTTTGATCAACCTGTATACATGCCTATGTTACTGGGAAAGGCCAAAATTTTAGAATATCGACTTTTACCGGACAACACATACCTAATACATGGGTGAAAGACCAAATATTTGCTTATTTTCTAGTACCTCCGGATTACCAACAGTTTATGTTGACAAATAAAGATAAACTTTGTCGGAAGTCGACGAGAGAAGGCGAGGTCATGAGAAAAACAAAAACGTAGCAACTATATTTGTATTCTTTTGACGGATGTTATTTCTCTATGGTTGTCAAAGAAAACTCCACTGCGGTATAAAAGCTGCGGTATAAAGTCAATACTTCAAGTTTACCTAAGTACATCTTTTAGCATTCTTAAGAAGGCAAGTAGTATCCATATAGCTTGGTTAACGGTATTGTAATCCTACAAAATCGAATGGATATAATCTGGTAATGAAAAATGTAAATGCTCAACAAAATATTCAGTTATACAATAGTCGAATATTTAGAAAATGGGATTTAGTGTATCGCCTCACTAATTTACGGGTTTTCCAATTAAAAAAATGTTTTAATAAGTTCCATACACAGAATAAAAGAATGTTTTATTTTTTTTAATTGAACAAAGTTTTGTTGATTCAACAAAAATTTGATTGACACTAATTCAACATAATAATTTTGTTTTATTTAACAAAAATGTAATTAAATTAACAAAATGATTAGTTGAACTACTAAAATTTTATTCGTTCAACAAAATTATGCTGTTGAAAGAGCACCAACCAAATTCCTGTTGAATCAAACAAATCGTATTGTTCATTGTATAAATTAAAATGAAAAATTGATAAAAAATAATTCTAAAGGTTTTTATTTTTATTTAAATTTGCTGAAAAAGAATTTCACTTCACGTTGTTAACGCTTTCTATGAAGAATCTCAGCATTTAGAAATCTTTTCAGATGTACTTAAGTACTTAGCTATTATTTTAACCCTACCGTGCATATCTTTAAATGGCATAAAAATGACATTGTAACTTCGTTTAGGCTTACTGACGCTACGAAAAATATTTTTAAAATATTTCAGCATGCAGTTTTCCAGAATAATCAAGTAAAATGCTCGAATTCGATAATTTAGAATGTTCAAACTATAGCTCTCATAAAACAAAAGAGATTAATACAGCTTAATTCTACTTTATTGAGACCTATATTATTATTTTTTTAGTTTATTTAGCTTTTTTTTAGTTTATTAGTTTTATTTTTTAGTTCTGTTTTTTATTTCCTTCAGCAATTAAACCTTTGACCAAAAATTTATCAGCGAATTGCGTTCGCATGCTATGAATTCCTGAGTCGTTGCTCAAAATATAATTTTGGCCTGTATTTTTAAAAACTAAAATTATTTTCCTTTAATGGTCTTAGATTTATTTTAAATGAATAATATTTAGACGATAACTAGAAAATTTTATTTTTATTGCTTAAAAATAAGAGTGTAGCCAATTGACTACAGTATACACTTCAGGGTAAGATAAAGTCAAAAGAAAATTAAAAAACCTCTTTCATTTTTAAGCCCTTTCTATACAGTTTTCTATGAAGTACAAGTACTAGAACACAAGTTCAAATACAAACAATCTCACAAGTTCAATTACAAGCAGTCTTACAAAATAGCAGAATAAGAATTCCTGATTTTAGTAAAAAGGCGGAAGAAAAATAATACTACAATCTCTTGTAGTATTTGAAACATAAATTCAACGAGTTTTAAATAATAATATATGTGTGTGTTATATAATGCGGAAACGCCAGGCATTAACAGAATACTTTTATATACATAAAAACGCTAGAAAACAGTTTCTGTTCTCCTGCGCTTCACAGAACAACGAAATAGAAAACACATAAAAAAAATGAATCATTCAGGATGTATAGGAACGAAAACTAATACATTGTATGATGTGTTTGAAATTTAATAACTTTCCATCCGACTTAAAATAAAACTTCGACAAAAAATGAACTTCATGAATACAAAATTGAGAGAGAGAGAAAAATGTATAAAAGGTCTGAAACAATTCAAATACACAGGATCTAAAAATAATTTACTTGGCTGAGATTTGCATGGGGAGGGCAAATACATGAATAAGAGAAGATTGATGAGTCTAAAACAGTTTAAAATGGAGCACTTTCGAAGTACTCGAATGTAAAACAAATGCTATGAAAAAAAGCAAAATACTTTTACGTTATACAGGTGAACCGTTTAATGTTTGTACATCGTTTAGCCAAGAAACGTAATGTGCATTTTAAGAAAGGAAAAAAAAAATAAATCATCAGGTAACTTTTGTTTGCGGTAAATAATTCAAAGGTTAGATTCATTTTTCAAAGTTAAGTTTGCTTTAACAAATGTTTCCAAGATTTGCATTTTTTTCCCCTCTAATCTAAACCATTTTTTCCCTGTACGATTTAACGGATATAATGCATTTTAGGAATAGACAAAGGAATATTGCATGCATTTCACTGTTCGCTAGTAATGCGTTTATAATAAATTATTTAAGTTTTTATGTAAGTTAGGAGCTTCTAGGCACATCATAACATTACATGTAGACTTTCCCTGTATATAAATTATTTCTGAGTGACTTGCTCAACAACAGTTAGTATTATGTAGTTCAGTTTTTCTTTATTTCACAAAAGGAACACGCTCATTCAAAGTTTGTAGAGATAATTTAGCAGGAGACAAATTTTATTCTCCCCCATCTTCAAATCTCATAGGAGAGTTTAATGCAATAAAAATAACATTTTTTCCCCAGAAATTAATGAGATAAGTTCATTTTAATGGATTTGATAACTCTACAATTTCAACAGTTTAAGAAGCTTCATAGTAGGGGAGACTGTGGGCTATTGGGACATATTTTACATTTTCTGCTTTTAAAAGCGCAATTCACAAAATTCTTCATTTTCTTTAGCAGGCAGTTAATTAAAATTGTTTTCTGCTATTTTATAAAAAAAATGATCGATTGTTTAACTATTAAATGCGAAATAATCTTAATTCGTCAAATGAAATTTTTACCTATTAGACCCCAACGGTAGTGTCTAATGTGACATTCCAAGGGTCTATTAAGCCATGTTAATTAAACAACTCTGTATGCAGCGAACTGACATTTATTTTTTAACTTTAAATTATTACATAAGACACTATTTTGTATTGTAACATGCGATATTATCAGGGGGAATACCAAAAGAAGCTCATCGCTTTATGAAACAGTCAATTTTTCAAGGTGTTAAAATAGCTTCAACTTCATCCAAGACAATCCCAGACGGATATGCTTTTTCTTTTGGCGTATAGACTTCATACAGTTTTTATTTAAATAGCATGGATTTCTTTGTATGACAAATTTATTTCATCAACAATGGTAGCAAAATACTTGGAAGTTTGATTCTTAACATATTGTATTAATACGAAATCGTTTAATTTAGACTTACTCAAACTTTTCCCCTGTCGAGACACTCTGAGAGTGTCAATGGAGCATCTTGTACAAATTTAATGTGTGGCTGTCTTTTTTATTTTGTTTCTTAAATACTTTTCAAAGTTGGCTTCTTTGATAGTATTTTGAATGTTTTTAATGTCCCTTCCGCTTTCAAGTTTTTTCTCTTGTATTTGCGAGAGTTCTTCATTTTATCAGCTTTCAACCTGATGTTATTTCAGAAGTGTTACAAATGAATAGCATTATCTCAATTTAAAAATTAATTTTTCTTCGTATTTGTATAGCAGAACAATTGTATGTTATTTTTTTTTTCTTTTGTTGAAAGCAAACTTTTAAAATGATATAAAATTAACAGAAGTAAAAGAATGATTCGCAGAGTTACCAGCAGATAAAATATACCATTTAAAGTAAATATTATCTGCAATGTTATTTCAGTTTCCTTAATAAATGATGCCCCATTAATCTCCTTATGAAATGTTCCACTGGACATCGTATCATATATCCTTGTTTTTAGCCATACTGAAGCATAATATTATTTTTTTTTTGAAAATGCTAATAGGGAATAAAACAAGCATTTATTTAACATGAAAAATATAACTCCAGTTGGTATTTAGAAATCTTGTGCTCATTGTTCTTAAAGACTCTTAATTAAAACAAAAAGATTTCAATATATTATACAATGAAAGGTTGTTACTATCCCCTATAGTTGGATTTCTTCACTCATAACTATATTATTCTATGCAATAATTCATCTTTCCCATTAAACCGCAGTCTTCTCAATGCATGTATGAATGAAAAAAATTTTAAATTATGAATAAATTCTTAAATCGATTCACATTGGAATTCACAATCTTGTATTCCTACAAAGAGCTTCAAGAAAACATCTCTCCTTTGATAACAGTTCTCCTCCAGAGTCCACAAATGGTTGAAAACCTTTTCTTTACCTATTTCTTTCTGCGATTACCAATTAACATTTGTCGAATGGAGCAACAAAGAGACACATCTAATTGGTAAACATTTAACACTTTTATACACTAACGTATTTTTCTTATGTCAGTCCTAACTAACCGATTCGTGCCTAACTCTCTATTGCCCGTCAGTTTGATACTCGTAAACTTCGCTGATATTTTGTAAGTAAAACCATTGGTACTGCAGATCAAATAATCCAATGGTTTTGTAAAACCATTGGATTATTTGATCTGCAGTTGTTCCCCCGTACAAAGTTGCCAACCTTTACTGATGCAACGAACCCTATTTTGTAAACAGTAATGTTTGGATTAGAATATAAGAAAAATTCTTCTTTATTGTGTGAGCTAGAAATATTTAAAAAATATATACTTTCATATTTTAAATGCACGTTAATGACTATATATTGAA
This sequence comes from Cheiracanthium punctorium, assembly GCA_038373885.1. Classification (NCBI taxonomy): domain Eukaryota; kingdom Metazoa; phylum Arthropoda; class Arachnida; order Araneae; family Cheiracanthiidae; genus Cheiracanthium; species Cheiracanthium punctorium. The sequence goes on along the minus strand of JAWZYV010006757.1, from coordinate 172,199 downwards.
AGCGTATTATATTTCATATGTCTTAACTATTTTTCATTCGTTTTCCATTAAGATGGAAAGTGTATCATTATTCATGAGTGTGACACAGTTTTCTTCCTTGTTCCATAAAACACATCTTTCAAATCAACTCTATATTAAAATCACCTACGAAAACTGTTTTAAAATCTTCGTCAGACAATCTTAACTATAGTTTACTTTTATAAATACTGTTTGGAAAGTGTATCATAATCCATGAGTGTAACGCATTGATCTTCCTTGTTCCATAAAACAATTCTTTTTAAATGAAACCTGTATTAAAATTGCCTACAAAAGCTGTTTTACAATCTTCGTCGATTACATTTTAACAATATTTCTCCTTTAGAATAAACTCTATAGCGTTTCCCAATTTCTCACCAAATATGGAAGATACTGCCAAGCTAGATTCATTTTCAGGGACTTATTTTTTGGATCCGTCTACCAGCTTGTATGGTGGATAAAGCACCGTAGTACGGTTTCGGGGTCAATCGCGGTGTTCGAGGTTCGATCCCCGACTGAGCATGGACGTCATTGAGTCCTTCCCTTCATAAGGGGCAACGTTAGTCCACCTACTAGGTGCCCCCATAATAAAGTGACCAACAACTCCGGCCTTAGCGATAGCCAATGCCTCCGAGGCAGGGGCGTAGCCAGAAATTTTTCTTGGGGGGGTTATGACTACTGCAACTCATATATGTACATACGTGTGTGTGATAATGTAGTGAAGAATATACATTTTGTATGGCAAAAAATTCCTCATGGGGGGGTTATGACCCCCTAACCCCCCCCTTGGCTACGCCTCTGCTCCGAGGCATTGTTGAGGCCTGCCATTTGAAGAAAAAAATACTTTAGTGCCAAACTGGGCGATCAATCATCAGAAATTACAAACCCTGGCGACTTTCAATATTTTATCACCCCGCGCAATCTGGCAAGCCTGTTGAAAAATGCCACTCAAACTTGTCGACATAAGTCAGTCCACAAAAATATGTCTGCACAAATCTGTCGACAGAGAAACTCATTGTGCACAAAATGTCCCTCTAGTGTTAAAACCTGTTTATAAAAAGTAGTTAACCATATTCCATAAGTATTAGGAAATCTGACTGCACCTCAAGTCATTTCTGCAGAATAAAACTATCAGCTTCCATAAACATTTTTATTTGTGACTGATTAACCGTAATGCCCATGTTGCTAACTTAAACCAGTTTTGCCACACTTAAAAAGAATACGAAAAATTCAGAAAAATGGCTACCAAAACAATAACCATCATTTTTAATCTTTTGATAGAAATCTCTCGAACTCTAATAGCAAAATTTAAATACTTTCAGAATTCATGAAGCATGTTTATATGTACCCACCAAACCAGTTAAGGCACATAATATTTTATAAATAGCAAGGACGTAAAACGTAGTAAATAGTAATATGATCTCGACTGTGAAGTTCGTACAGAAAACAGTCAGCTGTGTGTACAGACAATTAATTGTGCAAGGTTTCTCCTCCTTTGTCGAATACCTGTTGACTTTGTATACACGGTATTGTATGGTCTTATTAAGTACTAGCTGAAGTACCCGTCCTTGACGGGTTAGTGAATGCAAATTTCCAAAAAGCAAGAAATTTCGTCAGCCTTGTAGGAGTACACAGAATGGATGTAGTATGTTGCCAAAGTAAAGAAAGCGAAGTTATAATTTTTATGTATTGTTAAAATATTACAGGTTAGAGAGTCACTAAGTAATATCATTTCATTCGCTTTGGTCGTAATTATGTGATGCGCGAACGAATATTGACGCATATTGAAATAATTTTCGCAAAATCTCAAAATCTAATCAACATTTTTGAAAAAATTTGAAGGCTATAATTTAAGTTGAGTGACAACCTATCCTGTCACCCAATTTCGTTCCATTCCCTGCAGTCTTTATTTCGTGATGCTGGAACAAAATTTCAGCATTTTAAAACGATTTTCGCAAAATCTCAAAATGTAATCAATATATTTTAAAATTTCAATGCCTATAAATTAAGATTAGCAACTACCTAACCTATCACTAAATTTCGTATCATTCGTATTAGTCGTTATTACGTGATGTTTGAAGAAATATAAGCGTATTTTGAGAGAATTTTCACAAAATCTCAAAATCTAATAAAAATGTTTAAAAATTGGACACCTATAGTTTATGTTGAGCAACCATCTATCAAGTGACCAAATTTCATATCATTCGCTTTAGTCATTATTACTTAATGCGGGAACAAAGATTCACTCAGTTTTAAACGATTTTCGCAAAATCTCGAAATCTGATCAATTTTTTTTAATTAGATGCTTATAGTTTAAGGTGAGTGACCACCTATCATTTCACCAAATATCATTTTTTCACCTTTGCAGTTATTACGTGATGTGCGAACACAAATTTACGCAGTTTGAAATGATTTTCGCAAAATCTCAAAATCTATTCAAGATTTTTTTTTAATTCGACGCCTATGTTTTACGTTGAGTGAGCACCTATCATGACACCCAATTTCATATCATTCGCTTCAGTCGTTTTTACGTGATGCTTGAACACAAATTTACGCAGTTTGAAAGGATTTTCGCAAAATCTCAAAATCCAATCAAGATTTTTTTAAAAATTCGACGCGTATGTTTTAAGTTGAGTGACCACCTATCATGACACCCAATTTCATATCATTCGCTTCTGTCGTTTTTGCGTGATGCTTGAACACAAATTTACGCAGTTTGAAACGATTTTCGCAAAATCTTAAAATTTAATCAAGATTTTTTAAAAATACGACGCCTATGTTTTAAGTTGAGTGATCACCTATCATGACACCAAATTTCATATCATTCGCTGTAGTCGTTTTTACGTGATGCTTAAACAAAAAAAGCGTCACGGACAGAACGACAGAATGACAGAATGACAGACAGACAAACTTTTTTTGAGGGTCGCATAGGATTCCCAGGTGCTTGAAACGGATAGAAATCGCAAAATTTTTGAATTCCAAGAAATGTACAGACAAAAGTCTAATTTCATTTATATAGATATTGTAAATAATATAAATGAAAAGAAATAATTCAACACAAAATTGTACAAGTGTAATTGTTACAAGTATTTTAATTTACTAATAATTTCATCAAAATAAACTCTTGATTTTACAAACTGTTTTATTGAAAATTCGCATAGAAATTTACGGTGAATCCCACTTCTAATCAAGGATTGTAGTCATTATAGCCAAACCCTATTAATTTTAGAATAGGATTTTCCAGGAAATTCTGCCGGTTTCCCATTAATCTGGTCAAAATGGCCTTATTTCACATTAAAACGTTCGCGTTACGCCTACTACTGAAATGCCGTTAGACCGTCTCAAATGTCACAGACTATTTAAAACTGTGTAAGCAGGTATCTACACAGTTTACAGTTCAAGTTTCTATGTATACTGTGTATTTTATGTTCATTTAAATAATGGTATCCAGACTTTCAGAGCTGTATATAATTACAAACCGCTTTAAGAATGATATTATCTAAATTAAAGCGCATTTTCTCATATTTCACATGGCGCAGGATTATGAAGTTAATTAACAAAATATCAGACTGGTAGATTAATTGCTTTCGTTATTTAAACACTTTGAAACAGAGTAGTTTTGTTATGTTCATTTTGTTAAATTTAAGGGAATTATTTACTTACAAAAAGATGTATCATTGGAGCATATTTCGTGTTCAATTGCAATGTCGGTATTATCTATTAATGGCTATGCCATTTTATCTGTCACCCCCTGTATTGAAAATTGTCCGAAAAATGTGTCCCAAAAATGCGACACAATTTTGCATACATTTAAATACTATTAGTGAGCAACAGCTTGAATCTATTGTTACAATATTTGGAAAATTGTAGAATATGCATTATGTGTATTTTTTGACATGTATTTAAATACTATTAGTTCACAACAGCTTTAATCTATTGTTACAATATTTCATAAGCTGTGGAATATACATCACATGTATTTTTCTATAAATAGGTTACAATCATCGTTACCAAGCGAAATACAGCAACCCTACTCGCTTAAAGCTCTCTCAACAATATCAAATAACAAAAAGCAAAATTTTTGGTGTGTTAAGATAGATACTTAAAATTATATAAGTTACTTCAGTTATCATCGACCCACGTTTGCAATTGCAAGGAAAGATCAGGAAACCCTTCTACTTCCAGTCGATGAAATAAATGTAATCGAACAATAAAAGAAAAAGAAAAAGGAGTGAGAGATAAAACGACATAGTCAGTCAATTAATATCGTTTTAATATAGCAATAATGAAACTAAAAAATTAGGGGGGTTCAAGGGGTCTCCTTCTGACGAGGCTCGAACAGCCGAGTTATCTCTCTATCTGTATATATATATATATATATATAAATGACACAAAAAATTCAAAATCCTCTCCTGAATTTCATTTTAATTCATTTCGCTTTCACCTCATCAATTTTCAAGTGATCAACACACAAAAATTTACACAGTTTGAGAGAAAAATGTCTAAAGCTCTATTTAAAATTTAAAAAAATCATTGCTTGAAGTTTACGTTAAATGACAACATTTCATGATAGTTTAATTTCATTCGTTTAAACGGCTTTTGTGTGATATGAGAGAAAAAAAAAACACGTTTCAAATCCATTATCGACAATTTTCTAGTTCTCTTCAAAAATTTAGATAAAATACGGCGCTTCTACTTTAACTGAGCATGCGGCTTATCATGTCACCGAATTTATTTCAGTTGCTTCAGTTATATTTGCTTGATGTGTGAACGAAAGAACAGTCACACTTACAGCGACAGAACAACAGAAGAACATTTATTCTGATTGTCGTTTTGGGTTTCCAAGTGTTTGAAACGATGAGAAATTGCCAAATATTTTAGTCAGTTAGTGTACAAAGAAAGAAAATTATTATATTTAAGTAATCGGCCGTGATGTTAGTTACTTTTTTTTTCATTTTATTTAACAATTCACGAATATTTGACCTCAGAAATTGATATAATTTGATATTGCATTCAGAAAAGTAAAATATAAACGTTTGATACTTTTGAGACCGTATTTTATTTTTCAAAATATTTAGTATTCAAATTATAAGTAATAATCGAAATGAAATACTACTGTGGAATTGAAAGTGTCATTTTTCTTCTTTCTCGATGACATTGCAAATCTTCTTGGAAATTGAGATGGCAAAAAACTGAAAATAAACTTAATTGTATTTAAGAGCGACCCACTTGTATTAGATTAAAACTAATAGATATACGCATTTCTGTTTAATCTGATATTGATTTTGGGAGCAAAATTTTTGCTCATTAATGCACACATACATACACGTATTTATACAAGTACTGGAAATCATTTAGCCATATTTCCAGTTATAAATTTTACTTCATTTAAATTAGAAAAAACTATTTTTTTTCAATTATAGCGCGAATATTAACAACATAAATAACTCTTCTTCTCTCAGAAGATTTAGTATAATGTAACTGAACCGTAAATATTTCGTCGTATATTTTTTTGTACTGTGGATATCGCCGCTTTGGCATACTACATAATCCAGAACACAAACAAAAGTGGCTGAAAGAAAAATTTCACGATAAGAAACTTTTTTTTTCTTTTTTTCGAGAGATGGAAACAATAAAGTATTCAGCTAGGAAAATATTTGTTCATGACTGAAGAGAACTACCATTAATAAAATTTCGTGGAAATTTATGAAGATGTTTTAAAAATTGTTAATGAAAGCGATACTACATTATACAAGCATAAACTTTTATTCATGTATATCTATTTGTATCTGTGTGAGTTAAATTTATGTTACATACAGGCTGGTTGTTCAGTCCGTTGTCAACCAGTATCATGGGATTGTCCGAGAGAAGATCTTATCACCAAAAGTTGCCCGATTAAGCGGATGAATCGTTGCCTAATTCTGAACCTCGTTCTTGGCAAATTTTATTTTGTCCAAATGCCGTTTGCATTTCCTTACATAATATTGGTTTGCAATGAAGTCTTGACTTACGCGAAAGATGCACTCCAATACCCCTCGCGGAAGTATAAATTTAGCGATAGGTACATAGTGTACTTATATACAGCACTTGTAAGTAGGCTTATCATGCAAACCTGTTGTGTTTTCATTTAATTAATTAAACGCTCTTTTTCTTTAAAAATAGTTTTTTTTTAATTTTCAATAAACATACAAGGAGTAATTAATTCAAATACATGCTCGACCCTTTTCTCGGAAAATATCCAATTATTCAATTTTTTTATTATCCGAATGGGGTCCGGTCCCAATTCATTCGGATAATTGGAGTTCTACTGTATATAGACGATTTTCTGATACACACACAATTCTTTAGACACGGATATGCATCCCTAGAACCGTTTTGCACCATTCCATAACTACATAGAATGTTCGTCCAAATGAAAGTGGAACTACAGGTAGTTAACTAATAGGTTATCGATATTAACATAAATTAGTAAGCAAAATAACGAAGTAATACAGGTGTAACAGATAGGCTAGACAAAGTCACCTTGTAGGAGGAAACATGCGTCACAGTGGTTGACGAGATGACGATTACCTGAGTGAAGAAGCTCCAGTAAAAGGGGGAATCCTTCATTCAGTATTCTATGCGCAGTTCCTTTGCTGATGGTCACTTACTCCGCTATTTCGCAAGAGGTGACTCGCCAATTCATTTTAACGTGACGGTCAAAGCTGCAACTTCTTCCTTCGTGATAACCACATGTTATCACGAATGCAGGTCAGGACTTGGACGCTCGTCCAAGTCCTGACCTGCCGTCAGTACTCCTTTTTCCACTACGGAAATCCCTACGTCATCGGAATGCCAAAATGCATGACATACTCTCCATAGAATACACATTTTGCATGATCGTCTCTTAGAAATTAAGCGGTGAATCACACACTTGCGAAATAGCGGAGGAAATGTCTATGCAAAGGGAGTGTGCTCACAATACTGCATGAAAGTTTGCTCCTGGAGATTCTTCACCCAGGTACCCATTATCTAATTAACTGCTTGGGCACTTGCTTCCTACGAGGTGACTTTGTCTTATTTCTTTCTTTAGTATAATAATTTATAGTAGACGCCAAAGCGGCCAGCTTCACCTCCTTAATCTTACTGTTCTTTGTACTTAGTGCAGTGCTGCCTAAATTTCTGGACTCATTTCAGTGAAAATCAGTTTCTTTGTTTTAACAGTATTTGGCATTAAATTTATTTGGGCTAGGGTTGCTACACATTTTGGGTGTCATCATAAAAGCCGATGTTGACACACCAAATGCTAAAATGTGCTTCTGCCCAATGCATGGTGACATTTTTGAGATGGGCGATTCATGCGCCAAGTATCGTAAATTCGGTATTTTAAAGCTGTGAAAAAGTCCGAAAGATCTTGCATTTTTGTGTATCCATTATTGTTATTTTGTAATCTGGCTACTGCTTGTCATATGCTTGCTCCATTTGACGTCATTGTACTGTTAATTTGGATTTTCGCACATGCATTAATGCTGAAAAAACACTCAAAATACTGGTGTTAAACGATAAAGTAATTAAAAAACTTTGTAAAAAACACACATAAGAAGTAAAAGGAAAGAGGATACGCGTTTCGTTCAAAAATTGTTTTGAACTTCTTCAGTCCAAGCCCTTCGACGTAAAGAACACAGGGAACTGAAAAGAGAAAAACAAGCAAGATGTTGCCACAAGGGGCAAAGAAAAGTCGAACAAAACCACGGAGAGGGGAGAAAAAAAAATAAAAAAGGGAGATAAAAAGGAAAGGAAAGAAGCACAAAAAATGCAGAAATAAAAAAGGGAATAAAGAAAAATAATAAAAAAGGGAACACACAAGTACAAACACACACACAAAAAGGAGAAAACAGAACAAACAAACAAAAAACAAATAGCACACGTTTTTTTTTTTTTTTTTTTTTTTTTTTTTTAATAAAAACCACGAACAGGACAGCACAATAAATATATAAATAATTTTTTTTTTTTTTTTTTATAAATAAAAACGAAAAAGAAAGACAGTAACACACGTACATACACATTAAAGAAACAGGGGAAAAAAAGGGGGGGGGTAGACGAAGAAAGTGAAAAGAAAAGAACCTTACAACAGCAACTTCCAAGCAGAATGAACGAAAGGAACGGAAGAACCATCGTTCACAAGACGATCTAAGTGCTGGGTAATGGAAAAACCTTCCAAAAAATCCAGATGGGACATTCTACTGCACTAATGTTTACATCTAACTGTTGCCTTTCGCAGCATGGAAATAACGCCGATTTTGATACTGCCTACGTTAGCGTTAGTGAATGCAATCCCGCTTTTGCGAGATTAGAATATCATGGCTATAATTTTCATATTTATGTAAGGTATTGTTTTAATTATGAATTAAGATACAGTATTAAACCCGATACTGCTTATAAACTTAATTTTATTGAGAAAAGTAGGAAAAAGTAATTTTTATTTGAATGAAATGTCAATCTCTCACGAGATTGCGGGATTCCGCGGGATTTACATTTCATTCAAAAAAAAAAAAATTTAATAGAGAAAAGTGGGAAAAAGTAAGTTTATAAGCACTATCATCTATAATACTTTATCTTAATTCATAATTAAAACAATACCTTACATAAATATGAAAATTATAGCCATGATATTGGATTGCTTCCCTAGTTAGCGTATTATATAAGTAGATATACTTGCTCTATTTGACGCCATTGAACTGCTAACCTGGATTTTGCACATGCGTTATTGCTATTGCACTAATGTTTACATCTTGCTGTTTCCGCTCGCAGCGTGGAAATATCGTCAAATTTGGTACCGCATACGTTAGCGTATTGCATAAGTAGATTGATACCATTAAATTATTTTTCAAAATTAATTTAATGGTACTTTCGTTTCGGCGCTTTGTGCTACTTTCGTTTCGGCAACCCTTATATTACCATTTCCCTACATAAAGTAATAAATACTTCTGTTTGCACTTCTTATTAAAAACTTCTGTTAGCATTGTAGAACGAGTCTACTGTAGTCTTTTTTTCAAATTTAACATTGCTTCTCTATGAAAAGCGACTTTCCATTCACTGAAGAGAAAGTGCCAAATTGCGGATCGCTGCTATTCTCCAACACACACTATGTGCCGAGAATTGTTTGTTTTGGGAAGTTGCATATATACGGGGTGCCCAGCCTTAATGTGACCCAATAGCTAATTCCCGAACCGTTCGGTTTAGATATGCACTTCCAATTTGAAAAATGCTTAAAAAAATTTAAAGAATGCTTTTACGTGCTTTACGAACCAAAAAACCCATTTAGAAAAAACTTTAAAAAATTAAATTTTTATACGGTCCCCAGGTCCTATCACTTATTTTTAGGAAAAGATGCAGTACACACAAAAAAAAAAGTAAACACAAAAAGTTTCATTTTATTACGATAAAAACTTACCGAGTTATGGAACTTTACCACAAAATCATATGACATTTCATCCATTTTCTCGGCCATTTTCAAGAAGCTAGTAAGGGACAGTCTTGAAAATGCCCTCGAAAATGGATGAAATGTATGATTTTCAAAGTTCCATAACTCAGTCAGTTTTTATCGTAATAAAATGAAACTTTTTGTGTTTACTTTATTTTTGTGTACTGCATCTTTTCCTAAATATAAGTGATAGGACCTGGGGACCGTATAAAAATTTAGTTTTTGTAATTTTTTCTATGGGATTTTTGGTTAGAAAAGCACACAAAAACACTATTTGCCTTTTTTAAAACATTTTTCAAATTGGAAGTGCATATCTAAACCGAACGGTTCGGGAATTAGCTATTGGTCACATTAAGGCTGGACACCCTGTATATCCCATTATACTTGCGACCTTTTAACTTACTACACCCTATATATTTAGAGTGCAGTCAAACCTGCTTAATGTAATGTCGGTTAAAGTAATATCCCGCTTATTGTAATAAATTTTCAATGCGAAACCGTAATAATTAGTCAAAGCAATCCCACTCAGTCAATAGAATATCCCTCATATTAGAAAAATTTTCGTGTCTAATTGGCTGTCTTTTAAGCAGGTTCGACTGTATATTTAATGTTATATTTCATCAATGAATATGTAAATTCTCTAATGAAACACTTAAACCAAGATTCGATACAATTTTCCAAAAGATTCCATAATGCTATATGATATTTCCCCATTTCCACAGCGTGTTTTAACGTGGTGAAATATACAGAAATTTACGTAATACATTTTTAAACAATCAATGTTTTTTTATAATTTGAAAGGATTTCATATTCCATTAGAATCTGAACGCTTTTGTGGAAGAACATCACAGTCGAATAAACGCTGAAAATCGCTCTTCCAATCTTCAAAAATATTCAATTAACTACTACGCATAAACTTTACACAACTGATGAAACGAAACAAAAGATGAATTTTATTAAATAATGAAATACTTCGTTCCATGAAAGAAAACGCTACATTTTCAAAGAATGTTAATCTCTAATCTCTAAGATACATTCTGGGACGGGGGAGAAATGGAACTAACGTATCTCATGAATACAAAATAATGTTTCCAGAACTCCAAGGTGTTCATAATTTTCGCATTGTCGTTTTGAACCACGAATGTTCTACTTCTGAAAGACAATTTGATGAGAATGTAACAATTTAGAGAAGCATGAATTTTTCTCTCTTTAGCTATTTGTTATAGAAGGGAATGGCAGTTTTGAGAAAGCTCATGGAGTAAGATATAATGTAAAAATAATTTTCTACTTCGGTGTAAGTAGCAGAAATAGTTATTCAACATTACGCTTTCCGAATATTTAAATTAAAAATGTATACGCATTTATATATATATATTTTACAAGAATTAAATAAAAATAAAATAAATGTTTTTGAAAACAATTTAGTTTTCTATAATTATTACTTAACACACTCTTTATTTATAAAAAAGTAACATTGAAATTTAAAAAAATGAATCTTTTGTTAGAAATGTTAATTTTGTCTGATAGTAGATACATTAATACACTATGTTCTGACTATATTAATTTTTGGGCAATTAATCAAACTAATAATGGATGTATATTTTTAGTACAAAATCCATTAATAAGGTTATCGAAATTTTGAAGCATTACATAATTGTGTTTATGGTACGTTTGTATCTAAAATGTAATTCTACGTATGCATTAATCGTTCTCAGAAAAATTTCTTTCGTTAGAAAAAAGGAATCCATCGATCTCAAAAGTGGCATTTTAAAAGAAAAGTTGATTTCCATACTAATACACTATGTACCAATAAGTAATGGAACATCCGGAAAAAAATAAACACAATTTATTAATATTCAATATTCGGTAGACCCTCTACACCTGAGACATTTACAGTTTTAACTCCAGTGGCGTGTTTTCTTCAAGTGTTTGGATAATGGACAGGGATACTTTCTTTCACTTGGATTACAGAAGACAAGTAACCGATTTTGGACGGTTGCTGCACCCCTTAATTTTGAGTTACAACTCGTTCCAGAGGTTGTCTATAAGATTCAAGTCTGGACTCTTGGCAGTCCAGTCCAGTGGGTTCACCCCATTGTCATCACACCAATCCATGATGGACTACCAGAAATGATAAGTGGCATTGTCATCCGGGAAAAAACTATGATACACCCTGTAAAACTGCCGCAGTGTAGGAAGCACATTGTTGTCTCGAATAGTGAAGTAGGATCTGTCGTTGAGTTTATCATGAATTGGAATCAAGGTTTCTATACCTTACCACGAGAATCATCCCCAGACCATAATTCCACCTCCCCCGAACTTGACAGTTGGCACAATGCATTCTGGCAGGAGACGTTCTCCAGGCAGACGCCAGACCCAGACTCTGCTATCCGACTCGTAGAGATTGAACCTTGATTCATCACTCTAGAGAACCTGTTTCCACTCACCTACGGTCCAATTTTGACTTGCTTTGCACTACCTCAACCGAGAAGCGCTGTTGGATTTTGTATTCAAAGGATTATGGGAGGCAGCAGAACCCTGGAAACAAAGCAGGTGTGCTTCCTTGAGGATGCTATTTATCGATACAACAGTCCCGGATACTTGTTGGAATGCCTGGAGTATATGGACCATCGATTTGGTGCGGTTTTTCTGCATTTTTTGGACAGCACTCATCAGTCTCTATTTCTTAGTTTCGCTGGTCTGAAGGGTCAAAGAACATTCCAACAATCAGCAATAACCTTAATCACAAAAGCTACTGTCGATATTGGAATGATGAACTCAATAGGTATGCCATTTAAGAATTGGTCATTTCTATGATATCCGACTTATACGATTTGAAGTTAAACATACTCTTCAAATTAAACAGCTTTAAATTTCGTGGCGTCTTGGATGCAGCTAATGTCAATGCTGCTTCCTATTCGATATTTAAGTACAGAATGTGTGACGTAAATCAGGCCTTCAGATATCTTCATCTGAATGGATGTCCAAGTACTTATTGGTAGATAGTGCATACATAGGGCGATTATAATTAAACTTCCCCTATGAACAATGATTTATAAAAAAACGGGCAAACGGATTGTAACCAAAATTGGTATATTGGCTATACATGATATGCGCTGAAGGAATTTTGAAAAAAAAAATAGTTCAAAAAATGTCGACTAGGTGGCGTTTTGCGTAAAAAAAAACGGAAAAATTAAGGATGGAAATGGCTTATTCGAAATAAACAAACAATTTTAAAATTTATTCAATCGTGTTTGGGTATTTATTCACTCATTTGGGTAATATTTGAACTGATTTCACCATAGTGCCATCTATTGGACATTTTTTTAAACTAAACGTTCTAAAAATTCCCTTGCGCTCATCACCTGTACAGTCAATATGCCAAATTTGGTAGCAATCTGCTCACCGGTTACAGTTGCAGAATGCTGCTTATCGGTGAAGTTTAATTACAACCACCCTCTTTGTGTATATATATTTTTACTTACATTTTGAATAAATAGAAGTCTTGAGAGCGTGTGGGGGGGGGGGACCAGGGCACGTTTTCCACAGGAATACATTTTCCAACTCCATTATACTATAGAAATGAGCCGCCAGAATGGTTGAAGTAGAAACACAGCACACATCACCTACAAAGGTTTTAGCCCAGTAGCTGCTACGATAATGAAGAGCTGTTTTCTTCAATTTTTACACTGCTAAAAAACTTTCAGGTTTTAAAGCAAATTTAAAAGAAACGTACTAGATATAAACTTGCTCTTTTGCCATTGCTACAACAACATACGAGGCACATATTCATAGATTGGCTTCACTTCAAAATAAGCAAATATCTTTTAGCGTGTTGTTTCATATTTCTCTCTATTTAAAAATACACAGATCTTTTTAATATAATTCTCAAAATTAAACTAAATTTTAGTTACATGATATAAACTACCCGGAAATATGGATTCTCTATTCATTAGAATATAAGGTTATATAAAAGAGCACCACCAATTTGAAAGACTAATATCACGAATCTTTAATATTGAAGATATTTTTGAATAAAATAAATGTTAAACAACTGCAACTTTATCAAGGTATAAGTACATATTTAATGTGATCATTTATAGAAAAAAAAACGAACGCTTTGGGCTCAACACCGTCACCCTCATTATTGAATCTTTCAAAAACATATATTACTTACAATAGGAAACACCAAATTGGGAATTCTTTTACTTATCAACATAAGTAAAAGAGACATTTTTGGGTATTCCTATGTAATACATGCGTTTTAAAGTTTGGAAGTAAATAAATGTTGAATCCTACAATCCTTTTCGCCTTCTACATTGTTGGTTTTTGATAGATGGTAACATCATAAATTTCATAAAATTTAAAAATGCTAAACTTTATAAACTTTAAAATGCTCTTTTAAAAATTTGCCAATAAATGTTGTAATTATTTTTGCTTTATATGTTAAGCCCACCAAAATTTGCATTTTTAATGTACACCTTACAATTTACTACATAAGATATGTTTTAAGAATTATTTTTTGAAATAACACACAAAATTGTTACATAATGTCATGCTATCTGAGTTACTGCGTGCTTTCAAGGACTTACATTTTAACTTATTTGCGTAACTTAGGATAATATGGCACTTTCTCTCTACGAAATGAGAAGAAAATAATGACAAGAAACTAAGAATAAAACTGGCATTTCTATAAATATATAATTCTAAATTAAAGAATTTTTAGCGTTACCAAACATTTATTATTCTTTAAAATACAATATTGTACCATAATATATAAAGTTAAGAAATAAATAGAATACAAATATGTACGGCATTAAGAAACAATACATAAATTGCAGAGTAACTTTATTTCCGCACAATATAATTTAATAGCTCAAAATTACTTGACCCGAAACACCTAAAGATCTCAGATCCGCTTTAGGTAAGTACGCGTTCTTCCCTTAGTGACCCTTTATAAGAGCTTTAGTTTCTCACGCAAGAACAAGTATATTTACTGAAAGCATTAGTACAAAATCTCTCTAAGCTCCTCTCCTAAAGAAAATGTGTTACTAACTTTGAGTAAACTTTTTGAAAGGTGCCTATTTGTGTTTATGATTTGGCTTTGAAGAAGCCTAATGCGTTTTTCATTATAAAGAATTCCTTCCTGTCAATCTAAAAGAAAGTTTTAAATTTTCAAAACTAAAGAAGGACTTAGATGCAAAGCATTACGCATAAAGTAGTGTTTAAATAGAAAATATATTTCAAAGATGACTTGTTGTTCATATGCTCAATTTATCATGCTCAGTATGTTTTGAAATTATATAGCTTTTTTTGTGTAATTAAAAAAAGAGAAATATTTAAAATGTAATTTAAAAAACATTTAAAATGCGTAAAGAAGATAGTACCAATATCTTTTTTAAACAAAATTCAATAAAGTGGACGTTATCGATTGTTCGGAATATTTTTTACTATAAATGCCTAGTGTGATGGAGATCACATATCTAAATTAATAATCATTTACTTCGGCTTTCTTTAATGCTATCTATCCAAAATAAAGAATTCTAAATCTTTTCTGTTTCCATTTTTCGGTCACTTCGGCTTTTAAATCTGTATATTCACTTTTCCAGTATGCATTATTCTTAATTGTTTATTTCTCTACGTCAGACCTGTGGTGCCGTTGTGCTTAAAATAGATTACATTGCGTCCGTTTGCAAAAACAACAGCTTTTTGTTTACCCCCTTCTTCGGCTTGGTGTTGGCATTTTCATTTTTTGTTGTCCTGTAATTTTTTACCACAGAACCCATTTCAATGATTCCTTCTTTATTGAAAATATGATACCTTATTGGTAGTACCATATTAGTTTGGTCGCGTTCTGATGATTTTATCATTCGGTAAATAACATGCTTTTAATCCATTGCCTAAAGGTTAGCCGATAGTGGCGGGGGTGGTGGTATGTCAAAAGTCGCCAGGGTTGGTCACTTTAGTAGCAAATAATAAATTTCCAAAACAGAACCAAACTTGTCAATATATTTATATACATATATTTGGCAAAAAATTGACAAACCAACCTTTATTCGATGGAGATATTAATTAAAGTAAGTGATCCAGTAGTGCTCCATGTACCAGTAGAAGGTCATTTGCAATTTTATGTTGAAAAATAAGAAATTCCAACTATCCATTGAGATAAGAGATCACCAATTGGCTGAAACCTTTATCAACTAAATACCTAAGGTGTGGCGCCTTCATTTTCTATTTAGTTAGGTAAAAGAAAATTTGATATTGTAGTATATCTTCTACAGAAGCATTCTACGTCTATTTTTCGTGATTTCCTTAGGTGGCAAGCCTTCATTCAAACTATTTTTTACCACGCATTCTATTTGCTTTTAAAATGAATTGTTACTGATATTACTTGATTATATGCCGAATGTATTTTAAATTAGCATTGAATGAAATTATAAAAATTATTTATTGATAGTGATGGGTGGCCCTCTTTTAGATCAATAGTTTACTAAATGCTCTAGAAATGGGCCGTGGTGGCCTACTTTTAGAGCATTTAGCAAACTATTAATCTTCCCCCCTTGGTACACACGCCTGAAGGAGGGGAAGAGTTAGGGTTGCACAAACTTTATAAAGAAAAACCACTCATAGAAATGACTGGACTACACCTCTAGCTTAGTTTGAAAGTGAAACGGAGAGACAGAGAGCTACAATATATGAAACTGCGTCTGCATTTTTTTTTTTACTACACAAACGCTTGTTTGAAGAACAGACAAAGCCAATACACAAATAAAAGGTTGATAGTGCAAATGCATGAAAATGATCGGATAATTACCAAATATTAATTATGGTTGTCAGGCAAGAGTTAGTGAACAAATTGTCGGTCAGGCAACAAGCGGGGAATCAGTAGGTTTTGTAACAAGGTAAGCAATGATGATTGTCCCATTGCTAAGTCATTTAAAGACATTATATCACCATTTTACAGGGATCTTTTTTGGTCACAGCAGGCAGATGTTAAAAAAAAGTTGCTTTTTTACCAATGTTTACCAAAAGTTGCTTTTTTACCCTTTACCAATGTAAAACACATTGGTACAGGGATCGATTTCCCAGCTTGCGCTTGGGTGTTTACCATGTATTCTATAGGGGTGGCGAAAACCACCCATTTTGCGCCCTCCTTTGAAGATGCCGGTCACTATCGGAGACTTCGTGGTCACAACTTGCAGATGGATGTGCCAGATTTGCACCATTGAGAATATATATATATATATATATATATCGAACTCACACCATTAGATTTTTCTCTCAAAAATTCTGGCCAACTAGATTTTTTTTCTATGTAGGCGAGCATTTTCGTCCGTAAATAAAGCGTCATATACAAATGAAACCAAATGAAATTGTTTAAATGTGTAGGTATGTGCATCCTTTTTTATTCGTCCATTCTACCTACCCTATCGGAAAGATGATGTACCTTAATGCCCGAGAGAAAATATCATGTTCCTGTTTCTATCAGCTGTAACGGCAAGAATAAAATGTTAATACATACTTCGATTCAATAGTAAATGAAGCACTTGTAAATAGGAATTCCCTAAAGTTGTGATTTTTAATTAGATTTATTATTTTTTCTCCACCATTTCTGTTGTTCCCTTTCTTTTCTGGTGGAGACAACAAAACATGTAGTAAGTTTACTGGCATAAAATCATTTTTAAAACCTATGTGTACAGTTAATCGCGATACAACAGTGATACAGTGCTTAACTGCGCAGCAATAGACTTCCTACTAATGCATTGCAGGTATTGCTAGATATCAATCTCTAGAACAATTTATCCATTTATGAACTTATCCATGTCTCCTTACAAATGTTTTGAAGTGTTTTTATATTGCTCCATAAGCTTTATGCATAGAAAATATACTCACACATATTATTCTGCTTCCATTACATTCTATCTTCTTAACGACCGATAGTTACTTATTTGATGCATTCTTGTAATTCACTCTTCTGAGTTCATCCAAAATGTTTTGATTACATTCGCAGAAATAAAATATGCTAAAGGAATTCACTCAGACATCCAGAAAACATTCAGTCTCCTATAACATCATGTATAGCTCCGTAACGTCTTATATATGTTCATTGAATATCACTAATTTGACATTTCCAGTAAAAATAGATTAACTGGGATGTTTTATCACAGCTGTTATTTTTAAGTATGTAAAACTAATTTACCTATGGATGACTGAATATGTAGTTTTTGGATATTGGATAAAATACATATGATGTATAAATAGAGATGGATTTGAAAAGCATCATTTATGAGGAAATATATATATATATATATATGAAGAGCTATCGTCTCCAAATGTTAAAGAATTTAATAAAACTGACTGAAATACTTCTGGTTGTTTTATTTTGGAATCGCAAAGTTCGTCAGTCAATATTTGAAGAAAATTCTGTGATATATGTCTGCGTGAAATTAAATCGAAATGAAAAAGTTCCATATATATAAACTTTTCCATTAAAGTTTAGAAAATTAAAAATATATATCAAAGAAAATATGTCGACATTATTAATATTAATTCTAAGCAAACATTATAGATATCTGTAATATATAATTGAATTTCAACAACTAAATAGGAAAAAATTGATTGAAAAATATTAATTTGAATTTTAATAATTTAATTGTAAAAAAAATGAAATCCTAAATTTCGTTTGAACAACATATGCTATTATATAAAAAGACTAGCTGACCCGGCAAACGTTGTTTTGCCATATAAATTATTCCTAGGATTATTTTAGTAGAAAGAAATGACTAACTTATTGTAAGTTTGTGAGGATGTGGTATATGAGTGGAAGAGGCATGGAGCGCTGTGAACGCTGCTGGAATATAAAAATAACACAATACCAAACATTTGTATTTTTTAATTCATTGTAATTTATTCTTTAAATTTATATATATCGCTAATTACAATAATTTTACTAAAAAATAATATCAATCCCTTAACGCAATAGAGTATACAATATTTTTTGTTTTTCCATCTTTAGATAACGCAAACAAACTGGATGCCCACTGTATGGTTTGCCCACTCGAGAGCATGCAACGTATAACTGTCCTTGTGAAAAACATGGTGTGCTCAAATCTAATCCACAAACAGACATAGTTTGGCCTTGAGACTTATTGATAGTCATTCCATAAAAAATTTTGCCCCCCCCCCCAAAAAAAAAGGATGAAAATCGGAAACACTTTCATATTTTAAATACACACTATAGTGCTATATATTAAAATCGTATCATAATTTATGCGTCGTCCCTATTTTTCGTCCTTATTCCATTAAGTTGGAAAGTATTATCATTATTCATGACTGTGCTGTATTTTTCTTTCTTATTTCATAAAACCCATCTTTGGAATCGAAATCTATCTTAAAATCGCCTACTAAAACTATTTTACAATCTTCGCCAAGTATATCACAACTATACTTCACCGTTTTATATATTGTTTCCTACTTTAACGCCTCGACTCTCGCCAAGGTGGCGATCATTAAACACATGCAGTTACCATGACGATTTTTTGCATTTATGTAGAAATCGTAATTTAGAATTAAAATGGCGATTTCGAACAACATGTAAGTACAGCATGCCATTACATTTTTATTTATTTTGGATTACCAATTAATGTAGTTTTAATAATTAAGTGTCTTCAAATTCCTTAACTGGCGCGTTTATCGCTAGTTTGTTTACTTTAGTTATCACCTAGTTCTTTTGGGTGCGTTGAAACGGTACTTACGTATTATCCCGGCGGTCACTTCCGCCAAACTACTTTTTCGTAGATTTTAAATACGTTGCCAATCGTATTCCAAACCATCAACAATTTCATGTGCCCGGCATTTATCTTGGTGAAAAATTGCTTGTCTTGGCGGACCGCCGGGATAATACGTAAGTACAGTTGAAACTTGTGCATAACTCCCAGAGGCCCATGACTGCAAAGCTCGCCAAAGTACGGGGATTTTTTAGGTTGGCGAGAGTGCGGGCGTTAAAATAGGAATCAACTCTTTCTTGTACCATAAAACACATCTTTGGAATCGAAATCTATCTTAAAATGGCCTACTGAAACTGTTTTACAATCTTCGCCAGGCATACCCTTCCTGTAGGCATATTCCAACTATACTGCAAAGACATTTTAAATGTTGTTTGGAATGGGCATCATAATCCACGAGTGTACCGTGTTTTCCTTTCTTGTTCCACAGAGAACTTCTTCGGAATAGAAATCTATATTAAAATCGCCTAATAAAACTCTTTTACAATATACGCCAGGCGTTTTCTAACTATACGCGAAATATATTTATAATAAATTGTCGCGTTTTGGCACCACATTTAGCGATCAATTATCAAAAATTGCAAACCTTGTGCGACTGTCAACATTTTATTAACGTCCCCCCCCCTCTCCACATTATCTGGCAAACACATTTGAAAAGTGACTCGACACGCTAATGTCTACACAGAAATCCTGATTGAAATGAATAGCACTCGGGGGCTAAACATTTTCGGGTGGACCGCCCTTATGACTTAGGGGTATGAGACATAGTTAAAAACCTATTCTATGACCTAACGAATATACATAGAAAATTTCATTAAAATTGGTCGAGTGGTTTCGGAGGAGTTAGGTGACTAACACTGGGACAGGATAATTTTATATATTAGATAAATCACGACTTTAACTATTTGCAGATTGCAATCTTATTTTATGAAATAATTGAATTATTTTGTGTAAATAAAGGTGACTTAGTCAGTAAAGTTTTATATAACATGAATAATAATATTAATTTTAAATCTTCTTCCTATGCCATCGACTGAATAAGGAAAGTAAGACCGAAGAAATTGCTTTCTAAGTCTAAAATCTACACACGTCGTTAAGTAATGATTAAGCATTCATATACACTTTTCAATTTTATTAAAATGCTTCTTTATGTAAAAAGCACACTCTGTTTTAAAATAATCGCATTTTGCTGATTTTTTTTTCTGAATCGAACAACAGCAATTTCTAAGTAGCATAGTTTCGAACTAGTATAGTTAAAAAATCACACACATTGGAACACCAATACTTATGCCCACACTTATACTTAATATAAGCAACTTCGTATTTCGCTTACAACTTCGTATTTATACTAAAATGTCCAATATATAAATGACTTATTTGAATCGGTGAGTGTAGAAACCACCTCAGTCACAAAAAGGAAATTTTTTTCAGGAGAGAGAAAAAACTTCATAACTCCTCCAAATTTTCAAATATTTAAACTTATTTTTTTCCTCTGTCATAACATGCATTTATGTTTCTGCCATGCAAATATTACCTAATTTATGAAGTTTTATGAAGTTTTTTCTCTCTCCTTAAAAAAATTTCCTGTTTGTGACTGAGGTGGTTTCTGCACTCACCGATTCATTTATAGGACTGTTTGGCCCCATTATTGTTTACAGTAACTTGGTTGAATTAGCAAAGCCGTTTAGCAATTTCAGAAATAAGTTTTGTATATCATAATGGACATTTTCGCTGTTAATGGGCCCATAAGCGCAAAAATTTTAAGATTATTTTTTGTGGCCTTAATTTTAAACTCAGATTTTCATAAACCAGAAATTTTAGTAAGTATAGATTCAACTTTATCGTGATGGCAGGGGCATGTTTTCCAACTCGTAGATTCAATCTTTCTAAGAATTTCCCAAGTAAAGTTTTTCTTTTACATCATTTTCAATGTATGCAGACAATGTGTAGCAGTGAACATTCAAATTAAATATTAAAAGATAGGAAAGTAATATCATTTATTTATCTTATATAATAAAATCCGAGAGTAAACATTGTAGGTAGGTAGGTAAAGTTTGTGACCACCGATGTACTTGCGCGCATCTCTCGATCGCATTGCGTCGAGATGGTTGGAAGCAGTCCTACCGAATTTCGCATACGGCTTCACTGGGACAGATCCTAAGACGCCTCGGAGCGATTTTTTCCGAAATTCGAATTAGAAAATGTTTTATTTTATGTTTTGTCCGATTTTTAGCGATTTTTCTTGCATAATACGTAATAATGCCGGTCATTGCACTCGCAATAAAACGATATTTGCATCATCGGATAGAGGAGAAAATTTTCTTTCGAAAACAGTTTGTTTTGAGTATGTAACATGTTTTGCCGATTTTGGGGAATTTTTAAAAGAATTTCTCTTTTGACGACGTTTGCGTAAAAATAATTTTGAAACTGTTGCATCTTTCATTTTATCTGTCATAACTTTTTTATATTTCGGCAAAAGACGGAGCATATATTTCGCCCACTTTTAAAAGAAGAACGTAGGAAAAATATAAATTAGAAGATTTTTACCGAATTTTTATTTAAAGAAGGATTTTGAATTCAATAAAAGCTGTTTTAAGATTTCGTTATGATATCTTCCGCTATGGTTGTCTGGGAAACAGTAACAATGAGCATAAATAAAATGACTATAAAATAACTGAGTTTCCACATGTGAAATCTACGTCATTTTGATCTAACGAGATTAAACCCCTTTCGAAACTCAATCAAAATAACGGGCTCACATACGAAACATACGCCACGTACGTAATTATTCCCTATTTTATATTACGTTGCCAGAAAAAGAATTGAATGCTGTTTTTTCAACGATGAATTATCCAGCATTATTTTCTATATAATTTTTAAACGGGACACGTTTTCGAATCGCTGGAAATATTTACGTGATAAATACGCCAATCTGACAAGAATTATGCATAAAAATGTATGGAGAGCTGCTTTAATGGCAGCCAGAAAGTGAAATGATTATCGTTTATACTAATGCGTAAATTGCAAAGAATCACCAAAGAATAAAAACCTACATTAGGGGCAAATGTCTAAATGGTTTCTTTAAATTAAGCATTAAGATGGAAAAACGAAAATATATTGGTATCAGTAAAGGATACTAAAGTAATAGTTATTAGATATGCTAGGGCAATATTGATCAAAGCACAATATACCGGGTTAATAAATATTCACATCATTTAGTATCTAAGGTATTAACTGTATAACTTAAATCTAAAAAAGAGTATGATGTAGAAATGAGACATTTTGAAAGTTAGAAATTTTTAGGAACCGTCACGCTTTTCTTTTTCTGATTGCCAATGACACGACTTAGTTTTTAGTTTCCAAATATTAACAATGTTCTCAGATCAGTATTTATACTAACTTTACGAATAACTAATGAGTAACTTTACGCCAAGAGTCAAATAATTTTGTTTATTTTTAGATTCCACATTACTGGAATCAATTCGAATTATACATGTAAGAAAAAGTTTTGTTCCCTACCGTGCGGAGAACGGGTACGCAGCTAGTATGTTAATATTTCTCGTAGCCTAAACTACCGAAACTAATATGAGATATGTGAGGCTAGTAACTAAGGTGTTTGATAAGAAATAGAAACTACAAAATATCGTAACGTATGGGTATAGGTGGCCAAAACATTCTTTTCACATATGCTTCGGTATCTTAAGAAAAAAAAATCCATACAAATTTTGCTGCAACATTTAACCCACTCTATTATATTAAAATAAATTGAAAAACTTTTTCAAATTTACCCTCTAGTGGACATGAATGACTTATTTTTCACCCATGTTTTGTGAGAAAAAAATATAAAAGTCATAAAAACAAAATGTTTAGATACAATTTATATGTAAATAAAAACTTGTTCAAATTTGTTTTACTTTAATGTAAAAAAAAAACAAAAAATACATCATTTTTTGTACTTCTGATAGATAGTTCTCGTATTTAAGAGCCTGCATCTTGACTAGCTTCGCAGTGCATTTTGGAGAATGTGAACAGCCTTAGTTTGAATCTACTATATGTCCTACATGTGTGTATGCACATATAATGCACAGAGCGGTGTACATAATACACATGATACATGTGTATTATGAACATGCACTATATGTATGTTCATACATACTGTTCGGAGATCAATGCAAATACGAATTAAAGCTTTTCCAATTGAAAGGTCCTATTGCAATCCATATTGCGTATACATTATTATATCTCGATCATCCTTAAAGATCCTCCCGATCATTCCAATTCGACAAAATGTTCTTAAGACCGAAGTGATTATGAATGTGAATATTTTACTCTCTGTGTGTGGAAGATGAACATTGCCACATCGTAATGCAAAATCGGGCCCATCCGAGATATATGTTTTAACAGTATTGAGCATTTTAATGAGAATGTTGATACTTTATAGTGAAAAATAACAAAAACCCGAAGAAATACAATAAAAAGTCTAACTAGTATAATTAAGTGCATAAAAGTAAATCGATTAAAAAAAGGAACATAAGTTGCTTAATGGTAAAGCAATCTTTCTGCATTGCTTTCTGAAAGTTAGTAGCAATCGCTGCGCGTGCAATCTCAGACAGCTTAGGGATTCCTTGAAATAACAACTACTTTCCTGAAATAGCAATCTACTTGAACTATGATGAGCATTTTAATGAGAGTGTTGATAATTTACAATGGCGGTAGCTTGAGAAATAATTGAAAACCTAAAGAAATACACTAACTAGTATAATTAAGTGAAAAAATAAAGAAATCGGTTACAAAACAAGACCATAAGTTGCTTAGTGGTAAAGCAATCGCCCTGCATTGTTTTCTGTATACTAGTAACAATCACTCAGCATGTAGTCTCAGAAAGGTTACAGATCCCTTTAAATACCAACTACTTCCCTCAAAGAGCAATAAATTATCTTTTCTAAGGAAAAGATTTATTCCGCTCATATCCAGAAACGAAATACCCGGTTGAAGCTGAAAAGATTTTCTATTTACTGAAAGCCCACTAAAACATTAATTCTGGCTGAAGCTCCATTAATTATCCTTTATTCATAGAAATATTAACTTCAGGATAAATACCCAAACAAAAAGTACTGCACTTTAGATATGGATTATTATTTTTTTTACATTTTTCTTTTGTAGAAATTGTAACACTAAAATTATATTTTAATAAAATTTAGTTTAGACTAAAATTAGTATTATAGTTATGCATCGTAGTTTGATTTTCTATTCCTTTTTTTCTGATAATTACCACACTAGTATTTTATATTTACTCTATTTTCTGCGTAAATGATGTTCAAAGAAATGCTGCTATATTTAGCATGCTAGCGCATGCTTTTTATAATCCATAGTGATTACCCATGCATATTTTTACTATGCTTCCTTATGTATTAGCTCCAAGTTGTATAATCGAAGAAACAAAAATTAGTATCGGATAATTCGATGCAATTTACTTTTGTTTGAATAGTATGTTGCTACTGAAACATTATTTTTATACAAATCATAGTATTCTGTTTTCCGTAAAGCTTTAATTAAATCTATTATTTTTCTCAAATATCTTCGAATTGAGATATGAAAATTTAAGGCTAGAACGTTTAATGAGAGCGAAAATATAGGCATAGAACTGATTTTCTGAAAGACAATCCTCGTACATTATTTCTTACTCTATATATAAATATTTCATCACTCATATGCATTTTTACGTCTGAAGTTTAAATTATAAGCGTGTATTTACGAGAAGATGAGGTTTCCCATATTTTAAAATATATACGCTTAGTGTTTATATTATAGTTCATAACTACATACATTTATGATCCTTCTGTTCTGATGTCTTCCTAATTGAAAATTTCTCAAAACTACAATCTATTTGGTGAAATGTTGGTCTTTTTGTCTGATCTCGTGTTGCAATATCTGAGATTTACTAAGAATATTTCATAATTTAAAATTAGTCACATTAAGAACTGATTATTAGAAAAAATGGAATTTAAACCTACGAATTTATATTCCAAATTTTGTAATTTAAAATAAGTCGCATTAAGAATTGCTCATGAAAAGAATTTCAATTTAATCAAAAAATTTACATTGTAAATTTCGAAATTGCCGAAAATCATATTAATTCGGCATACATCACTAACACATTGAGATATTAGGAATTCAAATTGTTTTATAAATAAAAGTCCAAAAAACGTACAAATTTAAAAATAATCAATTCAATCAATTCAATTTATTCGAAGTCTGAAACAAAATTCGCGAAAAGTTATTCTAAATTTTAGATGGTAGCCTTATTAGACATACCACAAAACGTTTAATTGAATTTATTATCTGTATTCTGAAAATACATGTACTGTACATATTTTAAAAATTAAATAAAGCTAAAAGTAATTTTTCTTCATGTGATCCTTTTGAAAAAGAAATATCAAACTATCGTATTTTAGCTCCAGAGATCATCAGTAAAGATTTTCTTAAAGTCATTTGAATAAAACAAAATTACTGGAATTGTTTTTACGTTGAAGTAAAAATATGAAACCTTAAAACATTTATCAAAGAGCCACTGTAGCTGAAAAATTTTTTGACATGTTTCTCCTTGATAAATCTACTTTTTGGTCTAAGTGAAATCACAGTTTCCAATAAAAATAGAAAAACACATCCCATGGATGACACTTAAATAATGTGAGAAATCGGCTTTGATTTTTTTTTTCCTTTAAAAGTGAAAATAATGTATTTTCTATATTTGAATTTCAAAACGTATAAATACTCTTATGATATTCATAAAGTGTAAATACTACAGAGGTCTATGCTTAAAATACACACCGACAAAATAGGATTTAAAGCTCAATATTTGTTTTAACTTTTTGGCAAAACATTTTCCGAATACCGCTGTATTATTCCACTCCTATAAGCATGTGTTACTGATATTTTTGCATAACTACTAAAACACGTTTTAACGAAGTTGTTACAGTTTCGTTAATTGTTTAAAACGGATTTATAATGATTTTTTGATATAGAGAATATCCTTTACGCATGAAACGCTAAAGAGCAAATAACTTTTATCAAAAAATATATAATTATATTACCTATTTTTAAACGAATTCGCCCGCTATTTAGTCACTGGTCACATCTAAGGTTGCATACCTTGCCCATTTTACGATTGTCATGACTACTTAGCTGCTAATACTATCAAATATCTGGAGAAGAATAAAATACAGATTTTAAAAGTTAAATAAAGCTTGTTCATAATTCCTATTTCCCTTATTGAAACATTTATGTGACAACATTTGCAAATTAGTCGACCAAGTTAAAATTTAATGTTAAAACAAAAGTGCTCGCTCTTCGTATGGGAATGAGAATTGTTTTAACACACTGCCTAAATACAGTAGCTCCCAAAAGTTTTGAGACGATATAATTTTCCGTCCTAACGTTTTCTGTAAGTAAAATTTCTTAAACATGCAAATCAGAAATTTATAGATCTAGTTACTCTGCATGATGGATGAATAAAAACATGAGTAAAAACTGTAAATTTTAAAAATTCCAAGCAGGAATTTATAAAGTTTAAAGAGGATATTCTCGGGCGATTGATATTTTTTTTCTATTTTTATTGAAATTAATACTCTTAATGTAACGAAATACATCAATATTTAATATTAGCTGTGTATCCTCTTACTTTAACTAATGCTGCACATCGTCTGGCCATGGCAAGAACAAGACTTTCCAAGGTAGACCTACTGAGTTTCGCCCATTCAAACTGATGGTCTTGAAGGAGATCTGCTTTTGAAGAATGCTTCAGTGTCCCGACTTTTCTTCCAATGTCTTCTCAAACTTGTTCAATTAGATTGAGGGCAGGCGACTGACTTGGCCAGTACAAAACTTTAATTTTCTCACTTGTACACCATTTTTTCACCAATTTGTATGAGTGTTTTGGATAATTATTCTCCGAAATATTTGTCCACGAGGCATATTTTTTTACGAGCCTTCAGTGCACAATTCCATCAGTGAGTACAAGCAAAACAACGCCATCACAGCATGATGGAAATCTTATGAGATGATTACTGATCTGTTTATGTGCTTTATTATTGGACTTTGGTGCCATCCATTTAAATCCATTCTGGTGCTTTGTGGACGACGAAAATAACGTCATCAATCACTTCCAAAAAAATTTTGTTTGGATTCATGAAAGAAGAAACTTTTTTCAATTACTTGGTTGTTCACATTCGTGCTTTTTAGCAAATTCCAATAGGACTTTCCTATTCTTTGCCTGGATGAGATAGTTTTTTCATAGTCTCCTTCATACAATCCGGTGGTATCCATGTTGCTGTATCCTCGTAAAAAGTTCCTCGTAGATAGATCTTTCGAAAAGATGGTGTTCCAAAGCACATGTGAAACTTGTTGAAAAATTGGTTTAGAGCTATGAATGTTCCAAAGTACATATGAAACTTGATGAAAAATTGGTTTACAGCTATGAAAATTAAAACTTCGAATCTTCGAATCATTTACCTCACCTTAATCAAATTGAACATCTTTCGGAACATATCAGAAGAAAGGTAGAACCACGGAACAAAACAAAAGCAGAAATATTTCAGAATCTTCACTTGGAATGGGAAAAGATCCTAAGGTGCACCTTAGAAAGCTATGTTATTTTCATGTCCACACAATGCGCAGAATTCCTCAAACCTTTCAGTGCCAGAGGCCAATATCTGTACTGACCTCAAACAGGGATATGAAATTTCCTGCACTTCCAGATTCACCCGGAGACTCCAGGAAATTCCATAGCCCTCTTTACCACAAGGGTTGTCCCCGCTTAAATAATCAATCTTAGAAGGATCTGGAGAGTATAGAACATAATCCTCTCTGGCTTTCTATGTTATGGGAGAAAACGGAAAACTTTTCTGTCAATATTTTCCTAGTGTCTAAACCATTGTCCAAAATACATATATAAGGAGCACTCCTAAATTAAATGGAGGTAAATCCAATAAATGCACAGATTTCATTTCGAACAAGTAAATTAACTACAAATAGAAGATGACCTTACCGGGAGGTGATGGAATGATCCCCAGCAAGAAAGAGGGGACATGAGATGCAGGTGTTCGTAATCACTCTTTCAAGCGGTTGTCTGGTATTTGCGATGGACGGGCGTCTTGGTTTTTTTGGGTGTGAAAGAGTTGAAGCAATAAGATATTCATCTAAATACTATTTAGTGTTGTGCTTCATTACGTTAAGAGGATTAATTTCAACAAAATTTTAGAAATTCTGATTCGTCTCGAAACTACTGCTTTCAACTTTCTTAAATTCACGCTTTGCATATATTAAATTAACAATATCAAACATATTATTACTTGTGCACTATGTAGGATATCTAAATTTGCAAATGAATTATTTACAACATTAAATAAATTTGCCTTCCAGGAGAAAAAAAAAAGCATCTCGCCTCAAACCTTTTGAGAGTCCTGTAGTAACCGAGCTAAGGCGGACTTCCTCCCAATGGGGCTCAATAAAACGGGAACCGCTCTCTTTCACCCATTGTCGTTCTGTATGTAGGACCTGGTCCCGCTCGCGGTTGCCAGAGGACATCAGAACAACAACAAAACTTTCAAGAGCTACTGTTTGTGAGAAAAATTCCAAATGAATGGGGGCCTCATCATGGCACAGTGGTTATGTCACTGAAAATGGTAGACGGCCGAAGTGTGAAGGTCCCAGGTTCCGGTCCCTTCGTGCGGCTATCGATCGAATGGTCCGGGGTTTTGGTAGGTTTTCTCCGGATGTAACGTGAATACTCGTTGGAATCCTTTAGAAAGTCCTCCTACCAACGCATCCCCATCCTTGGCAGATCGCCCAAGCGTAGCGTTGCCATAACCACACAAAAAACAACGAATGAATGGGGCTGAAGATGGCAGAGTATTTTCTCTCGAAAATGAAAATCTGGAAGAACTCTAACATACCATTTTAAAATATTTAAAGCATAATTTTAATACTTTAATATCCGCATTAATAACCTCATGTTTCATACGAGTCAGAATTATCCAATGATCAATAAGCTGCGTTTTCATATTATTATACCTATAACAAAATACACGCCTTGAAATAATATTTTGGGAAAAAAAGAAGTGAAAAAACCGTTTTTTAAGGTTGAGATATGCGCTATCCAATTCCTTATTAAAAATGACTTTCAACCACTTATCGTACTACAGATTTTTTTTTTTTTCAGATTAAATAATATTCCATACTTTGCCTGTAAAAAATACAACCATAATAAACTTTTATATAAACTACTACTTTTCTTTTTTATGTGATATGCATTCACTTATTTTTATAAGCTAACTTGTCAGGTAGAAAATACTTTCTCTGTTCTTGCAGAAAAAAAAGAATGCATACAATGCTAGATAAAAATTTGGGAGAGTCTTGGAAACCAAGAAAAAAAAGTAAATGAAGAGGGAAAAAATGGTCTTCAAAAGAAAAATATCAGTTCTGTTCATGGTTTTTTTTTTCTATTTTTTTTATCTCACAGTAGAACTATTTTTATAGACTTCATCTGACCATAATACAGTGTATTTTTTTCACTCGTCAGTTATCACTAACAATGTGATGGAATAAAAAATTGAACATTGTTCCGGATTTCGGAAGTATACACAAGTATTCTGAAGTATACACAACTATTTCCACAGTACTTTGTACACTAATGCACATAAATAGCAAATGTCTTAAAGCAAAAGGGAATTATATTTAATCTACCCTTCAATGTAGTGAATTTAATCACGAATTAATACTACCTATATTTTGTATAATTATGTTACTGTAAATCAGAAACGCAGGATTTCATGCGTAATAGCAGATGATTACACCTGCCATTTGATCAATATTTATCAAATTAACTGGTTCATTTTGACTAATGAAATTATTACTGTTACTAAATACTAGTATGGGCACATTACTACATTAATTGCATGTTAATGTCTTGTTTTAGGTTTTAACTTAAGGAAAAAGTTCATCTGCTCTATTGTTCAACTCCCTCGAAAACCTTTATTTAAAAAAAAATCTGTTAATGTGATAAATATTAAACTTCTTATCATACGTACAGTCGATAATGAATAATCTCATTATAAATCAAATTTACAGTACTGTAGACACCTATGAGTATGCTTGCTAAACTGATTAAAAATATTTGAAGCTTTTTGTCTGTGATTTGTTATTTTGGAATAGGAATCTTTAGTGTATTTTGAACATTACTATGTTTTGTTTTTGATCATTGAATTGCATTTGAGTTTAGGGCTATTATAACTCTGCTGCTTATCAAATTTCAAGAATGTATAATACAAAATAAGCTTTATCTTTTCTATTAAAGAATGTTATCAGATTTCACATAAAAGTCCTAGAATTAGTACTGCCATTACCATTTTTAATGTTTTTTAAATACTAGTAAATAGAGTCATTTACAGTGGTGTCTTGGACATCGATAAATCTCAAATTAACACCCAATGTTATGTGAAGCTTTATACAGATGTGTGCATAAAATATACACATGTATATATCGAAATTAAATTAGGGGAAGGGGAAAAGTGGCCATTTGGGTCTATTATACTGTCTGAATTGTTCCAGAATTTTATCCCCATCCTAAAATGGCTCAGCAAACTATGAAAAGTTGTAATTTTAGCGAATATTTCAGGCTTTCTAAAATATTAGTTATTTCTATTTTTTTAATTACCAAGAGCTCTAGAGAAAGATACTTTATAGTGATTTAAAACATTTAACAACATTATAATTGTAGATACTCGTCTCCTTTTAAATATAAAAACGAACATTTATGTTTTTTCTAACCTACTTCCTTCCCCCTCCTTATTCGAAAGAGTTACCCCTCAAACATGTTTTAAGTTACCTGGGAGAAACAATATTGCAAAATAAAATTTGTATATAATTGGAAAAATAAACTTTCAAAAATAAATCATATTACCAAATTCTTCCTGTTTATTCGCCATGGACAGTAAACGTTGAAGTAAGTGCAAATCTTGGACATTTGCAAAACAGTTTCAACTGCATAATGGGATCCATCTTTGGAATACAGAGACCCGGGTAAATTGTTACACGCTCGCTGGATAACGACGGGGAGCAAATTATTCTTCAGTATGTAAATACACCACTCCTGGGGAAAACCTATGGACCCTATCCTACATTGTAATGAAAGTGTACACGTCATCATTGTTTAACAAGAAGAAAGATTAATGCTGTAGAGAAGGTGTTGGAACATTTTTTCATATTGTGTCGTTGTATAGACGTCTTGATGAAACAACTGAATCCATCATCGATCCAGTTATTCACCGAATTACATTTTTCGAGGACCCGGGAAATACTTCACAAGGTCAAACGAACTACGAAGGTTTAAGTGTAATACCTGCCAACTATCAATCTGGACGCGAAAGAAAATGTGGATTTACGGATTTCAAATATCACCGAAACATCTCTGACGACAATTTTTATGGATTAGGCGGCAGAAAAGTTCATCTCCTCCGTGCACGTTTTAAGAGGAAAGCGTACATTGTTAATAAACGTAGTTAACATGTCACCATAAATGCTGCTGAATTAGCTGCAAACTTTCTATGGCGGAACGTTGAACCGTGATTTGGTTCTTAAACTGATAAATTGAACCAAATCATGGTGAACGTTTCTCCATGAATTACTTCTATTAACTATGTAGTTGACATTTCATGCCATACTGGAACAATGGAAAGATGTTGAATCTCATTACAGAGACTATCATTGTGAATTTGAGGCTCGAGATATTGAGGCTCGATTTGAAGCTCGTTAATTTCGTGCCAATATACAACATCTGCTAAGAAGCTGTTTTAGCTCATTTGATTTTTAATGTATTTTAATGGTCCAAATTCCAAAGAAATATACGATGAACTCTGATAAATTTTAAAAAGTTAAATAATTTGTATTTTATAAAACCTTAAATATTCGCTAAAATTACAATTTTTACATCGTATGTAGAGCCACCTAAGTGTCAAACTAAAATTCTGGAAAAATTCACGCAATATTATAGGCTAAATTGACCTCTTTTTCGCGCCCCCTCTCATTTCAATTTCTTTTTATTTAAAAAAACAATGAATTTTTTGCAGAAAACGCATTTGTTTATGCTCTGTTGGAAAAACAATATCGACCAATACAAAATCGTTTCCATAATCCAAGCACGGAGCTATACGTATGACTTTAAAGGCGTATATTTAATCTAAAGAATTATTAATTAACTGATATTAAGTAATGGTAGCTGGCGGTTAGGTAAGAGGCAGTAATTAACGTGCTACAAGATGAGTAGAATAAAGATAGAATCACTTAAAAGTTATGCCAGCACCAAGCTTCACATTGGCGAGAACAAAATATTGGCCGAGATACCCAACGCCAATTACAGAGCAACCATAAAATGCAAACCAATAAAATTAAATTAATAAAACCGCGAACGAATAATTTTGAAAGATGTCGCATGGCATCAAAATAAAATATGAAATGATACGATATCAAATCTGATGCAATATAATCTATTTTTTAGACCAGATGAAGACTTCCAGCCGCGATAATAAACATTTAAAATACTGCTGCATGCGGAAAGAGGCAAAATGTAAAAACTAGAGCATCTTTTGTGAATTTCATATTTTCATGAGATACACTCAAATATCGCATTATAATATATTCTACTCTGCAGCAACTTTTCAGTGATATAAATCTTATTCAATAATACATAAACATCTGCAGCTAAATATTACTTAACCACAATGATCTTAGTTGCATTTAGGACTTAGTTAAATGCATTTTGTCTGACTACATATGAAAAAAAGTCGTTCACAGTACTGACATATTAATAATCATTAACTGAATAGAGTTAAAATTTTGTTCCGTAACACAATGCTTCTAAAATATAATTAATATTTACTTTGTTTACGATAATAACTGTTTTACCGCTCCTTAACTATGCTGTAAATACAAAGCGATTCACATTTCGAGATCTCCTTGATAGTAAAAGTCCTGTTCTTTTATGCATGAGAATAATACAACAACAGAGTAAGCTTATCTCTCTTTAAAAGATAATTTACTGTTTCTAAACATAATAAAATTTAATTTTAAATCGCCTCTAAGGCACAAAAGGTTTTAAAAGTAGTGTATATATTCATTAAATATTAATCTAAAAATATAACGCTGTTTCTCTGAAATAAGGAAGTTTAAATTTATTTATATTTTTTCTATCGATCTATTTTCCTAAGACTGTGTCGTGTGTTATTATTAATCGATTTCTCATTAAAGTCTAATGTTATTATTGTCGCCATAAAAGTCCAGTGAAAACGACTTGAGTTTTAAAATTAAAAGTACAAGTTTTGAAATCATTTACTATAATAATGACTATTTAAATAAACTTCAACAGAAACTATTCCCTTTGCAAATAAAACAAAGTAAAAAAATAAATTCTTTTTGTATTGCGTATCAACTTTGTGTTCATATCATTTTTCTTATTATGGATTAAACCTGTTACACATGTGGAGGGCACCGCGGAACATTTTCCATAGGTACAAGCATTCCAAATCGCTTTATTCTTGAAGAAAAGTGCTATAGGATTATGACGCCTGAAAGCGAAATAGCAAAAGTATATTCACATCAGCGAACAAAATAGCAAAACTATCGACACACCACAGATTATACACGAAAGTTTCATTTCAGTAGTATCTTTCAAATTGTCGGAAGACGCTATTTTCTACATTTTTCATATAACGCTGAGTGCATACGTCATCTAGGAAAGTTTAAGTCCAGTGCCACATCAAAGCTTTTTTTTAACTGTGAGTAAACTTTTGGATTCTTGTACAATAAACGTACTGCTATTGAACTAACTGTTTTGACATTCCGTGTACTGTACGGAAACACTGTACGAAAGGAGATGTTACATAATTTGCATTGTTTACTGTGATTCAGTCAGTAACATCTTTTGTTAAAAAGTCAAAAAGTCTTATTTTTTTTAATTCTTAAGTGACGTTTTACCTTTTTTTTTTAAAATCATTCAGTGGCATTTGTTTTGT
Source organism: Cheiracanthium punctorium (assembly GCA_038373885.1). Classification (NCBI taxonomy): domain Eukaryota; kingdom Metazoa; phylum Arthropoda; class Arachnida; order Araneae; family Cheiracanthiidae; genus Cheiracanthium; species Cheiracanthium punctorium. Next base: position 137,871 of record JAWZYV010006757.1, on the reverse strand, counting down.
ATAAGCAATTACATTGTCTTTTTCTATTACTCTACTATTATCTTGTTTACTGTTATTGTGTCTCTGTAGTTTACAATAAAAATGCATATTCAGTAACGAGTAAGATATTTGACCTGTGTTTTATAATTTAAAGTACAGTTGGATAAGTTGTACGCCTCGCGTACGGGGCGCATTTTCCAACTGTAAGGATATAAGGAATCCAACGATATTGCGTTTACCTCAAAATATATTTTTAAAAAATACAAAAATTAAGAATGAAAATGTTGTAAAATGTGATCCGGTCTTTACTAAGCCATATATCAAGTACTCTCAAGATCTTTCATCAAGAACGCAACATTGTTCAAAATGATAGCAGAATAAATATTTTATTGTATATATCTTCTGGATCATAGTTTTATATGGACTGTTCTTAAACATAAAAGTAAAAATCTCAGGAAGAACACCAAAAGCACTTTACGTAATGTTACGGAAATTTATTCTTTGAAAAAGCATTCTTCTCTTTAGTCTGAAACAACAGTTTTGTATGTCAAATGCAGCACAAAGTCTCGCTTATAGCATGTGCATTTGAATGCTTCAAATTGTAGCCATTTCGGAGTTTAGAAAACGTGAAATGCTAGAAAATGTATGTATCTCTTGACGTGAGTATAGGTATATATATTGAGGAATAGTAAACAACTTTTGAGGAGTAGCATTTTTCAGATGAGGTGAAATTTGTATCATTACATGTCTTGTTGAGATTACGATAAAGTATGATATACATATAAAAAAAGTTATTTGCATTTGATATATTCCTCTAATTTTACAGAAAATCTTAACTTAAGAACACAATTATACATGAAGGAAATTTTTCAATAATTAAACAGTATACGTAGAGGATGTATTTCAATAATTAAGCATATTACGATCTCTATGTTTTATATGAAATTAGAAACATTACAGAACCCTCACTATCATTAGATTTGATAAAAATGCTGTACTTTAGTAGTAAACACATATTAGGTCTGTGGCAAATAAAATCAAAAGAATTTAGTAAAATGAGCTTAATTTAAAATAATTATTTCTGTTGCCTGCTACTTCTAAAATTATTTTCATGTAACACATACGAAGAAATAGGAAGAAACAGAAAAATCATATCTGGATAAAAAAGGAAACAAAATGGAAATAGTAGTTATAAGTAATATATATATATATATATATATTTAATAGTACATTTTAGCCATTGATTTTCCTTTATTTTAGTTACTTGTAACTCAATATGCTGTAGTAAAGAAATGTAATTAATAATTCTTTCTTGGAAGAAAGTAGCATCGGATTATCGGTTATACAACCCATAACTTAGTAAATGCTGAAAAAATTAAATATTCCATTTTTCTCCAAACAATGTTATTTAAAATTAAACCCATTTAAATATTCTCGATTAGATTTAAATATTTCACAATGTGAAATAGTATACCTTATTTGTTAAACTGTGTACATTTACGATTTATATACTTCAATTTTTTAAAATATACCGCATAGCATATGTAGCAAAATAAAATCCAGCTTAATACACTTTGTGTAAACTCTCAGCCACATTATTCATAAGAGATATAACTTTCTAGATATAATGAGTCTTACATTTTTGTGTTACATAGACTCTCCTTCTTTTGGTTAAGATTTATTTGCAAGGAGGGCCCTCACTATCATTAGATACTTTTAGAAAGCACCGAGTTGTTTCATGAGATAAATTTATTGCATACATTATGGTACTCCCACAGGAAGATGTGTGCTCACCAAAGGAAATATTCTAATTTTACGTATATAGCATAAAGGGATTTAAGCAACTGCTACGGAATCCTATGTATGCTCACCGTAATACAATCAGACAGATGAAAAATCGTGTGGCATTAAGTGAATCTGGCCATGCTTAAAAGGATTAGATTTAGTTTAATTAAGGGATTATCTTTAATCTGTTTATAGGTTCTCTGGAGTTTAATACATCAAATACGATGATGCAGACATGAGATTTTTAAATAAAGTATGATAGTGAGGATTTAAGTTTATTTAATTAGAATTTTTATTTAAAAAATTGAAGGTAATATAAGTGAAATATAATGATGAACTTTATCTGGAGTCTTCTGTTTGCTGTTTGAATACTGTGTCCTTTTTTTTGGTAATTTCCTTTTGTTTGCCTTGTCAGGCTGTTTTCAAAAGCAAGAATACGCAAAACAGTTCGATACAGGTTATGCTTAAAATTAATCAATTCTCCTGAGATAAGAATTGAATGAAACAAAATAAAATACCTTAAAAAATTAGCGAATTAATGTATAATGACATATTTCTTAAGCGAAAGAGTGTCTCAAACAAAAATATTTTATCTACATTAAAATGAAAAGTTGGTACCGGACATTTTTTAATGTAGATTTAACACTTTGCAATTTAAACATCGAACATTAAAATGATCGATATTGCATTAATAATTAAAAATGCATGCATTAGTTTTCTGAGTGCTTTGTAATAATATTTAATGATATTCTTAACATAGTTTCTTACAGTACAGTACATAAAAATTACGCATTCTAATTTGTCTAGTTTGATAAAAATCTATAATATGAAGAAATAGTGTTAGTTCTTATGTAATACAATTGAGAAACTTTTTTTGCGACTTAAAACATAGAAGAAGCTTAAATATACCTGTATATTATTATAAAAACATTTTAAAAATACACTAATTTTTAAACATACAGAACATACGAACTTCGTATTCTAAATTGTCGAGTTTGATAAAAATCCAGAGTATAACAAAATATTTAATTTTCTAATATATCTATATATTCTGCGACTTTAAATATAGAATCAGCTTAAATATACACACATTTTGTTATAAAAGGCGTCTTCAAATCTACTGATCTTTAAACAGAGTTTCTCACAGTACACACGAAATACGTATTCGGAATTGCCTAATTTGACAAAAAATACTAATATAACAAAATAATTAATTTTTTATTGTAACTGAAAAACTTTAAGCTGTGATTTTAAATGCAAAAATCTTAAATGTACTCGTATTTTATCATAAAAAAATTCTAAAAATCAACTCGTTGTTAAGGTGCTCTTATAAAATAAAGTTTCAGACTGCAAACTGGGATGCGTTTTATAGTACTCGAAAATCTTCTGTTATAAAACTTCGCTGCTTAGAATCGCTTTATTACTAATAATTACTTTCAAGGGTTGAATTAAGTATCGAATTAAACAAGTGAATGAAACGAGCTATGTTCGGGAAAGAGAATAATTTAGCTAAATCCTCCTGAAAAGCGAAAATCGGAAATGGTCTGTCAAGCTCTTAACATCAAAACACATTTAAAAGCCAATACTTGTGTTAACTTTTCGTAGGAGGAACAAGTGAAAGTTCTTGTAGCAGAACTTCGTGTTTTATAAAATATAGAAATTGTTCGAAATGACTTTATTGTTTTATTTTCTTTTTGAATATAATATATATATATATATATATGTTATATATATATACAGTGGTGGACAAAATTGTGGACACGTTTGGAAACATTTTTTTGTTTGGATTTTTAAGTTCGTATACGTATAAAAAATGTTATGTTTCACAAAACGTTAACTGTTTTATACCCTTTTAAGGATAATTTAATTACTGATTTAAATACACAAATCAAATTAAAATATTTGCAAAACAAAAAAGCTAAACGGCAATAATTATTGAGATACATTAGATATTGAAGATTAGAGCAAGTAATCAGAAATTTGTAGGGTAGATTTAAATTTTTATTACGGCTTCACATAGATGTTTCATTGAGCTGACGAGTTTTAAGCTCAAAAAAATAAGTGATTAACCTTGAAAATTAGAAATTACAATCCGCTTCATCACTGTATTTGTTTTTTAGATTAAAGCAATTATAACATTTATTCTATTGCACATATTTAAATTTAGTTTTGTGTATTGAAATCAATATCAAAATCTCTTTAAAATGATATATGAGTTTGCATTTTGTGAGACGTAAAACTGCCTATAAACATACAAAGCTAGAAAAACCTAAACATTTCCAAAAGTGTCCACAATTTTGGCCACCACTGTATATATATTCTGAATCCTTTGGTATTTCATGAATTATTTAAAAAAATCATTTGCCTTTACGATATCTAAATTCATTTATCATGTATGGGTAAACATGTTAATGTGTAATCTTATTTTTGGAAAGTGAATACTTAAAGAGCATTATTACGGAAAATATTCTCACGTCTCTGTTGTTAGTATAATGTAAAATAAATAAATAGAAAACTGATAAAATATTGATTCAAAGTAGAATTACGAATATCTGTCCTCGAAAGCAAAAATATTGAATGCTTATTTTTACAATAGCACATTACATAAATTTTAAATCTTGTTTTTTTAACCTGAATGGTAGAATATAAAAATAAGTGGATAAATCGACATTTTTTTCTAAACCTTTCCATAACTTAAAAAAGATGTGAAGTTGATTCAGTGAAAATTTCCAACTCTGGTACCAGTAATCTTTGACTCTATTCGTAACTTAGTAGGTAAAAAGCAAAGAAATATAATTCTTACTTGTTTGACTATATTACTAGACTACCTGAGTAATTCTTACTTGACTTATCCGCTTTCATCACTTTGCTTTATAATGATGAGAGATAACAGATACAAGAGTAACAGGGATAACAAACAGATTATGAAGCTATATAAATTACCGCATTAGCCTGAATATAACGCTGTCACGAATATAAGGTGGTCTCGAATATAACACGACCCCGAAATTTTTCATCAGGATAATTAGAAAAATTATATATTTAGGCCTCGAGTTTAACGCGAGTCAGGTTTTTAACGCGAAATGATCGGTCGACCGCGTTAAAATACCGTCCCGAAATACCACGTTATATTCGGGAAAATTATGTTTAAAATAATAGCTTTTTCTAACATCTAAACTTCAACAGTTTCCTCCTAATAAACAAAACAAAAGGAGTAGATTCAAGTATCCTTATTTAAATTTTGACCACAGAACTGTACTCAAGCCAATTTTAGTTTGACTAGAGTAGTCATCGTGCTTTGAATCGAAGCAGTTCATTAAAAATATTTCACTCAGAATCGGTCAAATTATATTTTATTTACTATAAAGGGAATCTTTGTGTATACGTACCATTATAGTTTACGTATTTCATTAAAATGTAATATATATTCATGTTTATTTTTAAGTTTATTAATACATTTTCCGTACATATGATTTTGCCCGTGCATAGTAGGCATTCAGAAAATTTACTTTACAAACATAAAGTCTAATTATATACCAAGTGACAGAAGCTTTCAGAGTTGTTCTCTAAAGGTATTCCTCAAAAACGACAATTCGAGAAAATCTAGTCCGAGTTCTAAAATGATGACAGATTTGACATAGGACAGTGAGGCATCATCTTACCTGACAGCAATCAGTATATAATGATAGCAGTTGGTACGTCACAATCTGCCACTGTTGAGTTACTGAATAAAGTGAATTGTTATATCTCGTATGCATTTTTAAAAGCCCATTTTTCACCGTTAAGGGAAACTTTTATCAACGCACAGTCAACTGTATAGTCAAATTAAACAATATTAATTATTCAAAAACGTTGAGAAACAATATTTCAGTATTTATTTAATTTAGCGTTGAAAAATTATAAATCTCGAAACAAAGGCCAATAGAAAAATGCAGCAAACTGCATGTTTATTATGCAACCTGTAAAAATGTTAAACAGAAGTTTCGAAACAGCACTTACAAGAGCTCTAGCAAACACGAGTGTTCACAGTTTTTCTTTAAGGTAAAGTGAGTTATAGGTGTAGTATTAATGTTAAAAGTTATAATTTTTATCTTGTAAATTTAAAATTTATCGACTTAACACATTCGACAAGGTTTAACAAGGTTCGGCAAGGTTAACACTCGACAAGGGACGTTGATATTCAAAATTTTCTATTTGAATTTTTACTTGTAATCAAATGTAAAGTTGTTTAACATTAAAGTATACATCTATAATGAAATTAAAAATAAGTTAAAAATAATTTTTTAATGATACATTGATATTTTTTTAAGTACGCTCTCTATTTTTTACTTAAAATATCCCATGCGCATACCAAATTCATAAAAAAATCTGTAATTTTTTTAAATATACACTTGGAATATATGTATGAACATATCTGCGCATTCATTTTTATGCGTGACATAGGGTGAGCTATATGGAAAAATAAATGCATGTGAGATGTAGATTTTTTTCAAATTTCCTTCCTATTGATACATTTAGATTCCTATATCTCTATTAAATAACTTTTGTTTGAAAATTTAATGCATAATTATTTTCATATATGTATTACAAGTGTATACTGAAAAAATTACAGATTTTTATTTATTTGGAATGCGTGTGGAATAATTAAAAAAAATAATATTGAATGCGCACTTTTTCTCAAAAATATTAATATTTTTAAAAAAAACATTCAATTTTGCACTTCGAATATTAATGTTAATGTAAATATTTGTGTTGAACAATTATACGAATGATTTTCTAAAGAAAAAATTAAGAATTGACAGTATTCAATTTTTAAAATCCCTTGTTTTCTTAATGTTAAAAAACTTTCGAACAGAGGGGTTAGAATAGCCGAACACCCCTTTGCTTACAACACTGTTAACACAATACGCCGCAAGTCAAAATCGATCGAATGACCATCATGTATGAGCATAAACGCATTCTATGAAAGCGGTCACAACTCAATATTTTCAAGATGTCGACATGCAGAGGTAAAGGACTAATAAAGTTAGACATCACAGACCGCAATGTCTCAACGGAAACGGTTTCACATGCCACACAAATAGACAGTTCAAGGTCCTCCAGCGTGTTGGAATGTTTCTGGTATACAGTATCTCTCAACGTGCCCTACAGAAAACAGTCACAAGGAGTCAGATCAGGAGAATGTGGGGCCTAAATCATTATGGAGTCTGGAATTACAAGACTATCTGTTAGCGGTTTTTGAAACTGCTTCTTCTAAACTTCTGTATAAAATTATTACAATTTACATACGAAGCATGCCATTTGCAGCACATTTCTCTTACTCTTTGTTTTTGGGAATTTTATCTTTGAAATCCAAGTGCTATTTTCTGGACATCCTGTAAGATTAAAGATTTTTCTGTGAAATTATTTTCTTCCTAGCTCCAATAGTTATTAGGCTGGTTAAATCTTTAAAAAACAGGAAATGAACAAAACCAGTCTGATTAAAATATAGCTATATAGTTGGACTCCTATCGAATCTAGAATTTTTATGTCTTGTTTCAAAATATACTTTTTTATTTATTAGAATTTTGTATAATAAAATTTATAACATTTACTTTCCTTATAAAATAGTATCGCTTTTCTGTAAAAAGATTACATAAGCTTAATTGAAAGAGTAGCATATGCTTCTTTTAAAAGTTCAGATAATAAAGTATTTAATCTTTAATAATAACTATACAGAAAATATCAAGACACGAGCTTGTAAGTATATTCAAAGATAACTGGTTTATTTCCTGAGCATATTATTCCTGCCATATTTATCAATAATTTCTATGATATATCCAATTTAATAAATCATATTCTCCTTCTATGAAAAGAAATGGAATTAAAACTAATCTTGCTGTCCTTGCAATCCAAATTCATAACAACTTTCTGTCGTATATAAAGGCAAATTTATAATTTAGTTTCAAATTGAAATTAACGAAAATAGATGGAATAAATATTATCATACGCGATATTTGCATCGGGGTGTTTGAGAAGTAACTTTGAATCTCAGTAAAATTCTGAGTAAATTTAAGTTATAAATTAAAAATTTAAAATGTTACGGCAGCGGGAAACGCAAATTTTTAAGCAAATGTATAATGATGTTTTTGATGATTTTATATTCATAGGATATCAGGTTGATAACACCTTGAGTTAAATGTTAAAGTATTAAAGATCAAAAGAGTGCAGTAAACAGTATGTTTATTATGTAAGATGTAAAAAAAATATAGAGAAGTTTCGAAGTTGCAGTTACAAAAACCGCTAACAGATGACGTTTTAATCGCTGGCCTCCATAGATGACTGGCATCAGTATTCTCTCGATCTGACTCCATGTGACTACGTTCTGTAGGACAAATTGAAACATGCTGTCTACCAGAGCCATCACAATATGCTGTACAAGCTCGGATAGTTAATTTTTATGGCATGTGATTCCGTTCTGGGTGAAGCATTACAGGCTGTGATGAAAAATATTCTTATTTATTACCGACACCCCTCTATGTCGAACTGTGGACACTTTAAAAAAATTGTGCTATGCCTGCTTGCTGAGAATAAGAAAATGCTCATCGTTGATCCATTTTGACGTGCAGCGACATCTGTTAGCAGTGGCGTACGCAAGGGGGCGTTTTTTAATAGGAAATCCATAAATTGGCAATTTTCTACATAAGGATTACGCCTTTTAACATTATGTCCATAATACCTTCTTCCCTTAAAGGAAATCTGTGTACACCACTGTCTGTTACCAGCTTGTAACTGCTATTTCGAAACTTCTGTATAAACTTTTTATAGGTTGCAAAAGAAGCATACTTTTAGCTAAATTCTTGTATTGACCTTAGTTTTTGAGATTTTTAATTCTGAAATGAGGGTGCTATTTGCTGGAGATCCTATACATCACAATATCGATGATACTTTTATGTGCCATGTATTAAAAATACATATGTATGTAAAATTATGATTATGTTTCTGTAAATTAATGTGTAGGAGAGCAGAATTCTCCGTGTCAATCTGCACCACCAGGATCACAAAACAATTTTTTTCTGTGATGTTAATGTAAATTTGTGTAGATTCTTCTACAAGCTGTAGAATAACCTGGGGCACCCTTTGAAATGCTGCACATTTCTGCTATATTGTTAAACTGAAATTTTTTCAGGTTATCTAAAGGTATGACCTTTATGAACAAAAATGTCATTATGAACAAAAATTAATTCAACTTTGGATTAAATAAATTAGCTAAAATAGAGTATTAGCTGTGTGGGACACACATATCTCTCAACCTCCTAAAAAGCACAGACTTTACATAAAAATAAATAACTTAGAGATATTTGTTTTTAGATAGAAATTGCATATTTATTTCACAGTGGTTACGAAGTAGACTTTTAATCCTGAATTCTTGCATGGTACATGGAGGTAATTTTTGGGGAGGGGTGCGTTTTCATATCAAACTACTTAATACTTTTTGCTGAAGGAGTAAAGAATTGATATCTCTCTTGCAGGTTTACCAGATTGGTATTTTTTATCGCCAAATTCATCAAATCAGTGTTGGCAGTAAAAAAGCCACCATGCCAGTCATGTTTTGAGGCTTCAAATCTGTAACCTATTTCATGTAAATTTAAATTAATAAATATATAATTTTTTTTTATTTGGCCTTACGCTTACAGTGCTCACCAGTTTCAACGAAATGGGACGACAAAGACACTGTGGTTACTTTCGAAGTCTGGCTGTCAAGGCTGATTTCGTTTGGATTATACCACATTATATCGTCCATTGCATCCTCCCGAATCCAGACTAGCTAGTTTCAGACAGACTTTTCCCACATTTTCAACTATCAAGTACTTTCCAGTCTTTTTCTGGAAGGTCCTCTAGAATTTATTTTTTCCTCTTGTTTTAGAGAGTTCGAACTTTAATCCCATGTGCTTGTAGGCCAATTGCCTTGAATCGCTAAGCAACACTTCATTTTCACTATCATTTTCTTTCTTTTGTTTATCAACGGTATGGAGGAGGGTGTTTTTCGTTCATTTCTTAACTCTGTGAATTCTGGTCTTAGCCTCAAGCAATCACAAACGTGCGGATCTCACGGATGTGCATTTCATCCATTGAAACGGTCGGCCATTGCCAGCTAAATTTTGGCGACATGCTATATAAAACTTCTTTTATGCTTATATTTCGTTTGTGCCATTTTGTACTTATTTAAAATTTGCTCCGCATTTCAGCACTTTCAATATGCATTATCTCTTAACCGTTTCCATCACCATAGTAAGTTCTGCAATAACTGGGATATTCCTTGTTCCGATGATATCATTATTAATAAACAGAGTAATTATAATAAAAGTTCCACTTTAAAACTATTAGAAAAGGAAAACGACTAGACCAAATGTTTTCAAACTTGGTAATTGTGTAAAGGTGGTCAAGGGATTTGTTATCGGTTGAAAAAAAAAAGTTCAAAAATTCAGTACCAGATGCAAGGACGTATTTAAGGGGGGAGGGTACAGGGGTCCGAATATCCTCCCCCACGAGATTCTGATTTTTTTTACTAAAATGATAATGATATAATGTCCTTTTGAGAAAAATACTGCCTTTTTTTACCGTTTGGACCCCTTCGAAATTTTTGAACCTCCTCCAAGACGTTCTACATTGGTGGGGGGGGGGTGTCGAACCCCTGAAACCCCTTACCCTTAAATACGTCCTTGCCCCTGGTCTTGAATTTTGGAGATTTTTTACCGCGGATAGTAAATTGCCTTTATTATCCGCGGTAACCTGACCACCTTTACACAATTACCAAGTTTGATAACATTTGGTGCAGTAGTTTTCTTTTCCTAATCGTTTTAAAGTGGAACTTTAATTATAATCACCCTGTAAATTATGCATGACAGCTATCATAACTGACTACCAACCTCGTTATATGAATGATTACATATGCTCTCTCTTTGTTGAAAGCTTTTAAAAATTCATAAATCGAATCAAATGGCACGTATATATGCACAAAAATGTAAACAGTTGAGAATGAATACGGAAGACCGGATCTAGTGCGAATTAACCAGAAAATTGTACAGTTGGTACTTCCAGATGAACGATAAAAGGTGAAAAAAGGCCATCGTAACTGAAATTGCAGATAAAAACATTGAAATTTTTGATAGTGCGTCAAACACGAACTTTGCAATTTTTAAAGACCAAACTATTTATCTCCAAAGTGCACTTCATATATATATATATATATATATATATATATATATATATACAGGGTGAATCTAAACTCCTGGGAAAAACTTTATGGGGTGATAGGGCACCTAATAAGGAATCAGAATCACATAGCAATGTGGGGTCGGCATAAAATTTTTCGTTAAAGTAAAATATAGAGATCAACTCTAGCATTAAAAGCACTGTATGAAATATGCCGAATTTCCATGTCCTTCATCAGAAACATTCAAAATAATTACAAAAAGCCAATACAATAGAACTCGAAGTATTGCAATTCTAAATACTGTTTGACTACCGATTAGATAGAAACGTAAATATCCGGTTTAGAAGCGGAAAAGGGCACGCCCATTTATTGTTGGTGGTGCCAGTCAGATGTGCGCTTGCTGAATTACTTTGAAACGATATATTCTTAGATTTCCAAGCGATATTCTTCTGAACCCTTTAAAGCGCAGTTTTCCCGCTCTGGGAACACCAAACTCTGACGTTTTGACTGTTCCCACTCACGAAGAATAGATTTGATTTCTATAAATATAGTTGCGTGTGACATAGCTCCACGAGATTCCTTTACTCGTGGAGCTATGTCAGCTCCACGAGTTAGCACGTCAGTGCTTACGAGTTTTTGCCACGAGTTGCCGCGAATTTTTAGCACGCCATTTACCTTAAAAAATTGTCACGATTATTTTTAACAGCACTGACATCTGCTGAAAAATGGAAGAATGCGAGAACAGCTGGATAGATTGCCCAATCCTGAGAAAAGGGCAGCTGCTGCCATCGCTCGACTTAACTACCAGCAATATAACGGACGATCGGAACGTTCATCGCGTGCCACAGATCTAGAGACCCTTTATTGACGCTGTCGTCAAAAAAGGGTCTCAAGATCTGTGGCACGCGATGAATGTTTCGATCGTCCGCCGTCTTGGTAGTTAAGTCGAGCGATGGAAACAGCTGCGCTTTTTTCAGCATTGGGAAAGGGTTTCGCCTCAAAGGCTTAAGGAATACCAGGTTTACAAATACCAACACAAAATTCAGAAGGATATTATCAAATCAGTTAAACTAAGAATAAAAATTCAATGAACTAGAAGAAAGCAGTGCACTCCCTCCGCTCACTCTCACCATCCTCAACCGTTCCATTTGGATTGATCTTTACTGGCAGCTTGCCAATTTTCCACGCTAAACGCAGTCCGACAGTGCAAATTTATTCTCCACAGAAGAATGGTGGTAAACAGAATAGTAGAATTAGTTGCGACTGAGGTATGCAGATGGCGTTAAATTATATCTGTTCCATTAAAGTTATAGCACAGAAGAATTAAATACTAAAAACGCAATCTTCAGCTTTGAATTTTATTAACACTCTTTCTGTATTATCACTTATTCTGTCGTTTTACTCTTTGGAATATGCTGTTTATTGAAAATAATGCGATTAAGCGCCGATAATGGAACAAAAGTGGAATTTGAAGATTTCCTAATCTTATTTCTGTTGCACAAAACTTAATAATAATCCATTTTGTGGTAGTTTTGTATGCGTATTATTTAAGATTTGATAATATTTGCCATTTATTGACTGCGCTGTGCTTTGCGATTACATGATAGCATGCTTTTGATTTACCCAAAATCGAATTTCAAACATTTCTCGTTTATGCATTTCATGTTACATATTATCTGTACTTCACAAGATGTGATAAGATAAGGCTTGTTTAGCAAAAAGGATTTTTTAATAAACCAAAGTAAATACTTAACGAGACATTTGCATATGTACCAGATAATCAGGTAATGTATAAACAGAGTCCTAAGTTAATAGGATGAAGTTTTGATATCGTGAGGGAATAAAATGCGCTTGTATTATTCATAGCTAGAATAAACCAAATTTGCTTAAATTTATGTAATAATTCACTACGTTTTCTTTGTCTCAGTACAAAACATATGCTAACATTTTTCATTACGTAAGATAATAAGCTTGTTCGTTTCTATGTTATTTTATAGGAGATAGGAATGTGAAATTTTAATTTCTGTTTTGCCGTTTTAATTATCTTTTGATTAGTATCATAAGAAAGAATAATAAAAACTATTCAGGATAAACACAAATTATAATGATTTAAAACATTTTATTATATTTCTAATATTAATGAAATCCTTTAATGCCTAAAAGTTGCATCAATGATGTGAAATAATTTTCATTATAAATTTATTTCTCATGAAATATGTTTTTCGGAAGGGTATTATAAAACAAATTTTTCACTTAAATTAACTCCATTGGTGTTGATTATTTAAAAGTTCATAGAGTGTAGCAAATACGTACAAAGGAAGGTTTCTTTTACGGTGTGTCACTCCCTAATAGCGCAGATGGTCACAAAATACTCACTCTGACGTCACATTGGTCACCGAGTGTCACAAGCTGGTAAGTGACGTGACTTCACTGTGTGGTCACTGAGACGATTTCGTCGTGAGCAATCACCAGGTGACGTCACTGTGACGTTCCTACGTGACTAATCATCCTTACGACTCTAAAGTGAAGTCCCAGTGACTGTTTTTGTGACTTTTAAATGGGATTCAATTGTTACACATTTTAATGAATAATTTCAGTAATAAAAATGAGGAAGCATTACTAAATTTTTGTTATATATATATATATATATATATATGTATATATTATATAACAACTAATAAGTAAAACACAAATATTTTGTGTTTTACTTATTAGTTATATATATATATATATATATATATATATATATATATATATATATATATATATATAACTCATAAGTAAAACACAAAACATACTGAAAATAAGACATACCTCGCATATAAATATAATAGCTTTAAGCAAGAATTAGAAACCACATTTTAATAAGAAAATAAATAAAAATAAAAGCTAAGCCAAAAAATGAGGAAGCATTACTAAATTTTTGTTATATATATATATATATATATATATATATATATATTATATAACAAATGTTAACATATATATTTTTGTTATATATATATATATATATATATATATATATATATATATATATATATATATATATATATATATATGTATATATTATATAACAACTAATAAGTAAAACACAAATATTTTGTGTTTTACTTATTAGTTATATATATATATATATATATATATATATATATATATATATATATATATATATATATAACTCATAAGTAAAACACAAAACATACTGCAAATAAGACATACCTCGCATATAAATATAGTAGCTTTAAGCAAGAATTAGAAACCACATTTTAATAAGAAAATAAATAAAAATAAAAGCTAAGCCGAATAAAGCGCAAGAATTAATGTGAAAATAGAATATAACGGAAATTATAACCACTGTCACCATCTTCAGGGACCGCAAACAGTGGATTATAATTAAAAGCAAACAGAATAGTAGGGTTTAGCTTGTGTGGCATATCAAAAGAGATATTATTAACTCCACACGTTCTGGATCCTACCCTACTATATAAAGGAATAAAGAAATAAAAAAGATAACAAAAAATAGAAATAGCAATTATAAATCTACATACCAGACCTTGAGCACATGGAAAACTCATTTATACAAGTAATATGTGTTGCCAATGTTAAGAATTGTAAAAAGTGAAAAATGGTGTTGCCACAAAATAAAAGTGTAAAAGTAGAAAGAAGAAAGTATAGGAGTTGCCAAATACTATATGGTAATATTATTATACTTTAAGAGTATCCAGGTATATTAATATAATTAAATATGTATAGAATAATAATAAATTAAAATTTTTGAATAAAACAGATAGTATAGCCAATTAAATATAACATATTGTTTTAAAAAAATATAATAAAAATTAAAAAATATAAATAGGATATCTTCTAAATATCTAATTATGGATGCTTGATTTGACTTTATATGCCATTTTTGCATTTTAATTATACTATATATATATATATATATCACGGGAGTATATATCAAAGGTCACGGGATAGGAATATGTAGATATATAGATGGCAGTACTACCACACACAAAATGCATAAATAAACGATGTACTGGCAGGCCTTTCATTTGCATTTAAATGATTAATGTGAAGAGTTTTCTGGTGTGATAATGACCCTCTAGACGGGAATTAGCTAACTTTGAATGCGGAATGGTAGCTAGAACTAGAAACATCGAATCTTCCGTTTCGTAAATCGTCAGGGAATTCAACATTCCGAGATGCACAGTATGAAGAGTGAGACGAGAATACCAAATTTCAGAACCATCGACTAATACGTAGAATCGCCAGTGTTCACTTACAAGCAACACTGAGTAAAATGCTCAAAGGAATAATGTGGATCCTACAACGCCGATGGTCTTCCGTCGGGACAGTGCGGCGAAATTTGGAAGAAGAGACCGATTCGAGTGCCTTTACTAACAGTGTGACATCGTATGCAATTCTCCTCCTGAGCTCCTGACCATATATATGTTGGACCCAAGATGATTGGAAAACCGCAGCTTGGTCAGATGAGTCATAATTTTAGTTGGTATGAGCTGATGGTAGTGTTCAGGAGTGGTGCACACCCCAATAAGTCATGACCCCGGGTTGCAAACCAGATAATGTGCAAGCTGGTGTTTTATATAATCGTGTGGGCTGCTTTTGCATGGCATGGACATGGTCCTCTAGTTCAACTGCACCGATCAATGACTGGAAATGCTTATTTTAAGCACTTGAAGGCCACTTGCCTCCATTCCTGGACTTCATGTATCCAAACAAAGATGGAATTTTTATGGCTGACAGTGTTCATTGGCATTGGTCCACAACTGTTCACGAGTCGTTTGGAGAAAATTCTGGACATTTACAGCGAATGATTTGGCCACCTAGATCGACCTACATGAATCCCATTAAACATTTATGGCACATAATCGAGAGGTCAGTCTGTGCACAAAATCCTTCACTAGAAACACTTTTGCAATTATGGACATTGATAGAGGTAGTATGACTCTATTTCTTCATGGAACTTTCAACGACTTGTGAAGTTTATGTCACATCGAGTTCCTGCTCTTGATCCGGCAAAAAGAGATCCTTCAAGAAATTAGAAGGCATCCCGTGACATTTGTCACCTCTAGTTAGTATGAACCAATTACCAAACCTCGTAAAGATATCTTATTTTATAAATTTATTTCTTAACATGAAATAAATGTTCAAGAAATTATTACCATTTTTATGAATAAATGAAAATTTCAAAAATTATTTTATATATTTTTTTTATTAATATTTATATTTTCCGTTCCATTTATAATGTACGCCACTATAATATCACTTTTAAAAGCAGTTTTTCAATCATTTGACTTGTTAAAACAATTACCGTAAGGCAAGCGTATCACCGTATTATACCGTAAGGCAAGCGTAGCACGATCAGATGACTTACTCGTGTTTGTCACTTTATGGTATGTTTTAGCCACGGTACTAATAGGGTTCTAAAATATACTTTAATGATGTAAAATCTTTGGAATAACACTTTTCGTTTAAATGTTAGTTTTATTCATAAAATTCAACATAGTAATATTATTTTTTTTGTTATATCACTGACATATATTTTAAGCAAACTTCTACTGTGTAATTGTTACAAAAGTAAAGATAAAAGATTTATAAGGAGAAAAATGTGTGCTAGTGCGTACTATGGTGGACTTATTATTTATATGTAATTCAGTCTATGGCGTAAACATTGTTTAATAAAAAAAGTTCACTATATTGACATTTTTAGAGTCAAAATAAATATACATATGCCAATTCACAAGAAACTAATAAAAAACGTTGTATTAATTAGAAAATTTATTTTAATAGCTTTTATCTATCTCGAGTTAAATGTTACAAAATGTTTTTCCAATATCTTCTCCGTATTCTTATCCTGAGAATGAAAATAAAATATGGAACTAAAGTGTGCTCGGAATAATATACAAAAGCAACGTAAATACTCGTTCACGCCTGACAGTTATGTAGGCTTAGCTGCGACAAAATATACCTGTAACAAGAACTCATTGCAGACATATGTGATGCGATGATAATTAATGCGACATATAAACGAGAACTCAGTTGTCGTCCGTAACATCAGAATGAGAGGAGATGGCCTCTGAAATTATTTCCCGTGGAGTGCTTGCCCATAGAAAGATGAGAATCTATGATCAATAGAAATGGCACAGAGATAATGCTTCCGGGTGAAAATAGTTCGCGATATTTTCGACACGCAACAATCAAATGCCTTGATTAAACTGTGCTTCGGTTTCTATAAATAATATTTCTATTTATTAGTAATGGAATATTAAACATTAACCTTCATGTTTCATGAGAATAAAGACAAGTATTTTTAAGACTAAATAAAGGGATCCCATAATTTTAGCATTTTTTAAGTGTCCTCTCATTTCAAACAAATGAACTAGCACAGAAATATCTATTTTTATTGCAAATATAACTTTTTCAATAAAAAGTCTCAAACAACTAAACTCATCTTCCTTTGCAGCAATGCTCAATATAAAATTTAATACTTTATTTTATTTTTCAAATAACTATGCATTATTATAGAACATCTTTTCCGTACAGGCAGGTTTTGTAATTATGGAAGAAATTTTCGTCCCAGACTAGTAAGAAGGCGCAGTCCTCATAATTCGTCTATTTGTGAATTGGGTTGCTTAACCAGTCATAGAATAACTTTCATCTAGGATTTTATAGGAGTACTTTGAACCCATGTTAAAACTCTCATGTTAAGACTCGAGACGCAAGTACCCTGGTTATTGACATCCAGGTTTCAAAGCAATGAAACTACAATTTCTTCTAAACTAATATACGTATACTATAAATTGATTTTCATACTAAAAGAATGAAAACAAATAGTATTTTGAATCTGGAGATCAGAATATATCGAAGACTTTAAGGAACCACATTTTTTAACTAATATTTTTTATTTTAAATTAATTAGTTGAACCCGTGTTAAACTTTAAAAGTTTGAGACGCGAGAATATTATATTTATTTGTTATATATTTGTTATTTGTTTGTTATATATATATAAAATAAAAATATTATATATATATAAAAATATATTATATATATATATATATATATATATATATATATATATATATATATATATATATATATAGATATATATATATACCCAGACAGCCAGACAGCACAGCAAACTTGCATCAAGCTTGATTTATCCAGTCAATAAACTTGAATTAAGCTTGAAAATTTCAAGCTTGTAAGCTTAATGCAAGCTTGAATCAAGCTTGACATAGCAAGCTGAATTTCAAGCTTAAAAAATTTTCCTAAAAAAAATTTCTAAATGCACGGGGCGCCCGTCGGCGAACTCGCCCCTCATACTTTATATTTCCACGCATTTTCCCCTCTATGCTGAAATTTTAAGTTACTCTAATCTGTTTCCATCAAACGTCCGTGGCTGGGTTCGATCTCGGGAACTATGGGCTGGGAGGCCCGCGTGCTAACCGTTCCGCCAATAAGCCTCGGGCAGCTATGACTAAAGTTTGAAGTGACTGTTGTCAGGCCGTTTTCTGGCCAGATCGATCAGTATACTGTACACTTTTGCAAAAGTGTATTGTACACTTTTGCAAATATATTTAAACTGTTTTAATACTTTTCAATCAATCTTTCCAAACTTCAGTCTTGAATACAATACAATACCTTGGCAAAATCTCAGGCTGTGAGTTCGAAACCTATGGTGTACTATTGTGCATTTCCCCCTCTGAAGAGGACAATGCATTTTACATTTTTTTGTAATTTTTTTGTTGTATTAACAATGACTGGCTTGGGGGGCGTTTTCTATTTAATTTTCTATGTATTATTAAACGCATGTTTTCTTTTATGCTGCTTTCTTAAGCGCTGGATAGCATGTGGGGCTACTATAATTTTGTTGTAATTTTAAATAATTTGTAACTATATATATATATATATATATATATATATATATATATATGCATTATTTATATTCACTTTATTTTTTATACTTAATTTAGTCCATACTTTTGTTCTTTTAATTATGATATTAACTGCATATTCTAATACAAATTCTAACTACCCAACATTTCTTTTTGTACTAGATACTAATAAAAATTGATCATTTCTAATCTTTTTTACTAAGTTTTACATTTGAAGAGCTTATAATATTAGCATGTATTACAAACCTCCCTAAAACAGTTTATTCAAAGGCCGATTAACTCAGACAAAAGACAGAAAAAAAATACTACACTATAAATTTCATGGCAGTTAACTCTTCAAATTCGTAAATTATCTTTATAATATGTTTAAAGAATTATAATTATCTTAAATCTATAATTAATAAGTGTTTTATTCCATAACACATTTTTTAGTTCCTGAAAGTAAAAAATGAGGGCTTAAGTATTTTCTCAAGTTTCTCACTTTCATGTGGTTACCCTTTCTTTCTGAAAAAGCAGGATAAAAGGATAAAAATTTAATAAGTACATAATGACTTTATTAAAGCTTCAAATTAAGTCTCTTTACAAAAATGTCAGTCTCATTAAAACTGCGTTTTTGTACTAGTCTCATAAATTCTGAGAGACAATTTTATTACTCATAAATGCTTCGTGGTTATTGATAGCTTTTAAATATCGCAATTATTTTTTCGAACACTCGGTAATTCTCCGATTAATACACCTTTGTCTCCAACTTTTTCTTTTTGATCAGGGATTTGGTGGTGAAAAGAATTTCCAACTATATTTATTTTAATAATCACTTAATACAACAATTCATGAAACTACACAATTTTAACATCATCTCTTTTTTTCATATTAAACCTTTATTACATTTATTCTGTATTTTTTTAAGACTTTTCCTTTGCAAGGTGAATTTTTTTTTAATATTCGTTTTAATAAGACATTCAATTTAAATAATTATTAAATAAATTAACGTTGTGTACAAAGAAAAATCTTAACGTCATTTTTTAAACGACACGCCCCAGAGGTATCGTTTAACAAGGTGGAGGACATTATAACCACGAAGGATTTTTCCTGAACCAGCTCCCATTAGCATACACGGTAGCTAAGCAGTCAAGCCGGAAAGGAATCGACCCTCCCAAGCACTGGCCAAGCCAGATGTTGCTTTACTTGCCGTGTTCTTATGGGAACTGGGTTTAGCGCCCAGATCACTGCGGAACATACACTAGTCTAAAATTTGAGGTTAAAACTTGTAATTTAAATACGTGCTTTTTTTATCTTTCCCAGAGGAAAACGATAGTTCAAAAGACGTTCTGCCTGCATTTTCATAACGCAGGCTGAACTAGTTATATTACTAGGCTCATAACTACTCAGTAGTCAGACTACAAAATTTAGTCAGTAGCAGATACTTTCTTTATGTAAGACCGTATGGTCTCTTTTTATTTGTAATCTAAACACTTTGGACTGAGCTTTGCTAAAGAGCATTTATTTTGCTTGATTCTTCTGTTTTGATACAGGAAATAAATAAACAATAAAATAAGACACTTTTTTAATTAAAATTGTTTTCACTTTATTAATGATTGTAAAATGCTTTTTCTCATCCATGTTTAATCTTATCCAATCTTATTGACATGGGAAGTCAGAATATATTTTTTCTTTTCTTTTCTTTGCCTGGTTTTAATATTGTAACTCTTAGAAAGACCACAAGGAGGGCATCCAAACCTTCAGCCTAGATCCCACGTACAGGTAATTGGCCGTAATGCCCCACCACAGAACTTAACCAATCCTTCCCACTGAATGAAAGAAGCGATGAGCTTATGTACACGAAATGTTTTTCCAATTACTCTGGAAACTAACGGTGCGAAAAACACAGCATTGCAATGTTTGTAGACATTCTCCTAACATCTGGCTTCCCCATCAGCGTAGAATTTGCCTTATCATCTCTCTAATTAATGTGATCAACGAATTAATAAACTTCATTATATGTGTGCGCACCTAATATAAGAAAAGTGTACAAAAAGTGATGTTTATTTTGCAATAAATATATTCAGATTATTTCTGGATAAGCAATATACATTTAGGAAATTTCAATAGAATATGACTTTTAATTTAAGCAATAACTGATGCAAACGTAATTGACTGGAAACTATTACACTGTTTGTTTTATATAATATTTCACATTCTTTGAAATTCAATAAACAAATCATGAATTGAAGTAACATTTTCTACATTCAGAAGAAATAAATCTCATTTGAAATATATATGCAGCATAAATACACGCAAGTGAGTGGAAATCACGAGAACAAAATGTAAAAGTCAGCGTTATGAAGTGTTAGAAATGTTAGTCAGCTATTTAAAATAAATGATGTTTTAAAAAATACATATTTTTTGAAAATTTCTCTCATTTAACGTAAATTGAAATTTTATGTATTGAAACATGAAATATTAAAACATATCGTTATTTTTCATGATGCAGTCACCTAAAGGCAAGATGCATTGAACCAATTTTAGAAGATAATAATGAATTTTCTGTTTCACAACCTTTTATAGAGAAAATAAACACGTTAAGTAATTAATAATAAGTTAATTTCATGGAGGATTACTTTTTAATCATAAAGGACAAAACAAAAATATGTTTAAACATTTTACTTTAAACTGTTCAATTAGTTTCACTATGTGAAATTAATATAACTTTGTTTATTTAGCAAGGTATTTAATTTAAATTGTTAAGTTACTGAAATTTAAAAGCCCTTATTCCATTTTCATTCTATTATACAGGTGAAAATATTTCTTCTTTTCGCGTTTTCGGGTAATTACTTAAGAAAAAAAAAGATTCATAACATTAACTACTAAAAAAAGTATTTTTAGCAATTTTCAGGAATATATCAATTCTGAATGATGTTTTATTTTCGAATTTATGTATTATTGTTATTAGTAAGGAAAAATAGGCGATATCATTTTGAATAGACAAGAAAAAATGTGAAATAAAATTGCTTCACAGGAAAAAATATATAAATTTACAAAACGATATGCTTAAAATTTTTCTTTTATTAATGGAAGCATTTAAAATATTAATTACTGCCTTATCATATTGAAATAATTTTCTTACAACTGTCAAATGTCTTTTTTTATCTAGTAATTGCTTTGTGGACCTGTAAACAGTACAAGTAACAAAGTCCTCTCAGATTGAAACATAATATGGATTTTTTATTATTTAGATAATTCCCCTCATACGAGACTCGATATTATATTGTTTTGAATGTATGTTTTTTATTCTTAATGAAATATATTTTTTAACATACACAAGAATGTGATTGTTCTCTGTATTTTATAATTTCTTGTTTCGTATATAGCGGCAGAATTGTGCAGCTACTGCTTAAATTTCGAAATTGAGTTTAAAAACATAATATGTTCTACTGGCATCTAAATATATAAATATACGCATTTCACTCACAAGAATGTGAAATATGATGCTTTTATAATTTTCAATAAACATACAAAAAACAAAAAGAAATTTATGTGTGATAATTTTACAACCCAAAATATTTTGTATGTTTCAAGTTTAAGTAGTGACTTGTAAAACTAATGTACTTTTGTTTTGTAAACATGAAAATATCTTAGAAACTACATAAATTTCATTTGAAACAGCTTGTTGAGGATATTTAAAACATTTTCGGTATTCCTTACAGTTTGATTTACTTTTATTCTATGATTTATGAGGAAAGAAAAAGTTAATAGTTGAGTCATTTATGAACTAGAATTAATTTTCTGAAGTTTTCACAATGAGTAGCAGAGTGAGAAACATTAAGAATTCCAAATCCTCTCCCTTTAATATTCAATAAATCGTTGATACCTTTAAATCTCTCATAAAATATTATTAAACATTATAAAAGGCTTGTAATTAATTTACCGCCGATGAATCAGTATCACAGACCGGGCTAATTTCAAAACACTGCGTGTATAACCCATTTTCATGTATCATGCAGTTCCGGATGCTCTATTTGTGAAATAATTTATTAATTATGTGTATAATTCAATAACCTATTTCAACACAGTTGTATCAGAATAAAGAGTATGTAAAAGTTTGACCTTATTAATTAATCATTTAAATGTATTTTCTCTTAGGAAAACTCACTACATAAATTAGATAAAGAATTATTCATGTAGGTGCTTAATGACAGTCCATGAATAATGATTAGCATAGTTAATGAGGGTTAAATTAATTGCTGAATAATTTTCTGGGTACGGATACATTTTCCAAATGTTTGTCTTTTAAGCTATTAAATATCTGTGAAGCATGTTTATTTGGTTTAAACAATTGAGACTACTTTTTGTAATTCAATTATAATATGAGTTTATTGATGTCCAGTTCTCCGCTGTAGTTACATTTTTACACCCAGCATACGTTTTAAAGCTTCGCATACGCCATCTCATTTATATGATGAGTTTACTGATGTCTAGTTCTCCGCTATAGTTACATTTTTACACCCAGCATACGTTTTAAAGCTTCGCATACGCCATCTCATTTATATGATGGTTTAAATGATGAGTTTACTGATGTCTAGTTCTCCGCTATAGTTACATTTTTACACCCAGCATACGTTTTAAAGCTTCGCATACGCCATCTCATTTATATGATGGTTTAAATGATGAGTTTACTGATGTCTAGTTCTCCGCTATAGTTACATTTTTACACCCAGCATACGTTTTAAAGCTTCGCATACGCCATCTCATTTATATGATGGTTTAAATGATGAGTTTACTGATGTCTAGTTCTCCGCTATAGTTACATTTTTACACCCAGCATACGTTTTAAAGCTTCGCATACGCCATCTCATTTATATGATGGTGTCTTTTTTGTACAATGGAGTAATGAAATCAAGAAAAATTTTGGTTTCCAGATTTTCACGAAGCATTTAATTTTTGCAACCTTTAAATTTAATTTTAAGAGTTTTGCAAGACATGCGATTGTACGCATGTATATGTATTCATATAAATCTATGTACAATCTATATTGAGCGATTTGACGTCTATTTTGATCAGTTATTTCCTGACGTCTGTACATATGTATGTAAATCCCGTGTCTAAAAACCTATTAGTCGTAGAAAGTTGAAATTTTATATTTAGGATTGTTGTAACATCTAGTTGTGCACCTCCCTTTTTAGTTCCAATCGACTGCATAATTTATTTACAAGGCCACCCAAAAGATTTTCCATACGCTACGTTCTATGGTCAGAAATTCATTAAAGCGTATTTTAGAGATATTAAGCTATTTCAAACGAATATTAAGTGATATATGTTGTTAAGGATTGCAGAAGAAATCTCTCTATCAAAAATAGTGTCTTTATCATTTATTGTTCCTCTACGGGAACTCTTAAAAAATTTTAAAACATTACGGTCAATGGCAGTTTTAGAGACATTCATCATTTCAAGCCAATATCATCCTGCCATACAGTTATATAATGGTCCAACGACGGACATGTACCTCCCTTAAAAACTTACCGAACGTTGCCATGTTTGGTGACTTTTAGTGTACGTAAGTATGTTTGTAACTCGTATATCAGAAAATCTATTAGTAGTAGATTGTTGTAATTGTATAGATAAATTTCTTGTAACTTTTAGGTCTGCTCCTCGATTTTTGGTTCCAATCTACTAGAGAGTTTATTTACAGGACCACCCAAAAGAAATTCAATACATCCATGTCAAAGGACATCTCAAATGTACTATGTCAGTAGTTAGTCATTGTTCTTTTCATGCCCAAAATTTCTACATTTGTGATTGACCTTGACTAGTTTTGCCAAACTGTCGCCAAACTTGCAGCCAAAATTAATTACATATGTCATTATCGTAAATGTTGAGACATTGTATTTAGAACGTGTGTAATATACAATTTTGCGTTTCCTTTTTGATTGCAATCGAGTGTGTAATTTATTTACTGGGTCACCCACAAGTATTTCAATAGATTAAGGTCTATAGATACCTTCAAATTATTAAATCAAGAGTCACTATTTCAGCCATAATCAAAATCTCGCTAACTATCTCAAGCTTGTGGGCTTTTGGCGAAATATATCCCAACTAAGCCAATAAAACAAATCTTTCAAATTGAACCCAGCTTGGTGATATTAAATTATTTCGCCAGAAATCACTAAACATTAGTATTATTTCAGTAATTTATATCGTTCAAACAATATAAGTTTAGATGAAGTGCACCAAAACTATTTATGATTTAATAGATCTACAAGAAAGTCATGTGATGTCCACATCTCATTTTTAAAATAATTACTGATGGCATCAACATATTATAAAATCTGTTTGTTATACATTACATGTCGTTATTTGCGCATGATGTAATTTTCTTTTTTCATGGTTTGGATTTAATCCTTATATAATTGATCGTTTTTTATTTAACATCTTTTACTTGATGTACACCTTGCTATATATATGATTTTTTCCTATATATAATCTTATATATGATCTTGCTATATATATGATTTCTCCTTGCTATATATATGATTTCTTCCTATAAATTCCATTTTTAATGTTTTTATTTTATGTAGTCTCGGAAGAAGTTTCATACCTGGAATCTATTTTATCCAAAAATCTGCATGCACAGGGAACATTTATGATAGCTTATATTTTCTAACTTTTGCTTATTTTCATATGTTATCCATCTTGAAGTAGATGAGAATATTTTATTCCTGATATCAAGCTTTCTCTGAAATATATATATATATATATTTCAGAAAATGCATATAGATTATCAGATTATATAATGTAATAAATATAGTTTAAAAATCTTCAAAGCACTAACTGTAAATAGAAAAAAAAATACTGATATAGTTTGGTATGTAACATAATGTGTTGGCAAAATCGTAATTTCGTTATCTTACATAAAGTTCAAAGAAATACATTTTCCACAAGTTTTTAATTACAAACAATCTGTACCTAAATAGAGGAATAATACTTTTGTTACATTTTAAAGTCCGTATTTTACGGGTAATATATATATTTTTTTTAGCCACCCTGTCACTTTTTCACATCTATCCTCATCGGAGGAAGATATTCAGAACGTCCTGAAATCGATTTTTAAGTGTTCGTGAATGCTCTATTTTGTAGCAAGAATTTATCGGATATCTCTTTTCTTCCTTGAGATGACGCGGGATATGTGAAAATAACGTTTCAGCCCCCTACCTCTCTAGTGTTTTGAAATTTGCAGAATGATCTCTATTCTTGCACCCATGTTAAGAAACACACGCATGGTCCAAAGTTCGTATTATTGGCTTTAGTAGTTTTGGCTAGGCGAAATATGGACATGCCGAAAAATAAACCAAAATTACTTTCTTGCCAGCCAATGTATCACGAAAAATTTTTATTAATGGGATGTATAGTTCTCTGTGAAACGTAATGCAGGTAGGAATGCATTTTGAAAAAATAAAACTTCACCACTAAGTTAACATTCTTACGTAATATCATGCATGTTTTATATATTTGCAGTGTATATTATTTATTCTTTCGAAAATTGTAACACTACTACCCCTGACGTTCCCAACTTTTTTCCAAGTCTGGGAAGAAGTTAGTTTAAAAAGTTAAAAAGTTAATTTAAAAGTTAATTTAGAGAAGTTAATTAAAGTTAATTTAAGAGTTAATTTAAGAATGTTAATTTAAGAGTTAATTTAAGAATGTTTTAACTCTTGTCGACCCCACGAGGAGAAAATTTAAAAGAGATTCAAAATTGAGCTATGCCCCACATATTTTTGCATGAAAAATTAAGTGTATTTGTGCGTATTTAGAAAATAGACGTTATTGACATTTTTTCATCGTTTCATCAATAAAATAGATACAAAAAGTACAGGGTGGGCATAATTAAACTGCAAGTGTTCAAGGGGTGCTGGAGGAAAACTACCAGGAATATTCCAGTGAAACTTGGTATCTACACGTTTCAGAACATGCGCAAGTCAAATATGCAATAAAAAGATCGCCATTTTCACCCGATAGATCGCGCTGTATCGTGTTTCGCAATGCTTATTGACGTCATATATGCAAGTTCTAAGCCCATCGAACAGTGTAATAACAAGAGCACATTGAGTAATGATCATGACTCTGAATAAAAAGGAACGTGCTTTGTTAGTGAAAATGTTCTATCAGAATGGTTGCGATTATTCAGTTACTCTGAAAGAATACCGGCGTATGAAACGATTAAGAAGAGTTCCAATGAGTGTCAATGAGAATAAATAATGGTTTACTTGTTTTCCAAAGCGTCTTTCTGAATTGTTTAATTTGTGATCTTAACTTACGCTAATTTTTGATTACATGTTACTGTAAAAATCTAATTACTGAAGCGAATTGTATGGAATTTTGATAAACTGTAAATGATGTTTTATATTGTTTATATGCCTCTTAGAATGTCATTATGCTCTGTCTATCGGTTTTGGAAGTTGTATAGGTCACCGGTGAGCTTTGAAATACGGTACAGCGCCATCTATCGGCTGAAAATGACGATTTTTTATTTTTGCATATTTGACTTGCGCATGTTCTGAAACGTGTAGATACCAAATTTCACTGGAATATTCTCGGCAGTTTTCTCTCCAGCACCCCTTGAACACATGCAGTTTAATTACGGCCACCCTGTATAATCATATGTTTATACGTATTACGTACATGCATGCTGTCCACACTAATAGAAGAATTGTATAGTGACTTATTAAAACAAATTCTGAATATTTTTTTTTAGTTTTAAGGCTAAATTGAGAAAAAGTTTACCACTACATCTTATGGTTAGTAAAATAAATGCGTGATAACTTCCGACTGTTGCATATAAGATCGTTTTCATCACTTTTTTTTTATATCATAGTTCTGGAATCTTTATTGGAGTAGTTCTACTAGAAGTAAATTATGTAGACTTGTTTCTTTACTCTACCGGAATAAATCTGTTGGAATGTAAAAATACTGCATCTCACATTATACGCATGCCAAACGACTGTATTCAAAATATTTTTATCTGATATTAGTGCACTTTTAGCAATCTTAAAATAAAATAATGCCTGTCGCATTGTAAAATAATCACTACGTCATTTGACATTAAATTGTGAACAACAATTTACAAACTACTATAATACATTAAATAATTTCGAAATTTACAACTATGTTATAGTTACAGTGTCAAGCGTGTTGATTCGTTAATATTATCAATATTTTAATTAGCTTTCAGGAAGTTATATTACCCATTAAAATTTCAGACATTTGATGTACAAATGACTCTTTCCTGATTTCGTAATATGCATATACTTTTATTAGAGTACCCGGAGATATAATTTAACAAAATAATTCGTGAATGTGTGAACTCCATGAATGTTGGTAATTTTTGACTGTATTAATTAATTAATTTAAATATTTTCCATCAGAGAAACGGGAATTAATAATCATGTTTAATATTCTATTTCAGTATTAGAATTAGAAGTGTGATTACTTTAACGGATGAAGAGTCTTAAAATTTTAATCTTCAGAAATATACAATATTAAAATTAAATATATTATGTGTTCTAGATAATGAAAGTTAATTTAAAACTTCCTAATTTTGTAACGGAGTTGGAAGATTTTCGTTTACATTGACTTCATAATTAAAACATTTTATTTCAGAAAATATTTCATTTTACTAAGCACGACACTTTCTTATTTTTAAAATATATCTATCAACGAAACAGATTTAATTAAAGTGAATACCTTTGTTTATTTAAGTCATGTAGAAAGCTAGCAAGGAAAATGACAATCGAATCCTTTAATTAACTCAAAATTTAAGATAGTAGTTTCTTATTTATTTAACATTAATTTGAGCATGTTTGAGATATTTTTAGAAGTTTAACTAAATCATGGCATTTAAACATACGTTAATTCCGAAAAAATTAATGACTAAAAGCATATATTTACTTTTTAATTTCATTTTGTGATATTTTAAAGAATAATTAAAATTTCATTGCATTACAGTTATGCTTTCATATCTATAAAAATTCGTCGTTTTTCTGTGATTTTTGATATAAAGGGTAGTATTAAAAAAGAAACTAAAGTGATATATAATATCCTAGTAACCTTTAAAATGTACAAAGTAGGTATTACCATTTGAAAATAATATACTCTCGAGATTTCGAACCTTTAAAACAATACTACTCATTGTTATAGACATAAGTGGTATATGAAATAGTATTTTTTTTTTCGGAAGTTGGTCAGCGCATCGAAAAAAGAATGTTGTTGTTACACGATACATGAATGAAGAAAATTGATAGCGTAAAATATTAAAAGAAGTGAATGAAGAATCAATGATAACATCAGAGAGAAGAGAGGAAAAATATTTATTAATATTTCAAGTTTTTCTTAATGGAGTACTTTTCTTGCTCTTTTATTTTGATTATTTTAATGATTAAATTTCGGCGTTTTATTATAGTTCAAACATCATTCCGAAATCAATAATGTATAAGGATATTATAATGTTTTATGATATTATTTCTTATGTTTAAATTCTTCATCAGTAGAAAGTAATTTGTGAGTAACGCTTTTTTGAAAAATCTTCTATTTTCCTAAACTCTCTCCTGGATATAAATATATTTTAAAGTTTAGCCGTATAATATTTTAATAATTTAAAAACTGTTTTAATCAATATCGGAATTTTAATAATAGTTTTCAAATTGTTTTATTGAAAAAAAACTATAAATTTGTAGTGATGCATTTGTATACTTAGAAAGAAGATCATTGTGGGTTCTGAATTGGAAAGCAGTTGTTTTATCTGTGTATTTTTAACCTCTGATAGTAGAGCAAGCTGCTTTCTAATTTAATGATATTTTTACTAGCAGTCATTTGAATTTATCTGGCAATTAAAACTGCTCCTCTAAGATTATCTAATTTCATATAATGTTTTATGAAAGCATTTCCCTTTTGAAAATGAATTTTAATATTTCGTTAATGATCATCAACAAATTGTCCTTTCTTAAATTGAATGTCACACAAAAATGTATTTTAAAAGGCATATTAATGATACTAATTAATCAGTTTAAAAAATACATTTGAATAATATTTTTACGGAAAATATAAAGGAAAATTTTGTGCGTCTCATGTATTTTATGTAAGAATGCATTGATTATATTTTATAGATGTAATTAAAAATATTCATTACATTTTACTTCAATTAATACTGCAAAAATCAGTTTTAAATAATGGTCATATGTTAATAAAATTCAAATGAGTTAGTTTTAAAGGGAAAAAAAATGGATTTCACTAAAATTAACTCAATCAAGCATCATTAATTAAGAAACAAAATCTCTGGAATACAAATAATTAATATCCAGTAATTTCCGCATAATTTTGTTCGTATGAACCTTACATACGTTAATGAAAATACATGTCACAAACAATTTTAAATAATAATTTTTTATTTTAAAATGAGATGTGCCTGAAGCAGTGAAATAAATATTGTTCAAATGTAACCCTTAAAATTATGCCTAAGTAAGTAGAAATTAATTATATAAAAATAAAAGGTAAATATACACTTATAGGAAAAAAAATGTGCATTATTCAACACAAAAGATCCATAATACAAGCTGAAAAGTAAATAAATAAATAAATAAATAAATGAAATAGAAAACTCTTAGTAGACGGATCAATCGTTATGTAAATTCCTTCTTACTGACAGGCAGCTGCAGTTAATAACTTTATTGATATAATTGCAGTTTCTGGCTGGAAGATTCACGTTTTTTTTTTTTTAACTACAGAAACTGGTAAAAAAAATGCATCAGCAAGTTGCTAAACTTCATACACACAAACTACAAAGTTGCGGTACACATTTCTTGCGAGAAGTAACATGTATGTCCTAGAGTGTTCCAGGTTTGATACACTTAGCAAAATATATAAAAAGAGGCACGATAATTTATATCTGGACTGTAGCTTAAACTATCTAGTAGAGGAACAAGTATTGTGACGGTTCAGAACACGTAAAAAATGTCACAGGGCTGCTTTACTACTTGCTGCATAACATATGTTCAATGGCTTTGCCGTTTAGTATGTACGATACTCCTTAAGCTACATTGTATAGGAATAGTTTAGAGACACTATAATGTGACTGTCTTTATACAATATCATGCAATTTTGTTGCCAAACATGTACCAGGCGATAACATGAGAAAGGTTGCAGTTAAGGAATGCTTTTGAGGATAGAAACCTACTGTGCAGTGCGCAGTTTATGTTTTTGTTTCACTGAATCTATGTAAATAGACTATTTTTTGTATATTACTTTGAATTAAAAAAAATACGTGTCCTATTTTCTTGAAGGAAATGTGAATGCATTGCTGCTTAAGAGAATACAATGAAATTTGGCAATATGATGGGAAACGGTCAAAACAATAATTGCCGATTATTTCAAAATAATAACAAACTTTAAAATTATGATTTTTTTATTTCCGAGGAGGGGTAGGGTATTAGTTTAGACCATACAGAAAATATAATATTTGGCTATTCGATTTAAGCAAAGTCCGCTGTTATATATATATATATATATATACATATATATATATATATGTATGTATGTATGTATGTATATGAAAACTCTTGATTAAATGAAAGCATGAATGCACGTAAGTTAGTGTGCACGTAAGATGGGTTATTCTATTTACGAGATCATTTTATTCAAAGCTAAAATTAGAATAATTCGCGAAGCCCACTTCACAAATCATCTTTGAGAACCAGCAAACGATTTTATTTGAATAAATATTTGAAATAGTTCAATCGTACATTCTAAAACCACGAGGTACTTTTCTGAATGCGTAGTGATTCCATTAAAAACTATACGTATTCAAATAGGCGTGGATATGAGGAATACCGTAATGTGGATGCAACATTTTAGAGATTTGAATCACGCACTTTCGCTAATATATGTATTGGAATACCACAAATTTCATTCATGAAAGTTATTGAAGTTTTAATTTGCTATCGGATGGTGGAAATTGGTGATTCAGACTGACGATAGATTTGGTAGTTTAATCAAGCCTAACATTGAAACTAGTTCAATCCTCTTATTTTTAATTTATTGATGTCTTCCACACTTGAGAAAAAAAAAAGATCAAATTTATTAGCTGCTTATGTACTTTCAGAAGACGTGTCGCTAAGTACTTTAGGAGTAATTAGGAAATAAAAAGATATCATAGATTTACCTTATCGGGGTTTTTTTTCTCGAGAATAAGTAACTAAACATTTGTTTTGTGAATGAAAATGAAATTTGAAAGAATGCAAAGTACAAAGTACAGTTAATTGGTCGGAGGGATGTAAAGTAGTGTTGTGTTGCGTCGTGGGATTAAGGCAAATTACCTGCACGAGAGATCTAGGCCTATGTGTTGAAAATGCATTATCATTATTAACATTATTTGGTTTTTCTTGAGATGGCAACGTTATCCACAAAAATATGAATTTAAGTATCTCGTTTTGCCGATGGCAACTAGTTATAAAATTCTATAATCCTGATGAGTTTGTGAAGATTTCCGTTGGGAAATAAGTTTTGAATTAAAGTGTTTTAAGAGTTCTAATGTTTTATTTTCTTTATTGTGTATCGTTAGAGTGTAACTAGTATTTATTTTTAATTTAGAATAATTGCTGCCGTGGTGGTAATTGATGTCTATACAAATGCCAAACGCGTTTTAGATAAACGACTTGGTGCAGTGATTAATTTTGACGTCCGCTTACTAGAAAGCCGGGTTGGTATTTTGACTAATTCGTGATACGCTTTAACATTATGGGTGGGGTGCCTTGGGGATCTTTGTAAGAGGTCCTAACCTGTATTTGCGCTAAGTTTGGATGAAACTACGGAAAACTCCGGACGATTTGGTCGGCAGACGCGACCTGATTTCGAACCAGGAAACTTCCGTCTTCCAGTTCAGTGCCCTATTACTATGCCACTGGTCGAGCGGCATGTAAAACAGAAAGGTATGTATGACAAGAAATACAACAAATGAAATACAAAAAACACAAATGTTAAATTCAGCAAACTTGGTTGTCCTTTATTAGAAAAAGGTATACTTTAAATTTCAGTGCATTATAATTCTTGAAGAAGTATAACCGGAAGTGATGAAACATTTCATGAAAAATATATTCATTCAAATAATTGAATCGGAAATAATTGAATACAAACAATTTTCCTCTTAATCATCAATTTTATATAAAATGTCTTAATAACAGTCTAAATCCTTGGTATTAATTCTTCCTTTCTACCTTCCCTAGTATTTGATGTTTTGCGTTACAGTGGTTTCTTGCAGTATGGCACACTTATACCAAAGCCCACAGGGGGCTCTCGCAACATGGCAGGACTTCTGGGAAGTATAAGTCGTTGAAATTTGGCAATAGACACACTGCACTCTGATTGGAAAGAAATCTGGCTATGAGTCTTCGGATTCTGGAACTATCATTACCTTGTTATTTTTCAGAATTCCACGTTTGCAAGTTTTGTCTTTTTCGGGTTGTAATTTGTAAGTAAATTTTTATTTTGTTTCCCCATAGGTCAGGGAGAATCATACCTCTGAGGTTTGCCGTAGGTAGAGCAAATATTTATTTATCACTTAACAATTTAAATACAATTTAAACATATTTGTAGCAAACACATTCATAGCAATTTAAACACATTTATAATAAAGTCTGTTGATTACGTCATCTAATTTTAACATATTTCCTTGGAAAATCCTCAGGCTCTGAGTCAGAAACCTATGGTTTTGGTGATTTGCAATTCTCCCTCTGTCGAGATGTTGAATTATATGCATATATATAGCTATTAAAATACATTATGTAAGATTTCAACATTTTATTATTATTCCTTTTATTTTTTATTTACTTATTTTATTTCGTTATTTGGGAGGTATTTATCCTATAATAATATTGGAACTAAAAAAGTATAAATTATGCTATTATTAAAATTCCTTAGTGAATCTGCATAAAACTCAACCGTGCTAACATAAAATTTGTTTAACTATCGTATAATTGAGAAAGCAATGTTTGTGTACGAAATCTGTTAACAAATTTATCATTTTCTCACCTTTAATAAGTTAAATTTTATCATATACCAGCACTCTCCAAACATATATATTTTATTCACATTTTCAAAGAAACTAAACCCTATTTTTCTTATGCTCAAAATAATTTAATACCTCGCTACTCTGTATACGTATGTAGTGCCAAAATTCACCCATCCATCACAAAATATCAACTTTCTTTTTACTATTGAAGCATCCGAATAATAAACATATTAATAAAATAAAACCAATGTCCTCTTCATGCATACATTCACTTCTATAGCATTCCCGTCGGTTTTTCATTCATTTGTCAAGCAAGTGAAAATGATTTATGGAAAAGAAATGTTTCACGTGTTAATTCGATGAGCACATCTTTTATCATTTGTGGACGTGCTGTCATAACCAGAATTTGTATTTATTTTTTTCATAATAACATTTGCATTTGCGTAAGCGAAGAATAAGGGAAAATCATTGTTTGAAACTAGGTGGATCTTTGCTGAAAAAATGAATATTTAATAGTATTATACAGTGTAAATTTTGCATAAATACAATGAAATGATTTCACGTATTCTTAATTATATTTTTCTTTATTTATTTATTTATATGTTGACCAATATGTATTTAAAAAATAATTACAATTACATGTTCATAAATATGAAATTCATTTATCTTTACATTTTTACTATTTTATCTATGTTATAGTACTTGGCTACATTAAAACAAATAGTATTTCAAAAAATAATTTATACGAAGAAAATATTAATATGTCACATATAGAAAGCAGCTCAAGAATTAAAAATAATATTTGAATAACTGTTTAAAGAGCTCTTATTATTTCCAAATAATTACCATTTCAAACGACAGCATATTATAATTTGAAAAAAGGAAAATGATTGTTTTGCAATTTTCCCACATACAATACATGTATACCTTTTTAGTACTCCTATATATTGTGTATTATCGAGATAAGCATAATCAATCAGTAATACCACAAAGAAAAATCACAAGGTGTCAAACTACAATATTTTGCTGTTGGATTCATGCCACATACATTATGTGTGATAATTTCAAGAGGAATGACAAAGAAAACTATAAACTTTAGAATTATAAGGTACAATGTGGCCTAGAAGATGGGTGCATATTGTTAACGGAAACGATAGTTACATACAAGCAGTGAAAATACTCTGTATTAGCTTTTGAAACTGTCATTGTAGTAGTTTCATTGACTTTAAAAGTAAGTAGAAATATATTCTTATTGTTCTGTATTTTAAATTATTAAAGCAACTAGCTTTCTGTGTCATACATGGTCTGCATTATGTAAAATGGCATGTTACAGACTGATATATTTTACACAGTTACATAATTTGCATAATATATTAATCACGTAACCTTTTGCAGTAAAACTTATTTGTTATAAGGTCAAAATTGCACAAGAAGAATTTTTTCTTATTACTTCTGAATGTATTATAAAATTTTAAAGTGTATCTGACACACTAACTGTATTTGCATACTGAAGTTTCAGTTAGCAGGGTTAATGTTAAACTAGCACCAGAGCTCGCATAAAAAATTAAACTTCATTTGGTTTCAATTTACCTATGCATGTGTTTGATGAAGCATTTTTAGTTAAGTATTTAACTGTGAGGGTTCGTAAAGCACACTGTAAAGTGCTTCTGTGTTGGATTAAACGAAACTTCCTCTTTCGGAGTTCGTGTTTCATTTGAACATACTCAAAATTCAGAAAGTATTTCAAGAGAGGCACGAAGACGTGGGTTGAGATTGTTTTATGCAGGGCAGGTTTATATTTAGAAAACTTACTGTCTTTGAAAATTACGTGTCAAATTATTTAATTGCTTCACTTCTGTTTGAGAGATACGTGGCATTGAATCAATTACAACAGTTGTATGTAAATAAAATTTTATTAAATAGGTGCATATGTACATAATTCTGAGCAATTAATTGACTTATTGAATGAAATTATTTGAATGAAACAAATGGTTTAAGAAAATGTGTGCATTTTAAGCACTGACAAATATTATATCGAATTTACGTGTTCCTCAAAAAAATATTTATTTATACAACTGTGTAGTTCGTATTAATTTAAAATATGGAATTTGTTCACTACAAAGATACGACATAATTTTTTTGATTCAATTGACTAGTAGATTAGAAAATAGCGTCCATTGCATTTAAATCAGTAGCTAAGAAACATGCATAAGATTACACCATTCAATGTATTGCCCTGTTACAGCTGTATTCATGCACACCATTTTCCATTTGCATCAATGAACTCTCATATATGGGGTAAACAAGAAGAATAAACTAAGACAAACAAGTTTGAGAAATCGATTGATCAAAATAAAAATATTAGTCCGTATAATGTGTTTGAACTTTAAAAAAATGTATATAGTCCTGACAAAAAAAAAAAAGGTTTTAATACAAAAAGTGGAAGACATTAAATCCAATTCATGGTCTAGACAAAACATTTTCTGTTATTGATAAAACTCAAGAAGTCGTTTAGTGTTTTACGTATATTACATGGTTTTATATTCTGTACCAAAAACAGATTGTCGTGTTACAAACAAAAATGACCTAATTTCTTGGATCTTGACAATCATACATTGTTAATAATAGAGACTTCCATCACCTTACCGTACGAACACATACAAGCATGTTTATACCCTTAAAGTGACTGATAAAAACTGTATTGAAGAAAATAGTTTGAATGAAATGAAACAGAGAGCAATGCAAAACGAAGACTAGAATCCAGGCTAAACAAAGGCTACTATGTACAATTAGAGAGCTCACACGTAGAATTTATTGCACTCTCCTTCTTTTTTTTACCACTCTAAATTGTGTGGATCGCCAAATATTCAGCAACTCTTGTAATCCTAAGTCTGCTCTTAGCAGCTTCGAGTCCATTAAAGGTAAGCTATCGGCTTTTAACTATAAAATAAAATTGATTCCTAAACGTTTTTGATGGCTTTAATTATGATCAAATGCCAAACAGGAGTGGCTTGAGTGGATAATTTTCTTCGTCGAGTATATAGAATTGAAATACTAATGAAAAAATATTGAATTTAGCTGGCAATAATAATAATTTTAATGGATAAAAAATGGCCTATTAAAACACATTTTGTTATATAATGATCAGTAATTATGTGTTTCATAAAATAAAAGTTAATTCCTCTTTTATTCTAGCATTACGTTAAATTCCCATAGCATAAAACTTCGTATATAAGTTTTTAACATCATTAAATGAACGTAAACTCTACAAATACATTCTTTTAGGACTTTTATTGCTTTACTTAAAGATTTTCAGATATTGGTATGTGTTCGTAATTCTTTTTGTTTTATATGTCCCCTAAGCGTATTTTTTACTTTCATGATCTTAGAAAAGGAAACAATTCGTTTCTTTTTTTTTAACCGAGTAAAAAGTAATATTTTTCAGATTATTCTATGTTCCGAAGTATTAGAAATCGCAGTTTAACAGTCATATTTTCTAATAAACCAATGAGCACTTTATGCTTTAAAAATATATTAATGTGTTCCATTTCCCATTCTTTGCGTAAAATTTCGTAAAATATTTTCAACCATTACGAGTATGAACAATATACACTTTTACTGTATGTCTTAAAAATAGATCTGTCTTTTTGTTCTCGTGTGAACTAACACATCCTAGTAACGATGTTTTGCAGGGCCGCGGTAGCCCAGTTGGAGAGGCGTCATTCTCGTAGCCGGAAGGTTGTGGGTTCGATCCTGGGACGAACTATCCCAGTTGTTGGAAGAGGCGTCGTTCTCGTAGTCGAAAGGTTGTGGATTCGATCCTGTAATCAACCATCCCAGTTTAGAGAGGCGTCGTTCTGATAGATGAAAGGTTGTGGATTCGATCCTTTCACCAACCATCCCAGTTTAGAGAGGCGTCGTTCTGATAGATGAGAGGTTGTGGATTCGATCTTTTGACCAACCATTCCAGTTTGGAGAGGCGTCGTTCTCGTAGCCGAAATGTTGTGGATTCGATCCTGTAATCAACTATCCCACCAATGTGTAGCACAGTGGTTAAAGCCACTGACATTGGGAGATGGCTCAAGTGGAGGAACAGGGTTCTGTCCTCTCGCGGGGCCGTCGATCTAGCGGTCTGGAGTTTTGGGCGGTTTTCTGCATATGTAACGTGAATACGCGCTAGATACCCAGAAAAGTCCTCCCCCAAGGCATTTGACCCCCCCTTGTGTTTGTCCTTTCTTTGACGTGGATTTATAAGCGGTTCCTCGTGAACAAGCACACAAATCCGAATACATGTTCCAGCAACAACAACAACAACAACAACTATCCCAGTTTGGAGAGGCGTCGTTCTCATAGCTGAATGGTTGTGGATTCGATCCTGAGACCAACCACGCTTAAATCTGTTGAGTAAAATAATAATCAAACGGAGTATATTTTTACTCAATTATTGACTTATAACAGCCGTTCTCCCGATTGAGTAAAATTTGCTCCACTAATCGACAAAAATCAATCGAGCGAAAAATTTTTGAGCATTATACAAGAGCTCCATTTAGGCTAAATAATAATCAAAAATGAGGAGTGTCTGTCCGTTTTTGATTAATATAACTGTACTCAATTATGATTATTATTTAAGCTATAGAAAGAGCGTTTTTACAAAATCAGCCCTTTTTTAATTAATATATCTGTACTTAATTAAGATTATTATTTTAAGCTAGAGAAAGGGTGTCTTATGAAAATTTGCTGTTTTTGATTAATATATTGAATTATTTGTTTTCTTCATTTTTTATTATCAGAGCTGTAATCTATGATTATAATCCCGAGAAAATAAATTTTATATCAAGGCAAATAGATTACATATATCTTAATACACTATAAAAAAAGTATTTTTTTAATAAATAGAATATAATTTCACTATAGTCTCTAGTTATAAAACGAATTCACAGTACAGTCAGAATACACAAATGCAATCATGGTTAAACCAGCTGTGAGATTTAATGAAAGCAGCAACCCAATTTATTTACATGAAAAAGGTAAAATAGTACTTACTCACTTGACTGAAGATATTATAACTTCATTTGTTTTACAAGAGCGACGAGATTTTTATAATCCAATCTTAAGAAACTATGTCCATTAAAACAAAATTTTTACCGAAAGCATCCTCTCCATATTTAGGTTGAATTTATTTCACAACTCTGAATATGAAAAAGATGCCTTCGGTATTCGGATATAATATAAAATTATCACCGTTATAAAGTATCATCGGGTATCCTCTTCAGAAATTCTTTTAATTCATATTTTGATAACGACATGTTTGCTCTTCGATGATCGCCGAATTCCCGCTTCCCACGTTGTGTTGTCTGTGGTGACTATGTTTATGTACCGTTTTCCGTTGAAGAGGGTTGGTCACGTGATAGTAATACGATATCTTACCACGCATCTTTCGTGGGGAAGAGACAGAATTCTCAAATACACAAGATTTTAGTGAAAAATGGAGTATAATAGAATCTAGCTAATCCTGAGCATTGAGGGGAATTGAGGAGATAACAAATTATTTTCTTTAATGAGTATTTTTTAGCGTAAAATGATTTAAACCAGCCGATAAGAAATTTAATCAATAAAGGAGTGTTAGTTTTAATCAATAGATTTAAGCGTGAACCATTCTAGTTTGGAGAGGTGTCGTTCTCGTTGCCGAAAGGTTGTGTGTTCGACCCTGGGACCAACCAAAGACCGCCGTGCTCGCTAATGGTGACTGGGGCACGTTAAATGCGTCGTGTCCTCCTAGTTCCCATCCAAATCGATACCTCTGAGGGTGTCAAAACTATGCCTTTATTTCTTCTGCTTGGTATTTGCTTCAAAATTAGGAAACCCTTCTAACGATCGGTTGTGCTGCCATGCATCGGCTCTCGAATGAGGAAGAAATGAACTCTTCGGGAATTTCGTAGAAATTAAAACCCTTGGCCAGTAGTGCGATCTAACTAATCTGGAGGGGGGGGGTTGATATTTCCCAAGTCCCCATAAACCATTTAAGTCAGAAAGAAGAAGAGTATTGTTTTATAATATAGCAGCTATCCCAATATTACGCTCTGAGCTGGGAGACGGAAGATGCCTGGTTCAAAACCAGGTCGCGTCCACCATTCTGAGCGTTTGGAGATTTCTGTTGTAACGGTGTATGTAAAAAAAAATCATGCGATTTTGGTACAAAAGTAGAAATAAACTAATTATGCCAGGCACTTAAAATTTTAAGACTGTCTCTTTACAAGCTGTACCGCATACTGAAATAAGTGATAAACCTGTGTGAGTTACGAAAATTTTAGAAAAAAATTCTTAAAAATCAAAAATTTTGCAAAACGTGTCACTCTTAGAAAAAAAATGTGCGGTGCATTTCCATATTTTAGAATTTTTTCTCGAACTATCTTGAATTTTTTGGAGACCCTGATGCTTTTAGTGTATTTCAATTTGTGTACTAAGACCAAAAAAGAGGTGTTTTTCCTTCGGACTATAGTCTTAAAACCTCTTAGAAAGACCGCCCTGTAGGGCACTCTACCCTCTGCCTTGACCTCATGCGTAGCTAATTGGCCGTAATCCCACAACAGCAGTAACCTAGCATTAAGTAATTTATTTCTTTCTCGCAGTGAGAACTTTATTCTAAAGTAATAAAAAATCGTTTCTTCCCAAAAATTTTTTACATTGAAACATATTAAAAATACTTCCTAAAATTTGGAGAAAAATACTAGCCAAATTTGCATATCTCAACCTGCTTTTAAGGGAATCGGTTGCATTTCCAAATAATTGATACTTCATGTAAAATTTTTATGCGGATATGTTTTCAAAGTAATTACATGAGAAACTACCACTTTTTTCACCATATTTATGTTTTTTTATTCACATCCACATTTCTTGCCGTAACAGTAAAGGTCTACGAGATTACCAAGACTGTGAAGTTACAAAAGCAATGTTAGATTTATTTGATATATTGTGAAACTCATCTTGCAAGAGCCTTACAAAGGGTCCGAATCACCTGTAACTAAATACGATTAAAGGTTCTTGGATTCGTTCTATTCAGTTGAAATTACATCTTTAACTTTTGCGTAATCTATCGGGATCAGTCAATAAATGCTTAGTGCCACAGTATTGCCTTCATGTAGAACTCTTTAAGTATCCTCTCGCAGTTCACTGTAGATGATGTTTTATTAGTCGGTTTACCAGCTATTTGCGTCTATTTACACGTAAAGTTACAGCGACTTTTGCAATTTTATTTCTCAAGTACTATTTAAATAATGCTGTTTAAAATTCACTTCTAGTTAGACTGGGACTCATTAGCTCCTGAACCATTGAAATATTATCAAACATATCAGCTGTACTTAAGTCCATGTACGGTTCATCATTGTTTAAAGACACAAAGGTTTATATAATTGATCTACATGTTGATTTCAATCAAGAAGAATAAGAAAAATCAATATATAAATATTCAAATTTATTTATTTAAGCAGTAAGATTATAACATTAAAATTAGAATAAAATTAGTAAAGTTATAAGAACACATTTTTGTAAATTTATTTTTCAATGAAAAAGTAGAGCCTCGTTAATATTTGCATTATAATCACACCAGTCTGACTTTTGGATCAGTATACACACCAATAGGCACGTGATAAAATTTAAAATGAGGCTGATTTTAAGCACTATTGTAAACATCATGTGATACGCAATCAATCATAGGTCATTTTGCTACCGCTGGCTGCACTGCCGGTAATGCTCCGAAAAAAGATGAATAAATTTAGTAAAATATGAAATGTATAAACTATAATTGCACAATAAATTTTACTTGATTTTTCTACATTGAAACTGGTCCATGAGATCTTAGGTAAAAAAGTAAGTTCATGATATTCCTTAAGAGATTTCTCTTGGATTTGAAATCCCATTGCAGGATATTCTTGATTTACTCTCAGAGTCTGCTTAAAAGCTCTATAAACAGATATTGTATTCAGCGATGTTGATATTGTAACTTGCTTTTGAGCTTGATGCTTAATATTCTGTTTTCTTCTTTGGAGGAAATTAATTGACCAATTAAATTTCCATCACTTATAAGTGGGGCTATAGTTAGTCTGAAACAGCAAGTAATTAAGAAGGTAAGTTGAGATCCCAAAGATTTATTATCTGTATTTAAGTGTCAAACTAACATGACAATGTATTTTTAACCCTAAAGAATTGAAATTGCCGTCATTTTTAAACTTTCTTCGAAAATTATCGAAACATATGTTCACTAGTTTTAATTTTATGGTTTTCCACGAACGCATCATTACATTCCATTGTTAAAGTACAAAAGTATTTATAATCTAATTCAAGCTTAAAATTGTCGTTAGACTTTACTATATACTTGCTTTC
Organism: Cheiracanthium punctorium; assembly: GCA_038373885.1. Classification (NCBI taxonomy): domain Eukaryota; kingdom Metazoa; phylum Arthropoda; class Arachnida; order Araneae; family Cheiracanthiidae; genus Cheiracanthium; species Cheiracanthium punctorium. The sequence goes on along the minus strand of JAWZYV010006757.1, from coordinate 95,563 downwards.
TAAACTGTCTTTTCAATGCAAAAAGAGCTACAATTTTATCTATCATATTCATAATGATTTAAACAGATGTTGAAAAACAAGGGAATACAGCAATTTTCGTATGTTTAAAAAACATTTTGTGGAAAGTTTTAATCTAGAAAAAATTATCAGTATTCCAAAATTCTTCGATAATTGTCAGAATATTTAACTTAAAAGTAACAGTACAATAAAATGTTATTAGAAGGAAATAGAAAAAATATAAATGATCTACTTAAAACATGTATAATAATTCATTACGTTATATGAAAAAAAAAATATTTGCTGAATGTCTAAAACATACTAAGAATCCATATTCAGGTCTTGTATTCTAGGTTCAATTGAAAATGTAGATATCAATACTCTTACCCGTCGTGAGGATAAGTAGAATGGTTATGGTTATGAAAGTTATCATTTAATCGCAAAGCCAGAATTATAATCATAATAACAGATTAAAATTTATTTCGATGAGAGTAATGCCATGATAAGGAAATTCCATAATTTTACTTTTAATCATTATTTTTCTTATCTTGTGCTCAATTTATCCGCTATAGGGATAAATGCAGGTGGCGCTATACACGTTAAGTTCATGGCCTCCTACTCAAAGATCAAATAAAATAATGCTATGATTTTTGGAAGGTTTTTGTTACACTAAAGATAAATTCAGTCTAAATTTAATATTACACTTGTTAAATACTGAAATCTAGCATTTTGTTGCATTGGAATCAGTTAACCCTTCAATGCATGATTTTTTATATTTTTACCAAACATTTTTTTTCTTCAATATCATGGCTTAAATACATGTGAAAAAATATTTAACTATTTTTATTGATTATTTTTTTAAATTTTAGGTTTGATGCATATATGAATCGTCATGCATTTAGCGCTAAAATGCGAGTCACAATAAAAAATTATTTACTATCACATAATTGATAAAATTTGGCATAAAACACTTAATTAATTATTGTTTTCAAAAGATATTGATTTTAATTGAAATTTTTAATTAAATTTAATTAGTAAAATTGTTAACAGAAAAAATGACAATAACAGAATAAATAAAAACAGAAAAAATGACATGCCAAATACTTTGTGCTTGATATACATTCATTTCTATCAAATTTATGTTGAATGAAAAATTTTAAAACAATTTCTGTCCTTGTTAGACATAATGCTACAGCACACTTTTCGCATCCAATAAATGTTTGGAACTTGCAAGTTGGCACTTTACAGCGAGTGCGGTTTTCATTCCATACTGGCATATGTTCAGTTTTGTCCTGTGGAACACATGTTATAGGAATATACGCTGCAGGACATCTTTGCCTTTTCACATTGTATTCATTTTTCTGTAAAAGGCTACTGGGTCTTCCCCGCTTCACAACAGAACTTTCACCCATTCGACATAGTCCGACTGCAAGCTCACATCGAAAGGCGGCTAGTTTTAACAAATCATTGGGGTCTGCTCCATTTTGTTCTGAAACTCTTTTATATAGCAGCCACGGATTTATGACTGCAAGGTCTAAGAAGTGATAAAACAGTCTCATGTACCACTTTCTTGATCTCAGAGTTATTTTATATCTCCCTATATGACTATCAAGCAAATCTACGCCCCCCATATGTTTAAACCCATATGTGATAAACATGACATCCACCACATGGTATACCTCTGCTCAAAACTAGTGACAACTTGCTTATGTTGGCCTGCTGAAATCGATCTTATGACACTTATCACTGCTGTTTAAAGTTCCATGTTTTTGGATCGATAATAGGGTTTTGGTAGATAAAAATGTTTTGGGTCGACAAGAACTTCACATAAAAAAAAAATATTTTACTTTGTTAGCAATAGCACAATAATAATTAAAAAATGCTATATAGGATTTAATACTTTTGAAATGCTATCTTTCTCCATACATTTTATTTATTATTAGACAATGATGATTATAATAGAATTAAAGAAACAGGAAAATAGTACTTAGTATAGTTATAAATATTAGAAATTGTAAATAAAGGAATTTTGAAATATATATATATATATATATATGTATTACTTTGTTAGCAATAGCGCAATAATAATTAAAAAATGCTATATGGAATTAAATACTTTTGAAATGATGTGTTTCTCTATACATTTGATTTATTATTAGATACTGATGATTATAATAAAATTAAAAAACAGTAAAATAGTATTTATTAGCCAATTCTTTACTCGTAAAAGCAATTAATTACCTGCTGAATTAACATGATTATAAAAAAAATAATTTAGGAATTTTTCATACAAACAGTATACATTACATAATATTTTATGTATCTAATAAACAACAATGCATGTAAAAAATGAATGGGTATGTGTGATTTAAAAATTAGCTTGAAATAAAAGGTATTATGAGATCTTATAATTATAAATTCTGCCCAAATTTTAAACTGATTCATAAATGCATCAAACTGCTCTCTGCAGTGAAGCCTATTCATAAATGCATGTTGATGCATATTTGAATCAAACAAAAAAATTGAAATTTTTCACATAAAAATAATTCTTTGGTTAAATCTAAACATAGAAATGAAAAATAAATACCTTGAGCTATATATAGTAAATTTTACAGGTCTCTAAAGTCGAATTGAAGAACAGCAACCACTTGACAAAATCATTGAAAATACAGAAATAAGATTTAAACATTTGGCGCTAATTCAATAACAAGTGCTGCTAAATACTGCCATTTACTGGGGAAAATGACAGTTACATATCAATATGGATGTATGAAGATAAAAATCAACCCAGAAAACCGCCTGTTTTGTGAATTTTTTAAAGCAAAATTCGGTAAAAGTTGGTATGATTCATATATGCATCGCCATGCATTGAAGGGTTAATTCTTGCGAGAGTTATGAATCTTTAAAATTCTCATCAGTACGATGAAGGCTTGACAGTTTTCTTGCCAGTAAAAGGTGGACATCACTAAAATGGGTTCCTTTTGTCGGACTTATTTTTGCCTATCGAAATTCGAAAATGTTTGTCAGGAGTATAAATTGACATCGTATAGATGGTAGTTTTGATGCATGTCGCTAATGGTCCATCGACTGTAATTTTCGGATCATTATCGATTTATACATTAGGATAGCAAGCAAAAGACTAATGCTCTGATTTCCTAACAGGTATTAGTAAACTACATTTATCACTGCCTACACAATTAATAGAAGTAGTTAAAAAATCATCATACAATGAAGCTAAATTATCTGCAACTTTTCAATGCAGAAACATTGAGCCATGATTTAGTTCTTTCATCAGTTTAAGCATCAAATCATTTCATAGTTTCTCCATAGAAAAGTTGCAGTCAATTTACATTATCTCTAAAATGCACTATCTCCTGGTGAAATAGTTAACTACTATTATTAACAGTGTAATGTACGAAAAGGAAAACTCTAATCAACGGATAGCTGTTAAATTAAAACTCTATTTATAAATTCTCTTGTTTAATCAGTTAAGTACCAGTGCGAAAAAATCTAATAATAACAACTTAATTCAAACGATAGATTTTTGTAGTAAAAAGATAATTTTGTACATCAGGTGAGGCTGCAAATCCAGATAAATATACACAATGAATGTAATAACGTTATTATATTCTAAGTTTTAGATGTCCTGCGTTAATGGTCCTCAGTCATTTTAAATCTCATCACATACACCGTTAATTGAATTAATTCAACTTTTCGCCATAAAATAGCAATGCATTAGCAGAATCCTTTCTTTGGAGAAACGGTTCAGCATATGGTTAAATTGATCAGTTTAAGCACCAAATCATGGTTCAATGTTTTTACATATGAAAGATGCTGCTAATTGAGCAACATTTTATGGTAAAATGTTAGTTACTTTTATTACCAGTGCAGTTCAACTAAGGAGCAATGTATACTAGTGAAACTATTTCACCAAAACGGCAGCAATATGAAATGAACACTCAGAACTTCTCGTCATGTGAGAATGTTATAATTAAACTTGCTCCAAATAAAAGGATAAACGGGATTAACAACTTGAAAACCGCAGCTACTTTACCAGCGGTACAACAACTTTACTTACTGCCATTAATTCGAATTTAAAAGTAAATGTTTTATATTTTCTGTCCCTGCTATCATTGTTTGAGTTATCGAAGTACCTTAAAGCTGAGTTTATCTAAAAGTTTATGCACTTAAATACACACCAAACCCCCGAAAAAAAACAGAATAAGAAATAAATGAGTGTATTGGTTATTACGCAACTTAGTAGTAGTTTGTTAAAGTTTACGAATGCATTCGACGCATTTACACCGTTAATAGTATAGTTCAACATTTGTCAAATGGTGGACGGCCGAATTGTGACGGTCCCGGGTTCGGGTCCCATCTCGCGGCTGTCAATCTAACGGTCTAGAATTTTGGTTGGTCTTATCTAAATGTATTGTGAATACGCGTTAAAGCCCCTTAGAAAGTCCTCATACCAAGGCACCTCCTATCCTCGACAGATCGCCCAAGGGTAGCATTGCCATAATCACATAAACACCAACATTTGACCATACAATGGATTCTAAATTAGCTGAAACTTTTCAGTTGAGGAACGGTGAGCCATAATTTGGTTCCTTCATCGATTTAAGCATCAAATCATGGTTCAGCGTTTTTGAATAGAAGAGTTGCAGCTAGTATACACCATTTTATGACGAATTATTAACTACAATTATTAACAGTGTACGTATGTATTCACTTGTGCCTCCACTTTATCTAAGTAAGAGTGAGAAAAGGTCCATTTAAGCACTCTTTCTTACCCCCTTTTTAGGAAAGAATAAGAAAATGATCAGTTGTTGCTTTTTCTTGAAAGTAAAACAAAATATGAATTTGTAAGAAAATAATCAACTTTATTAAAGACAGATAGATCATTAGCACTAAAAACTATCTTCAGTAAGTGTCCATCTTAGCGTATCACTCTTTTTATGAGTAAAACGAAGTCTTGTTTATGGTAGTCGTACTATTTGAGAAAATGGGGGTAGTATTCAAATTGTTATTCCCATCCTTATATTTAATATTGTCTTCTAGCGTTAAATATGCGTACTATCAACTCTTTAATTCAAATAAACTTAGTAACCTAATAGCATGTACAAGAAGTTTCTTTTCTATCCTAACGTGCAGCAAAACTTTTCTTATTATTGTTGAAGACAGTATTTAAAAGAAAATGGATATAAATCTTAGATAATTGCAAAGCTTCTTCCGTAACCGTGATATGAACTTTGAAATCCTTCTTTCTGTGCTGCAAAATCGTCGTATACTGTGAAAAAATCGAATCACCTATAACCAATATTTCATTTGTTACACAACTTTTAAGTAATAACTGAAAACTGATTATTTCAAAACATAAAATATTAATAAAACTATCTTAATGCTTTGAAGAATGCTAGAGAGACGTTATAAGAAATATACAATGATTGTTGTTTAAATCTATCTGGAAAATTTTCTTTCTTAGACTATTTGTAACGAAAAAGAATTAATTGCTGAAATCTGAGATGGTAGAAGCGAATTTCAAAAAATGCTTCTGCTTAAAGTATTACTTTAAAATGTAATTAAAAGCTCTACAGCAATTAAAAATATGTTTCATCGCTTTTTATCACAATTGAATTCCCGAGAGAAACTGCACTCAGTTATTTGATCATTAACTCATGAAGGAGAAGATGTTCAATCAGTAAACATGGTTGGAGTTTTGCCAAGTGGAACATCTCTAAATCATGAACGAGAAAGCCATATATATTCTGCTACCTGAAACAGCTAGTACCATAGTAAATGGATCAAATAAGTAAACTAAAATAGATGTTGTTAGGTAAAAACAAGAAAGAACTGTGTAAATGATAATAAAACTTAGAGTCACACTTTGCTAGAGAGCTTTTCATTTCTCTTTTTGGTCATTAATCTCTTTACTTAGGTTTCATTGATGTGAAGATGATTGCAAGTAGTGTATTTCATTGTCTTCTGTAATAATCTTTATCGAAAAATGTGGCTTAGGACATAAATTCGAAGACTATTAGTGGAAAAAATGGTTACTCTTACAGCTATTTCAGAATAATATATGTACGTGTATATATATATCGTTCTAAGATCTCGTGGTAATTATTTCAAAGAACGTTAAAATACAGCATTACATGTGCGTGTGTATTTATACTACATTTACATTTTCAGTAGAAAATATTCGCAAATCTGTACGGCAGAAAACGTGTTATAAGTTTTACTATAATGCACATAACTGAATTTCTGATTTCGTATTAAATTAAGTTATAATATATGAGTAGAGGTATGATTTATAGCCAAATTGACGTTTAGATTATGTTAATGAATTAACTGCTGTATAGCCATATTATATCTATGTATATATAATATATATATATATATATGCTACCATATAATCTATATATCATTTAACAGAAGCCCAAACTTTATTAAACATATTTCCTTGAAGTATGCAGAGATTTAAACAGCACGACATTAAATGCACTTACTTTGATAAATCACATATCATGAACAGAAATGATATAATTAGAATATTTTTAATCGCAGATTATTGTTGTTGTTATTATTATTATTATTTATTTTTTAACTGGAAAAGAAAAAGAATAAAATAAGGGTAAAAATTGAAAACAATTTCGCTCCTTTTAATATTTACAAAATTCGTGAAATTATTATTTATATGTTTACTATATATGACAAGTTACTTTAAAATATAATTAAAATATATATTTAAAAATATTCGAATATAGAATCAGATATTTAATAATCGTGCTTACAAGATTATGGAAGTAGCACTAGTTGAAAAATATCAAAGAAAGGACACGGATTATAATTCGCAAGAACATTGTATATAAATCGGTTTATACTTGCTACCTATGCACATAATCTTTTCTTTCCAATTAGAAATTATTTTCCGTTGGACAATAACATAACCATACTAATTTATGCATAGAATTTTAGTGTCAGTCAAACCCTTTATTTGGCCATCAATTTTACTTTAATCATTGAATTAGTTAAATTATCTGGTACACTATTGCATAAAAGAATAAATTTTTGCAGCACATGTAACTGCAATACTTTTTTTTTGGAAACACAACATTAATTTTTTATCCCCATTCCCTTTAAAAATTTAAAATATTTGAAACAACGATACCATACCTATATTCCATGTGAAGCGATCAAATGGAATAGATAAATTCTTTTTCAAAAATTATCAGGAAAAAACAGACAGTTACCAAATTGAAAACGTCACACAGCAATTTATTTAACTCAGGCTAAATAACACATGTACCATGTACTAATATTTAAGGTATCCGCCTACGGTCGGGATAATTTTTTGTTTCAAGTTAAAATGCAGAATTTTTTTTTATAATTTTCAGGTTTATTGTAGTATAGAAAAACAAAAGTACTCAGAAAATTACTTATAATTGTTTTACATTTTCAGAAATTGCGGTTTTTATAGTAAATTTTACCTAAAATTTATTAAAACGCCTAGCACTTAGTAAACACACACATACACACGGTTGTACTGAATGAATCTTGAATTTTTTTAACCGTGAGGTACATAGACAATGATATTTGAAATAACGAAAAAACTAAGAGTTATAAAATAAGGCCAATTACGCGACTAAAAATGCATATTTTTTTTTTTCAAATTTACGGCCTGTTGCACAAAAATAAACCTTAACCCTTTAACGCGCAGTGGTCCCGCTCTGGGATCACCAAACTCTGATGTTTTGACTGTTGCCAGTCACGAAGAGTAGATTGGATTTCTCTAAAAATAGTGGCGGGTGACATAGCTCACCGAGAATCCTTTACTTTTTAGCACGTCATTTCCCGTAAAAAATGGTCCCGATTATTTTTAACCGCAATGGCATCTGCTGGAAAATGGAAGAATGCGAAAACAGCTGGATCGATTGCCCAATGCTGAAAAAAGGGCAGCCGTTGCCATCGCTCGACTTAACTACCAGCAAGATGGCGGATGATCGAAACATTCATTGCGTGCCACAGACGCACAGCCAGCTGCGTCAAAAAAGGGGTCTCTAGATCTGTGGCACGCGATGAATGTTTCGATCGTCCGCCATCTTGCTGGTCGTTCAGTCGAGCGATGGAACGGCTGCCCTTTTTTCAGCATTGGTAAAGGGTTGCGCCTCAAAGGGTTAATAGAGAAGCAAACAGTTATGTGGGAGTAGATATTTTAGGTCTTTTCATAGCCAATAATATTTTAAACATATACTAAAAACTTCGATAAAAATCTTTGTTGATATATAAGTTACGGTGTTAATAGTAAAAAGGAAACGTAAAAAATAAAATAGTGAGAAGAATATGTTTAAATTTAGATGATGTTAGTTCACAGATGATGAGGTGTTCTAAATGGCTATAACTTCCCTTCTAAACGTCGTAGGATAAAAAAGAAAACGGTTTTAAAAACAGAAATGTAAAGCGTGTATGATTTGCGAATATTTTTTTATTGATTTTTTTGACAGAAATTCGATGTTTCCACAGTAGGTGGATACCTAAAAAAACAAACTAAACATACTAAATAAATAAATAAATAAACACTAAAGTAATAAGAAAAAATGTCAATCATATTTCAATACTAGCTGAAGTGCCCGTCCTTGACGGGTTAGTGAATGCAAATTTCCAAAAAGCAAGAACTTTCGTCAGCATTGTAGGAGTACACAGAATGGATGGAGTATGTTGCCAAAGTAAAGAAAGCGAAGTTATAATTTTTATGTATTGTTAAAATATTACAGGTTAGAGAGTAACTAAGTAATATCATTTCATTCGCTTTAGTCGTAATTATGTGATGCGCGAACGAATATCTACGGATATTGAAATAATTTTCGCAAAATCTCAAAATCTAATCAACATCTTTGAAAATTTGGAAGCCTAGAATTTAAGTTGAGTGACAACCTATCATGTCACCCAATTTCGTTTCATTCCCTGCAGTCTTTATTTCGTGAGCTGGAAAAAAATTTCAGCATTTTAAAACAATTTTCGCAAAATCTCGAAATCTGATCGATTTTTTTTAATTAGATGCTCATAGTTTAAGGTGAGTGACCACCTATCATTTCACCAAATATCATTTTTTCACCTTTGCAGTTATTACGGGATGTGCGAGCTCATATTTACGCAGTTTGAAACGATTTTCGCAAAATCTGAAAATCTAATGAAAATTTTTAAAAATTCGACACCTATGTTATAAGTTGAGTGACCACCTATCATGACACCCAATTTCATATCATTCGCTTCAGTCGTTTTTACGTGATGCTCGAAAACAAATTTACGCAGTTTGACAGGATTTTCGCAAAATCTCAAAATCCAATCAAGATTTTTTAAAAATTGGACGCCTATGTGTTAAGTTGAGTGACCACCTATCATGACACCCAATTTCATATCATTCGCTTCAGTCGTTTTTACGTGATGCTCGAACACAAATTTACGCAGTTTGACAGGATTTTCGCAAAATCTCAAAATCCAATCAAGATTTTTTAAAAATTGGACGCCTATGTTTTAAGTTGAGTGACCACCTATCATGACACCCAATTTCATATCATTCGCTTCCGTCGTTTTTACGTGATGCTTGAACACAAATTTGCGCAGTTTGAAACGATTTTCGCAAAATCTGAAAATCTAATCAAGATTTTTTTTAAATTTGACGCCTATGTTTTAAGTTGAGTGACCATCTATCATGACACCCAATTTCATATCATTCGCTTCAGCCGTTTTTACGTGATGCTTAAACAGAAAAAGCGTCACGGACAGAATGACAGAACGACAGAACGACAGAATGACAGACAGACAAACATTTTTTTGAGGGTCGTATCGGATTCCCGGGTGCTTGAAACGGATAGAAATTGCAAAATTTTTGAATTCCAAGAAATGTACAGACAAAAGTCTAATTTTAATTATTATATCATCTTCGGTACTAATAGCAACAACAGAAAGTTAATTTAAAGTTGCTTAAAGTTTATAAAATTGAAAGTTAATTTGCCTTTAAGATAGTACTATGACTCGCAATCAAAGTTTATGCTGTGCGCATGCTTGCGTTGGCAGTAGATTGCATAATTGTTCGTCGCTGTGCATCGATAGAGGCATTTTATTTAGCTAATCATTAAAGAGGAGTCGAGTGTTTTTCTTTTATAGGCTGACACTATTTCGTGCAATTATCCTCCTAATAACAAGGCCGTGGTTACTTAAAAATAAATTAGTCTTGGAACAATGAGCAGAAAACATTCCATGAAACTATAATTTATTTCAGAAAAAAAATCTATATAAATAAAATTAGACTTTTGTCCGTACATTTCTTGGAATTCAAAAATTTTGCGATTTTTATCCGTTTCAAGCACCCGGGAATCCGATGCGACTCTCAAAAAAAAGTTTGTCTGTCTGTCATTCTGTCGTTCTTCTGTCGTTCTGTCATTCTGTCATTCTGTCCGTGACGCTTTTTCTGTTTAAGCATCACGTAAAAACGGCTGAAGCGAATGATATGAAATTTGGTGACATGATAGGTGGTTGGTCACTCAACTTAAAACATAGGCGTCGAATTTTAAAAAAATGTTGATTGGATTTTGAGATTTTGCGAAAATCGTTCCAAACTGCGTAAATTTGTGTTCAAGCATCACGTAAAAACGACTGAAGCGAATGATACGAAATGAGGTGTCATGATAGGTGGTCACTCCACTTAAAACATAGGCGTGGAATTTTAAAAAAATCTTTATTGGATTTTGAGATTTTGCGAAAATCGTTCCAAACTGCGTAAATTTGTGTTCAAGCATCACGTAAAAACGACTGAAGCGAATGATACGAAATGAGGTGTCATGATAGGTGGTCACTCCACTTAAAACATAGGCGTGGAATTTTAAAAAAATCTTTATTGGATTTTGAGATTTTGCGAAAATCGTTTCAAACTGCGTAAATTTGTGTTCAAGCATCACGTAAAAACGACTGAAGCGAATGATACAAAATTGGGTCATGATAGGTAGTCACTCAACCTAAAACATAGGCGTGGAATTTAAAAAAAATCTTGATTGGATTTTGAGATTTTGCGAAAATCGTTTCAAACTGTGTAAATTTGTGTTCGCACATCACGTAATAACTGCAAAGGTGAAAAAATGATATTTGGTGAAATGATAGGTGGTCACTCACCTTAAACTATAAGCATCTAATTTTAAAAAATCGACCCGATTTCGAGATTTTGCGAAAATCGTTTAAAACTGAGTGAATCTTTGTTCCCGCATTACGTAATAACGACTATAGCGAATGATATGAAATTTGGTCACATGATAGATGGTTGCTCAACATAAACTATAGGTATCGAATTTTTTAAACATTTTCATTAGATTTTGAGATTTTGTGAAAATTCTCTCAAAATACGTTTATATTACTTCAAACATCACGTAATAACAACTAATACGAATGATACGAAATTTAGTGATATGATAGGTAGTTGCTAATCTTAATTTATAGGCGTTGAATTTTTAAAATATTTTGATTACATTTGGAAATTTCGCAAAAATCGTTTTAAAATGCTGAAATTTTGTTCCAGCATCACGAAATAAAGACTGCAGGGAATGAAACGAAATTGGGTAACAGGATAGGTTGTCACTCAACTTAAATTCTAGGCTTCCAATTTTTCAAAGATGTTGATTAGATTTTGAGATTTTGCGAAAATTATTTCTATATTCGTAAATATTCGTTCGCGCATCACATAAATACGACTAAAGCGAATGAAATGATATTTCTTAGTGACTCTCTTAACCTGTAATATTTTAACAATACATAAAAATTCTAACTTCGCTTTCTTTACTTTGGCAACATACTCCATCCATTCTGTGTACTCCTACAATGCTGACGAAAGTTCTTGCTTTTTGGAAATTTGCATTCACTAACCCGTCAAGGACGGGTACTTCAGCTAGTGACTTATAAAAATATCTTTTGTGTTGACGTGTAAATTGTTATATTTTGTTCTAAAAAGATTTGAAGTATTACTGAATAATTTTTTTTATAGAAAAAAGCGTGACGGCATATATTTATATTTGATATCACCATGACGTCATGAAATTAGCTTCCTCTCGTTTCATTTATAAAAGCCTGTTCAATTATTCTCTTTTTTTCTTTTTCTTCATATAGCTCGAACGTAGAGGGCGCTGAATGACTACTCACAAATTACTTATGCCCGATCAAATGCATTGCTGCAAAGGTGTAATGATATTTTCCCACATTAAAGTGTGCTGCTGGAAAGACAGTTTCACAGGCATTCTTGCTAGTGAAATGTGCATGTGACTCTTTGACCTTGGCGATAAACTTGGTGCACGATTTGGCGGTTTGGTAACAAAAAGAATGTTCTCCAAGGAAGTAGAATTTTGTCTGTATCTCATCCATGGTAGAAATTATATCATAAAAAGCGAGAAATATAATGTAAAGACCTTTATGACGTGACGTCCTTTTAAAAATATATTAAGATGTACGTCCTCTATAAATACAGAATCTCTCTCGATATCGAGTTCAGTGTGAGAAATGGCGGATATAGAGAGCAGATCAATACGATTGGCATTTCAATTTCAATGGTGTTATAGCTGTGATATGGTTACCCTTTTGACACAGGGCTGGGACAGGAATTGTCCACTGGAGTGCTTCAGACCAAAACTTTGCATTCGCGTTTACTGCTGTCTCATTGGTTCCTTCTCTACTTCAACAGGTGCACTTTTCCCTCCGGGGAATTTTATAAAAGAACATTTGGCAGTGATGGCAGTGAGAAGTGATGGCGTGAAAAATCTAGATTCTGCAAAAGATCTTGTCACAGACTAAATTTTTAGTTCCATTGTGCCAGACTCTAAAGCTTAATGATTTGCCGTTGCATGTGCTACTAAATAGCGTACTTTTGTGAAGTATGATTGCTTCAAATTGTCAAATATTTTGTTATATACGCTTTTCGAGCTTGTTGGACTATTTTAAAAGTACACCCAATGTGAATATTTCGTAACAGTGTGATAATTTATTCTTAAATATACTTTAACGAACATTTTTCCAATGGGCACCTGCTCATCAAGCATTTTGCCACTACTGAGACCCGAAGTTATCGGACATTTTATTATGGGAGCACTCAATGGGTGGTCAACGTAATCCCTTATGAGGGGCGGAAGAGGTAACATCCATCCCCAACCCGAGATGCGAAACTGGACCCGAGGAGTGATAGAGTGGTTCTTAAGCCACTGCACAACCTGGGAGGCCGTTATCGAACTTTTTGTTAGTTACTTTTGGTACTTTTTAGTATTAAATTTTTTTGGTAGTTTTAATTCATTTCACTCATAAATTATAAAATGGCTGTCTTTCTTTTCTGATGAAACTTTTGAATATTCTAAATTATAAAATATATTTAGTTACATTATTGTAATACTTTGGTGCAGTGCTTTCTGTGAAAGATGCATTAGTTTTTGACAATACTTCTTCCAGATAGTTTATTAACAGGTATATGAAGACGATGTTTCCTATCCCATATTGCTATAAGGGGTATTGAAACACCTTGGTGTATCTCACACCACCTACTGGTCTGTCTTTCAATGTTTAATCATCCTTTAAATATAGACAAATTGTATCATTTATGTATTTGCATTTATCCATCCAAGCGGTTGTGACGTGACATCCTGCCCATTTCGCTCCAGTTTTCACTGCAATGCATCTATAATCCAAATTATTTATAGCAGTCAGATATCATAAAATATGTTTTGATACGAAAGTTTGTATATAATTTAGGAGCTCATTTTTTTTAAATAATTTACAAATTTGGGTCTGGAGCTTTGGTCGGTTTTCAGTTGTAACTTGAATAAGCGTTAGAACCTTCAAAAGGTCCTCTCACTAAGGCACCCCCCTATCCTTGGCAGATTGCCCTTGAGTAATTTTTGCATAACACAAAACAACACAATGCATTTATAGCCATTTCCATTTACATACTTATACACAATGGTTTTTGTGTTTACTTCGCACAGAAAAAAAAAAATATTAGCTTCCCAGATCATTCAAAAATATATTTTAATGAAAGGTTTAAAAATTCTTTGAAATAAACTAGGCGATTTTGATATTAAGACGTTTTCCGTTCCTGTTTTATTTTTAAATCAACCATCTTCACTTATATTCTTTCTTTTTCTTTTTTCACTTAGAAAGAAAGAAGTTGCAGCTACATAACGCTCCATTTAACTCTAATACTGTTTACGTGCGATCAAAGTTTACAACTGAACGTAGCGTGATTAGTGGAGATTTCTTCTTATTTTTTGTTGTTCATCAGATATATATAGCTTTTTATTGCTCATTGAACCTTGGTAAAATATAGAACAATGTATACAGTTAAAGATTTTATCTTTCGAAGTGAGTGACTTTGTTAAGCAATATTATCTTTTACTTCTGAATAAAATATATTTAAGTATATTTTACGAAAGCCTGGGAATAATTTGAAGTTGCACTTCATGTTTTTACGGTCTAATTAACAGCATTATAAGCTTTATCCTGATTGTATTATAAAAAATACAATTTTAAAATTTTATATGAGAATAACATACGATATTCCTGATTTATTAAACGGAAACATAGTATTGAAGTTTTTTGCATTAATTTTTGTTATTGATGTGAAGGAAATAATATTAAAACATGAATGTTTTATAAAATGCTATTTTGAGGAGAACTGATTAATGCTGTTTCATATATTCACTGGCCATACTCACCAGGAAACGGCCTTGCAGTTACTCGTTGTAGTTCTTGATCCCTTTTGAAACTGTCATAAAAGTATCCATCAACATGCCTAAATTAGTCTTCAAAAAAAACCCACCAAAATGATAATATTTGATAGATTTATCGCCAATCATGTATCAAAAGCCGCGGCATTTATTTGAGAACTATATGTAAATGAAACGTCGATGTTCAAAGAAAATTCATCGATTGAAAAACATGTCGGTGATTGATATGTACGCTAATTTGGATTAGTTTTATTGACTAAGGTAAAGCTACACGACTGCTATCTGCCTAAATCTTCCTGATGGGAGGAAGGATGCAGTTCTCTTTAAGGGGTTCTAATGCCACTTTACGACGTGAGTTTAGGATTTGGAAATCTATTTATTGAATGTTGAATAAATCTTTCAGTCAAAAGTTGACGTTTAAAAACAAGTCATTAATAGAAAATGTTGTTTTGCGTAGTAATGTTGTAGTAATAATAATGTTAGTTTCCGGCATTAATGTGTACTACTGGAAAGAAAGTTGTACATGCATTCCTGCAAGTGAAACGAGTATGTGACCCATAGACCAGGGCGACCATTTTGTAAGCTTGGCGACGAATTTGGCGACTTCGGCAAACAAATAAAAGTTTTCCATAATAGTCGTATTTGGGCTCTATCTGAATTAGGAAAGAAGTTGCTAGAAAAATCGAAAAACATGACGCCAGGACTTGTCTGGAAATCTATAAATAGGAAATTCTCTCTCGCTGAAATTTGATGTGATGGACTGTGGATATAGAGACCAAAGCTATACGATTGACATTGCGATTTCAATAGTGCTGTTGCTGCGATAGATAATGATTTGATGTTGCATGTGTTATTAAAATTTGCATTTTTTGTGAGATAGTAGTGCTTTAATTTGCCCAATGAAGTGTTACATTCTCTTTCTGAGCTTGTTGGATTATTTTAACATACACACAGGTTAATTTTTGTAAAAATGTACACTTGAATTTTGAATTAGTAAATTAATTTAATAAGTGATGAATCACACATTCAGGCAATACTTCCATATTTTCATTTATTTGGGGATAATTACAAAGGCATGAGAGTGACAAAGACATTCTCATGCCTTTGTAATTATCTTTTAAGTATTTTGGTGTCCAAAAAAAAAGTTCACAGCAGAAACCTATCACAGATGCTTTATTCAAACTCAAGCCATTTTCATTTTATTTAATTTTATCTTTCTGGACCTAGGATCTTCAATTGGTCAATATACTACATGCGAAAAGGATGGGAGTCGCCCCAGATGGTATAATGGCTAAACAAAACATTCTATCTCGTCTTAATTTTGGGTTCTATTCTCAGATTGAGCTTGGATGTTAAATTGCCTGTCCCTTCACAGGGGGTAAATCTGGCCGCCCACTGGGTAGTCCCATAATGCAATGACCAGTAATTCGGTCCGTAGTAGTGGTGAATGATTGATAAGAAAGTGCCCGCCTTAAAAAAATAAGTCTAGATAAATAAAGAAAAAATAAGATTTTGGCCATTAAAATAAGGCATTGGCAAAGGGTGTAAGTGGCGGCCATTCTGTTATAGGAGTATCAAGTAATCGGTCAACTTTACACCCTATGCAAGTATTGACGGAAGAACAATCAAGTCCTAGCCGCGAGACCCGTAGTTGTTCTGTGTGATGTGCTGACCACACAACCTTGGGTGGTCACTACGAGGAATTTAAAAAGTAAAAAAATAAGAAAATACTGCTGTGAAAATGTTCAAATTAAGCGTCCAAGAAATAAATAAAATAAACCAAAGAACTACCACGTAAATGTAATTGAAAAAATAAATTAATGGATAAAACATTTTTTTTTTTTGGCAAACGAAATATTTTAATAATGGAAAAAGGTAATTTATATTTTTTATGCATGAGTGAAATTTAGAATAAAGAAATATTATACAGAAGTCATGTTTTAAACGCATATATTTCTTAAACAATGTGCAGTATGCTTCGAAATCTAATTTACATAAGGATTTTCAAACACACGTTTGGCAAAATATCAAAAATGCTGCTTCACAAAATAGAGTGTTATGCAACCTATCCAACTTGCGTAAGAGAATTCCAGTTTCTAAAATATGCAGACTCAAACTTGCCGTGTATATCACAGCTTGTCATTTCTCCAAAAGTATGGGGAATTTTCGACCTGGAATTGCTTTGTGTAAGGCCCACGCTTTGCTTTGAAGTTACGGAGTTTTAAACCATCTATTCCTTCGGGATCAAACACTTTTATCATATTTATGTAACAGAATAACCTGCTAGTATATGTATATAATGTAATAATAATAATAATAATAAATCACTTGCGTGCATATGTGATAAAAATATATGTCCTTGTTTGAATAAAGCATTTCGAAATTGGGTATTTGTTTAAAATGCATAAACTTTTTTCTTAACTTCAATATTTTGCATTAAAAATATATTTATAAAAAGAAAGGATACATGTGTTGTATGTCTTAAATGTGCATTTACGAAGTATATTTGTTATGTATATAATAATTTACAGAAACTGATGGAAAGTGTTATTCTTACTTCACTTTCTGGACAGTACCGGTCAAAATTGAGTTATAAAATAATTTTAATATTTTAAAACGTTCTATTAAAAATAAATGATGGCGAAATTTAAAGAACAAAGCTCGCTGACATTTGCGCAATGAAAGCAATTCTCTTTTAGACAGCGTATCCACACATAAGTGAACCAACAGTTATTTTCACAATAGTTATAAAATGTTGTATTACGGCCGATTATCTACAAAAGACAAGTAGGCAAAGGGGTGTTGCTTGGGGACTTTCTAATGGGTACTAACCCGTATTAATGCGAAGTTTCTGTGAAAACCACGGAAAATTCCTAACGGTTAGGTTGACGCACGCGAAATGGGTTAGTACCAGGCACTGGTTGATTCATACTTTACCCCCGCCCTTACTCTCGCCAACCTAAAAAATCCCCGTAATTTGGCGGGCTTCGCAGATGCGTGTCTCTAGCAGTTATGTATAAGCATTGAACGTTCTTAAAGGAACTAAGTGGAAACGAAAGTGAATATATTGCGATAAACGTACCAATAATGAATTCGAAGACTCTTAGTTATTAAAAATAGATTAACTGGAAAACCAAATAAATAAATAAACAAATAAGTAATGTTCTACTTATATAAGTTCAAAATCGCCATTTTTAAATTCTGGTTTTCACACAAATACAAAAACCTTAATGGTAACTGCATTTTGTATAGTTATCCCACCTGAGCGAGACTGGGGGGAGGGAAGGCTAAAGTAGCAATCAACCCTTAGGAATTTCCTACTTAGAGCTGAGAGCGCAAATGCAACTGTTAATTGTAAATGTATTCTTTTAGATACAAAAATGTTCAACATTAGATGCTAGGTGCATATAGTAGAATTTTGAAGCAAAGGGTAAAATTAGTGAAAAAGTAGGATATCTGAATTTGTGTACATCCACCAGCTTCTTCTATTCATGTTTAGGGAAATCTTGACAATAGAAAAACATTGTAAGCACAAAAAGTTCGACATTGATAAGGGCAACATTCAC
Source organism: Cheiracanthium punctorium (assembly GCA_038373885.1). NCBI lineage: Eukaryota > Metazoa > Arthropoda > Arachnida > Araneae > Cheiracanthiidae > Cheiracanthium > Cheiracanthium punctorium. Next base: position 77,250 of record JAWZYV010006757.1, on the reverse strand, counting down.
CTACATGTGAATGTTGGCCTTACCGCATGTGAAACATGCCGTTTTTTGAGTTAAAACACTTTGGCATGTGCTCATTTATATTTTTTCAGGAACCATATACAAAATGAAGTAGAAACAAAGGCAATTTCATTTCAAAATTGTTCGGAAATCAAATCATTAAACCGAGTAGATTGGCTAATTCCATTTTATTCGAGGGGAGATGCCTCACGCCTGTAATGCTGAGAAGTGCCTACAGTTAAAATGGAATTTCTGTCACCTGCTCGTCTGTGTAGTGTAGTCCAAGGAAGGCACTTGCGGCACATGTGATGAGAAAGTAAGAAGAAATAAAAACACGTGATACAATTTGTTCAGTTTTCATGCGTTTTATTTTTTGTTGGAATTTTTCTGAGAGAAAACGCTACTTAATACGTTATTATTTTAGATTGCTTCATTGAAATTGCATCATTTTCTGTACTGTGTTTTTACTTATTATGCAAAATACAGATTTTCCTTTCTCTTTCAATAGAAGAATTGTAGCACTCAAAGCAAGTGAGTTTTGTTGTACTCATTATATTTGAACAACGACACTTTTGAAATGATTGATCATACCAACGCCCCCTAGAGAGGAAAGCCTCGGAGCTTACTTGTGACGTCACACCGAGTAGGTACACACTTGTGACATCACACCGAGAAACCCGATGGAAACGCTTTGCTTTACCTACTCGGTGTGACGTCACAAGTAATCTCCGCGGCTTTCCTCTCTAGGGGACGTTGATCATACTCTAAAAGGTCGTTTATCTTCTGATAGGGCGATATGCTCCGTCCTGCATTTCTGAACGGCCCCTCCACTATGCATTAAAATTTTGAACCCGAATTTCTCCATGCATATTGGTCGTACCATAATCGACATTTTTTGTATTGGCAAAGTTTTACTACGGCCAACATATTCTTAAATTTGAATGTGAGGGCCTGAAGACCATTTACAAATTCAAATTCTGTGTTTATTCACTATTTTCTTTTTCGGCTTCAAACATTTTATATCCTTACTTCGCATATAGTAATAATGTCTTAAATAATTGGAAGACAATTTTTTTGTTTTTTCTTAATATGAGGGCATTATTAGAAAGTATTGGAGAGCCTGTGAACAAAAGGCTTAAGCACTAATGTTCGGCATTTGTAAAATAAATAAAAATAATTGGAAGTATTCATCTAAGGCTAGTTTTCGCAAAAATAAAAGTTAGACAACTTCAACATTTATACATTTTATAGTACAGCATTATAAATAAAACAATGTGAAGCTAAATTATTTAGAGTGAGTATAAAAATATGCAAATTTCTTATTTTTAAGATTCATGTATTTGAACACATGGGTTGTTTCTTGCATTTCTTATTAAATTTATAAGGTTTCGAAACCATGAAGAAAAACGTTGGAAAGTTTTTTTTTAATTTCCCCAGAGGCGCATAGTAATATGTTTCTGGAATTTTCGATACTGAATTTCATGTTTATTATAATCCAGTATTGTGTCTTTTATTTTCTCATTTCTCAGAAACTATATATTCTTATATTCAACAGTTTCGATTAAAAAGTTATCAGTTACCTTTGAGAGTTGCTGCTGCTAAAGTAATAATAATATGTAAATTTGTATTTAGTATTCATCTTTTATACATTACTAAGGAGCTAATATAATATTCTTTCTTTTAAAAAAAAGAAAAAAAATATTTAAGATAAAGCCAGTGCTAAAGGGCTATGTTAGGAATCTGCTAAATGCTGCGTGTTTCAATGAATAAGGAGGTAACGTCTATATATATTAAATCATTTGACCTTTTGGTATTTTCATATTGTTTGTTGAAATGAAATGGATGTTTTAAACATTTCGAGCTTGCGTATCTCATGCCATGCTTATGCACGAACGGAAATACAATTAAGCTTATATGAAAAATCTGAAATAATCGGAATCTTTTTACTCATATTCTGGTTTCAAAGCTACTTATAAAAATATAAAAAGGTATAAAAAGGTATTTTTGCAATAATACCTTTGCAATATTTAATTAATTTTTGCAATAAATTATTTTAATGTTATTTTCAATAAATTATTTTCAATAAATTATTTGCAATAATTAATTTTTGCAATAATTAATATAAAAAGGTATTTTTGCAATAACAATAATGCAAATTTTTATTGCGAAAACACGTTATACAATACGTTTACATTTTGAAGTAAAAGTACATTTAGAAAAAAAAAAAACCTTCTTTTGAATAGATAATAGTTTTGCAATACACAACAAAACATTTTCCTGTATCCACTAAATTATTCTTTTATAATTCTTCTATGATTGTTAACTATGGCTATTCTTCATATCAGTTAAGAATACTTGAGAACTAAATTTATTGCAGTTTTATTCAATTCTAAAAGTTTACTATATTTTTTGTTGTAAATCGAAAAAAAATTAAAATATCAGATTTATGTGTATGTAGATAAGCAATTGTTAAATTTAAATTGAAATCACGTCCCGTTTTTATAAAATTTTATGAAATTAGTATTTATACAAAGTAGTTGCAGCATCGGTATGAAATGAAAATTATTGTTTATTGGCGGATTTTTTTTTTAATTTATTATATTTATTCAAACACGGCAACAGTTAAATTTAGCAAACTATGTAACATTTGTGATTTCTGTTACTGTTTTATATTTAACACTAGGAAGACTGACAATTGCAGTATACCTAGAAAGCCGGGTGGGGCCAGTCTGGCCCCTTCTAGATTTTTGAGTGTACACCAGTTATTTATATTGAAAATCTATAAATATGTTTAAAATTAAATTATTAGAATATGATAGAAAATTAATCGTCAAACATACATGGAAGTTTACTTTATATTGATAATAAAAATACCTTATTAAACAGAATATAATAAGTATGTTTCACTAATATTTATATGCTCATTGCTGATAAAATTAAGTTTCCGCACACTAGAAAAAAATAATTACAGATAATAATAAAATGAAATAAAATACGCTGGTTTTATTCATGAAACTGAAAATTCATGCACTAACCTGATTTATTTCACTTTGTACAGTTTTCATAACAATTGCTGCATCGCACTTCTCTCGAACCACATCCCTAGTAGCACAATTAGTCCAAAAGACGTTTAAAATACATTTTATAACGTCAAAAGTGTTTCCAACGTAATTTGAACGTTTTTTGAACTAGATGTGCTACTAGGGATTTGCCACTAGGGACTGCTACTAGGGACTGAATTTTTGCAATCCGGACATGTGTTCCATGTATGGTTACCTTTGCAAGATATTTTTATCTTACATTTGACTCTCGTTTTTAGAGTTTTGTCTTCTCTGCTTTACATTGCTCACTTGGTTTTCTTGCATTAGTTGTATTTCTCGATGACACGTAGGGACCACAGAGTTCTTCACATAACTGTTGGATAAAATCTCTGCGATTAAGTTGTTTTTTCCCGGTAACCTCATTATATAAAATCCACGCATTTACAGATATATCCAAAACATTAAAGAACACATGCATAGGCCAACGATGTGCCCCTGATTTGGTGCTATAAAGGCATATCATTTGATCGACTATGTCTACACCGTACTTCGTTTGATTATAATATGTAAGAGTTTCTGGCTTTTTCTTCTCACTGTTTTCGATGATAACGTTTTTATGGAGAGAATTTAGCAGCAAAACGTTTTTATTTTTCTTCCCTTCATAAACAGTTAATGTTATATCATTAACTCCCCTGTATATAATAGTGAGATAAAGATTTTGTTTTCCCAGTTTCGCTGATGGTGGCACCGCTCTGCGATCTTTTATGAGAGTTACAACTAGGCTTGTTGACTGCGACTTCAAATTTTCACATAATTTTGCGGTAGTAAAATAACTGCCGGTAGTTATATTTCTTCCTTTTCCCAAATAAGGTTGAGCCAACTTCATAACAGCATGTTCATGAGCGGCTTGGTCATCTGGCCGCTCTTTGTCTGCACCTGTGTACGGAAAACCATTGAGGACATATTTTGAATCTGCTCAAACAAGTAGACAAAATTTTATCCCAAAATTGACCGGTTTGCTTGGAATATATTGTGTGAAAGGACATCTAGCCATTGAGGGGAGAAGTTGTTCATCTACAGTGAGATCTAATCCTGGTTTATAACAAGGTGCAGTGAATTCAATGAAAGGGTTAACCGTAAATCAGAAGCCAGAGCAAATTTATCGGACTTCAGTCGCTTCGATCTTTCCGTTTTGTGATCTAATCGAAGGAAACGCAAGATGTCTTTGTAACGATCTCTAGGCATAGTCTGTGAGGAAAAATTTGGACCCCAAACAGTCGACCACAAAGAATTCAAAGGAATGTTTTTCGCTCCATATAAAACTCTTGCGTACATAATCGAAAAAACATTTTCAAGTTCATCAAAATATACAGTCCAAGTGTTTTTATTTAGACGTCGGCGTGCTTCCTCTTCTGTATATTCTTTTATATGCCTTACCATTCGATTGCTGAAAATTAGTCTCCAAGCAATAATCACTCTATTTTCACAAATATTTCTTTTTACATACGATGTTGGACCTTGTGTTTCTTTCAATACATTTTGGGCTGTAAATCGGCCTACTGTCCCAGAATGTGAAATTACTCTCTAAAATGATTCGTCTGCACAAATTTCTTCCTTCCCGATTGTGGGTGGACGATTCTGAATGGAACATTTGTGACGTTGTTTTCGACTAACACCACTAAGTACATCCTTTGTATTTCCAAGTCTTTGTCTACTGTCTACAGACTCTTGGGGGTTTGTTTCTGAACATTCTTTTTCCGAGATGTTAGTTTCATGGCATTCACCGTCATTCTCAGAAGCACATTCAGATTCATCATCAGAATTCTTGCTTTTTGTGGGAAAATATTCTTCGTCTTAATCACTAATTTCACTATCACCAGAATCAATTTCATCATTGCAATTCTTTTAAAATTTCTTCCTGAGTAAGTCGACGTTATGGGCGTCGGTGACTAAATAGAACCTGAGTATGAGTATCACTGCGTTATCTGTACACGACAAAAGCAACATATATTTCTCTCTGGGACAGCAATCACATTTGTTCACGTGTCCGGCTCTCATCACAGTCAGAAGTAGAGGGGGGGGGGCATTGAATTTCTATCCTATAAAAATCCCTGAAATTCTATACAAAAGAAAATGTCTGGTTCAAAATGCACTAACTGAATACCATATGTCATGTGGCAGAGATAACGTGAAAAGAGGAATTTCTCGTATCATTGTAAAATACCCCAGGGGCCCCTGCCCACTGTGGCCCCTTCCGTCATTCTAGGTAGAAGGTTCAATATTTACGCTTCTGTGAGGCTAACATATAAATAACAAAATGAATAATGAAATAGGATCAAATTATGAAAAGTCAGAAAATTGCAATATGTTCAGTTTGTTATTATTGGAATTACTGAACACTAAAGAACGCGATGGGCCTCACAGGCCCCTTCGTCTTTCTAGTGTTAAAGCCATAATATAGTGAACATGAATATTTAGCAACACTTATCTTTGCTCAAGTTTCTTAAAATTAGAATACCTTTGTGGTAAACAGCAGAAACGAACTCTTTTATCAAAAGCATTTTACTTTTTAATGATTTTTATGTGGACAATCGAACCCTCTTAATGGAATATCGGTTAGAGAAATATCCGGCATATTGTGTGTAACAAATTTTCAATTTGCCAAACCCTAATAATTAGCCAATGTTGTCCCAGATAATGTAATACCCCGTTTACTAGAATAAATTTTCTAGGAAAATTGGTTATTTCTTTAAGCGGTTTTGACTGTATGCTATTCTCGTAAACATATACATACAATACGAGCTCATTTTTATATAACGGACGAGTGCTTGCCGACTAAACATTCGCCGTTAAAACGGCCCGATGGTATTGCCGATTCTATTATAGGGGATATGGGGACTGGCAGCGGGTTGCTGAGATGGCCCCCTATGAAGGGACAAACGTGTAAACATCCGAGTCCAAACCGGGAATCTAACCCGGACATAAGGTGTTATAGAGTGGTTATTTAGTCAATACACCAGCCGTGTGGCACAGTGTGAAACCTACGAATCATTGTCCGCAAGCATTGGCAATAAATATATACACAAGTACCACACATAGCTTCTCTGAACGTTTACAAGAGTTAAAAGAAAACGTACCCTGAATTTTAATAAACGTTCAGAGAGCCTGTGTGTGCTTTCTCTTTAAATCATTAAAAAAAAGTCGATAAATTCTTCTTTTTGTGATTTCGTAGAATTTAAAGTTCTCACCGTACACATTATAGCATTTCTTAAAAATTGCGCTTTGTTTTATTAAGATAGATTTCAAAAGAAATATGAACTATGTGTTGTTTTTAGCATCAATACACTCAAATAATTCACATTTGATTTTCTTTTTATATTTAGAATGATTCTTTCGTTTTCTTTTCTTGATAAAAGTACTCAGATTCATAAGAAAAATGCGAGAACGACGACTATTTTGATAACCTATGGGTGCAATTTGTTTTCGTTAGTCTCCGTTGACAGAAGTAATGATCGGTATCTTAGCTTCTGGAATACTTTTATTCTTCTGCGATAACTATTGTATGTGTTTATGTGAGAGTCAAGACGGTTCTTTCAACTCGTTTCTTATTGTTCTATCTTGTGTTTTCGTGTATTTTTTTCTATTTTTCTGTAACCGTAAAAATTGTGCAATTACTTTGTTTAAATAATTATTACAGTGAAACCATATGGGGTCAGAAATGAAGTAGCATGTACTACAGAATTTATGTTAACGTAAAACAATCGGTTTGTGCATTTAGTAAAATTCTAAGTGCAAATTCGAATGATATTGATGCAGTATTTACGTGATTTTAAAATGTTTTTGAGGAATTATCAGACAAAATATATGTGGTGGAGTGAAAAGAGCGGTAAAATATACTTTTGATACTGTTTTCATAAAAATACCACACAAGTGGACAATAAATTACAAGAGGCGCCAGGCAATGGGCAGTCTGGACACTATAGCGCAATGGACTGTCAACGTTAAAATATTTATGGCCGAAAATGATATGCAAATTTGCCGGGGTATGTTACCCCGATGTCCCACCTACATGCCCGGGATTCGACGAGGGCATGCATTATTTCCCTGATGCGAACAAATCAGAAACTCCAACCAATGATGTAAGAGGGGAAAAAAAGAAACAGCCCCGTGGGAGAAAAAAAAAAGAAGACAGGACGAGCGTGCTCCAGAAGAAGAGAGTTTGGAGAAGGTGTGTGACAACAGAGGACGAAAGGGCTTAAAAATCAGTGTGTGCTTTGAATCAGTGTGATGAAGTTGTGTTAAAAAAAAAAGGAATCGGTGTTGCTTGGTGATGGCTTAAGAGAAAGAAAGCGGTCCCAATAGTGCACGCGTCGATCGTGCTCTGTGTAAAGATGGCTAACTCATCATAATGGTGAATATCCAAACTATTTATTTCCTAATGGTGTTTCAAACCTTTTGTGGATACCCCTTATCCTCCAAAACCACATCTCCCCAGACACTTTATGATTTTAAAATTCTTTCAATATCGTCTTTTAATTAATATTATTGGAATGACTAAGAATAAATGGAATTTATTTGCAGTTCATATAGTCTTTAGTTTTTTTAGTGTTTAGGTGTATGTCAATCATTTTCCCTTTTTCAGCGTAATCCTAGGACTATATGCCAGGCAGGTTATGCGCGGCACAGTCCCACTGTATGATCATCTTTGGCCTTAGTTTTCATCAAATTTTAATCATAACAAAATTAAAACTACCACAATATAGTTCAGTTGGACTTGCAACACTCGTTAAGTATTAGGAGCCAGTAGCGTAGTTAGGATTTCATTACGGGGAGGCTTGGTAGCAAATTGTAAGCTAAAGTTAAATTGTAAGCTGAATATCAAATTGCAAGCTAAGTAAAGTTTCCAATTTACGGGGGGGGGGCTGCACCCCTCTTTGTCTACGTCTCTGAGGAGTGGTCCATAATGCATATTCTGTTAGAAACAAACTACACAAAGTTGAGATCAGTAGTTCAACATTTATCCTTAGAATAGTGATAAATCAGCTGATACTTTTCTACGGAGGAAAGTTGCTGTGTGAATTTTTGATTACTGAAACAGATCAGTGGAACCAAACACAGAGAAACATTTCTCTACAGAAAAAATGCTGCCAATCCAGAATCCTTTTGTGTGTAATGCTGAACAAAATAAGGCGTGCTTTCGGTGGCTTTAAAATTTACCAGAGTATGGTAAACACTTTAACCGAAGAAATAAAAGCAACTTTTGCAAACATAGTGAAACGAGTTGACAATTAAATTAGAAATCCATTTTGGTTACTCGTGGAGCTTTAAAGCACCCAGTCCCTAATTTCTCTATACGGAAGAAACACAGATCTCTCTAAAATAAACAAAGAATGTTTACATACGCCAAATATGAAAAAAAAATCATGATTTAGGTAAAAATGAATCATGTATATAATTAAATCCGTAGTAAAATTTTATACAAAATTTATTTAAGCGAAATCAATTTAATATGCATAGAAATATTTCCTCTGTATTGATTCTGGGAATAATTTCTTCCCAAGCACATGAAACCGAATTTTTAAAGATATTTTGCGCAAAACATATAAATTTGAGACCATATATCGAAGCTATAATCATCCCAAAGTCTTCTGAAGTATTTGAAGCTGATCTGAGGTAAATTAAAGAGCCCCATGGTTTATTTTCCTCTTTTTGCGGCAATTGGACTCGCATTCAAAATTCCCTTACTTCCCCATTAGAGCGTCCTTAATAGCAGATTGTGGATCTAGAGCTTTTTAGTCAAACGTCTGAAAGCTCTTTATTAAACGACAGTGTTATTTAGAGTAGAGAATAAGATGTTTCTGAATTATTTATTCTTCAGAAATTTCTTAGCATTATTTCTGGATTTAATATCAAAGTTCTTCGACCAATAAATAAGTTACTAAACCTCGAATTTATAAATTTATGAAAATTACATTTATTATTCGTATCTATTTTTACTCTAGTCGAACATTTATAAGATACAATGAGTCTGTTTTTTGTAGGTCTCTAAATTTATTTCTGCTGAGTTGTGTGCTTTAGAATTTAGATTGGGAAATGTGCTGAACTTTTATATAAAACGACATGAAAAATCTCATTTTACTCGAGTAATTTTTGAGATACTGTATTTGTAGTTTTTACGAGTTTGTAGCTCAGATTGGAAAGTGCGTGCAAACAGGATATCGTTCTTTTTAAGGTAAGTGAAGCTAAGAATAAAACCCAAAACTAACAAACAGGCGCAGATAAATATTGCATTTCTAGTTTATGTGAAGAGGATTACAATATAAAGTGTTATTCGCGTTAGCTGTCAGATGCTGTGTGTGTTTATGGATTATGTTTATAGTTTTAATCCACATTACAATAATGTGAATAACAAAATCACAAGGTTAAATCAGTAAACTATTTTAATCTACGGATAAAATGTTTCATTGAATTGAATAAAATTTTAAGATTTCAATAAAATGTTGGTTGGTTATTTCAACGGAATAACTTTGTTGGTTTTTAACATTTTTTTTGTTAAATTAACAAAGTATTTCCCAGAATAAACAGAAATTTTAGTGATTCAACAAAAATGTTTCATTGAATTGAATAAAATTTTAAGCTTTCAATAAAATGTTGGTTAGTTATTTCAACTGAATAACTTTGTTGGTTTTTAACAATTTTTTTTTGTTAAATTAACAAAGTATTTCCCAGAATGAACAGAAATTTTAGTGATTCAACAAAAATATTTCATTGAAATAGAACCAACCCAAACTTTGTTGAATGAAGAAACCATTCTTTTTAAAGTGTGATTTGATAGTAATTTCAGTAAATACACACGGAACATTATACCACGCATTATGTACCGTAATTACCTGTGTATATGCCGTTTAAGTGCCCTACCTGCATTTAAAAAAGTATATTGCAATTTTTTTCTCTCAGTTGCATTGTAGTGTTTTTACGAATTGTTATGTCACTTACATTTATTACATTTCAGCGCGTTCGCCTTCCGGTACCAGATATTGAATGTTGTGAACGTACGGTTCCTATTATTAAAGTATTCTAAATTAAAAGGTATTTATAATATTTAATTTTAAAATTCTAAAGAAATGCCACACACCATTCTCACCTACTACTACTAGTAAAACTGGGTGAACTGTACATGCGTAAACACGATAAGTTATTAATCTATGTTGGGAAAAAACAACAAGCTAATCATTTATATGCAAATATAGAATCGCACGTATATCTGCATCACAATTTATTGTTCTTTAAATGAAGCACATTAATTTAATCATTATCGTGTGTATCTGTAAAATTTGAAATATACTGGTACACTTAATCTTGCAATTTTACTTGTGCGTCTTCATTCATTTTTTCAAACGTATTGAACGTTTAAATGTTCGGACACCTTGCCTAACACCTTGTTAGCTTTATTTAAAGTACGGCAAGTTTTTCGGTTCCCCTTTTACAAATATGTAGCTTAGAAATCTAATATTTTCAAAAAATCATGAACTTACTTTCTCTCTAGAGGAAAGTGTTGTTTTATCCCTACTTAACTTCTTAAACTCTGTGAGCTTTTTACACACAAAATTCTCTACTATTACGGTATGTTTAAAGAAGTATTCCAAAGATCTTTTATGTTATACAAGGTACAAGACTGTATTTCTAACATACTTTATATAGGTATTTTATTCCCAAGAGAATAAACTGAAAACTCGCAACCAAAATGCACACTTACGTCTATATGGTACAATTGTGATTTTCGTGTATACAATATATCAATATATGTATATACATATAGAATTATAAACATGTCATCACCTTTTAGGGAAAGTGTATACATTAAATAAATAAACTAATATATGAATATATGTATATACAGGGTGCCCTCTAAATATCGCCCAAACGCCGCACAGCCAAAATCCTTGTTGGGAGTACATAAAAAATGCCCAAAGAACTGTACCTGCGTGACCCATATTTTTCGAGAAAAATGCTAAAATAAAGTATGACGTCACATGGAAAACAATTAAAAACATTAAACTGGACACATAATTAGGTACGGGGGACTACGTTTTATGGCCGCTAGGCTGATCAGCACATTTTGATTTTAAAATATGAAAAAGTTTGAAAGAATTCTTCCATCGAAGCCTAATTACAACAAAAAGTGATTCAGTCCCTCCCCTTTATGCTGAGTGTATTTACGTGTGGGCCGGTTTGATGCAACGTGAGTAGTTAGCCATTACACTTAGCACTCATTCAAGTCGCAATATGCCTTCTGGACATTTTGAGCGACATTTGCAAATGCGTATGCAAAACCATATGTTCATCTTCCTCCAATAAAGGTCGTTTTCGTACATCGGATATGGCGTTTCTGCTCTTTTCATGCATTTTTCTGAAAACTAACTGTTCTTCAGGCATTTTTTAATGTTCTTCTAACGAAGAATCTGGCTGTGCAGAGTTAGCACAGTTTTTATGTGTCACCATGCATACATATTATGTAATTTAGGAAAAAATATCATAAATAATTTTCAAATTTTATAGATTACATAGGACCTGGAACCGCCTAATATACATTGTATAAATTCATGATTTAAAATTTATTTTAAACTTTAATTAACTTTGCATCGTTGAGTAATGTTTGTTTACGATGATCAAAATACCCTAAGTTGAATTGTTAAACATTCAGATAAGAAACGCATTGAATTCTTAGTAGATTAAATTGCTGAGATTGAATTTCACTAATCTTGAAAAAATAAGACATTTTAAAAATTGATATCTTGAGGAAATCTTTTACTTCGGAAATAACCTAGCGAATCAGATGCCGTTAGTTATGAAGTATTTGAAACACAACAGTCTACATTAAGTATAAATAATTAAATTAAATCCTTAAGCTTTTGGGCTCTGTGCATTAAGACTTAATAATTTATAATTTGTCTCCAGTTATAGATTTTAGGACTTTTTTGAGTTTTAAAATGTAATCGCACATAACTCTAAAATCATTCTCTAAGATTTATTGTCAATTCATAGTTTGCTTTTTAATTTCTTTTTTAAAATGTGATATATACCTGCTTACATACATGTAACATAACTAGCTTTAATACATGTAACATGTACGCGCTAACATACATAATCATACTGAACTTTAAAAAAATGCAATAAATTTTAAAAGAAAAGAAAGAGAAAAATACAAACAGACAAACACATTTCAATGTAAATGGCTAAAATATCTTATGAAATGGAGTAATTTTAAAATCTTAGTTCTTAATATATATAAAATGCTAATGTTTGTTTGTAAAGACAGGGTTTTTTCTATCACCGCCTACTCGAATTAACTTCCTGTTGGGGTGGTAAATACCCCTTGGTCTCACGGTGAAAGTAAGGGAGTTTGGTCGCGGTGGGTGGAAGTGGGTGGTTGTGGGTGGCGAAAATGTGAAAAAAATATATATCTGTCCTTTTCTAACTCATGAGAACTTCTGAATTTCAACTCCAATAAAATATTAAAATTTAACGTTTATCGTCTGTTGCCAAATCAGCAGGAAAACTGAATCTCAAGCAATTATCGTCTGAGAAACATTTTACCTGAAACAAATTCAAGTTATTTTGACAAGTGAAAAAGAACAAATTATTTGAATATTCTAGAGTGTTCTGGTACTAGCAATTTCGATGTGTTATCTATATATATAAAAATGAATGTTTGCGGGTATGTGTGTATGTATGTTTTTATGACGTTGAAAAACTGCATCAACTTCTATACCATTCAACCAATCGCCATAAAAATTTTGTTGCTTACACATTTGAGCACGGAGAATATATTCTAACTATTCATTTAGCTTTTACTCACTACTAGATGGCACTGCAGCGCATTATTACTTTATCTCGCCATTGGATGGCAATGCAGCGCACCAACTTCATGACCAGACACTTGATCGCTATGAAAATTGATATAGTTAGATACTTGAACACGGAGAATATTTTCGCGTTATCCATTTTGCTAAAAATATCTACTTTTGTGCTGTAGCACATCATTACTTTAACTCGCCAATAGGTAGCACTGCAACGTATCAACTTCTTACTTTAATTCGTCTATTGATGGGGCTGCAGTCTATAAAGACTGTTCAACTGATCGCTATGAAAACTGGTATAGATAGATATTCGCATACGGAGAATGTTTTGGCGTTATCCACTTTGCTATAACTTGCCACTAGATGTCACTTCAAACCAATATCTTCAGGACCGTTCCACTAATCGCCATGGAAATTCGTAAATATAGATGTTTGAAGGAAAAGAATATTTTCTTAGCATCCGTTTAGCTATAACTCGCCTTCTTTACCGTTGAACCGTTTGCTATGTAAATACCGTTCAGCTGATTTATGAAAATTGGTATACACAGATATTTGAGCACGGGGAATACCTTTACGCTACCTATTTTGCTACGACTTGCCTCTAGATGCCCATGCAGCGCACCAACTTCAAAGCCGTTCGACCGATCACCTTAAATATTGGTGTACATACACATTTGAGTAGAGAGAATATTTTTTTAGTATTCATTTGGCTGTACTCACAACTTGATGGCACTGAAGCTAGGGCCTGATTTCCGGAAGGGCATTCGGGGCAAGCGCCCGGGCCCACAACAAAAAGGGGGCCCCCAAATTGTCCTTTAAATTTAAAAATTTGTAAATTTAAAAAAAGTTTTTGAAAGAGGATCCCCTAATGAAGCTTTTGCCCAGGGCCTCCGAATCGGCAAATCTGCCTCTGACTGCAGCCCTAGAGTTTATTATTTTAAATCACCACTAGATAGAAATGCAGCAATCAACTTCTTGATCGTTCAACTAGCCGCTCTGAAAACTGGTATGCATACACATATGAACACGGAGAATATTTTCGTGTTATCCATTTTGCTTAACACTCGCCCTTTGATGGCGCTGTAGCGTATTATTACTTTAATTCGCCACTAGATGGCGCTGCAGCGTATCTTGACCGTTAAACTGTTTGCTATGAAAATTCGTACATAGAGATATTTGAACATGAAAATATTTTGATGCTGTCCATTTTTTCAAAAACTTAGACAGTTGATGGCACTGTGCCGAATCATCTTCATCACCGGTCAAACGATCGCCATGAAATTCTTTATGCATAATTATTGAACGCAGATTATATTTATGAGATATTAATTTTTCTATATCTATTCATTATGATAATTAGTAATTAAAACAAACCGTAATATAAAAAAAAAGAATCCATCCATTCCCGGGCGAAGAACGGGGCATTCAGCTAGTAATAATATAATCTGAGAGGCCTGCAAGGGAAATTTAATGTAAATTAGATGCTCAATTATGTTACAGTATATAGAAGAAGCTACAAGCTACCCATATCTGATCCTCTTAGAAATTTAAATTTATAAACGTATATTTTAAATCTTTACGAATAATAATAAGGTGTCTGGTATTTGTAGTTTCAATCCATAGAATTCTTGAACAATGTATTATGATACGTTTAATTTATATAATTCTATATCTATGGGCATTCGACGTTTTGAAGTTTTTTCATCAGCATTGCAAATTGATAAAGTGTGACATTTAAAATGCAAATGAAATGCAGCTATGACTGAGGTTATCAATTGTCCTATTACTGAATGCTTAGCCAAAGCATTGAGTTTTATTCAATACATAGCGCGCATAGTATACATATGTTATTATCTTCTAAACATTTCGTTTTTATAGCGTTTACCGATTGCATTTGCTTTAAACGAAATGGAGTACGGTTAAACAAATGATTGTATCTATGTTATGACTATGTAAAGAGAATGTCTTTGTGTTAACCAAACAATTAAACTTGCCGTATTAAAACTTACTTTTTATAATCGAAAATTTAAAAGGACATTATTAAAGATTCATTTCACGTTGAATTTTCTTTTACTATATTGTTATATTTTCCTTAGTGAACGGTTTGATTGTGTTGAAGTTCCTAGAGATAGTTTTAATTGTAATTTTAAAGTAATGTTAAAATCATATTGTCTATCTGCATTAACGCTCCAATATATCAGACAATTACACTATTATACGACAGCGTATATTGATTGTACCAGAAAAATTTCTTTATTTTTTAAAAAATATATTACATAAAAGTATTAGTTACACATTTTCATAGTTAATTGTTCCATTTTATATACCAAAATCAATGTAGGATTAAACGTTCCTTGGTTTATTTAAATCCAGTGAAATGCTTTTTTTTTTCTTTCTTTATAAATTTATGTTATATACCAGTATCAGATAGAATTTTCATATTTAAGTGCTCAGATTTATATTTTTAAAACTCGACAGTTTTTATAATTATATAATGTATTATAAAAACATTTCATATTGAAAAGTAAATTCAAGGTTTTAAAATGCTTTCAATCAGTTAAAACAAAACCTACAATAAAAGATTTAATTAAAAGATTTAATTTTAAACACAGATAAGTAAGTTAAGCAGATTTTGTGTGTGTCTAGTGATGTAAAGACATATTACAATAATGCACTTGGATTTTTCTAAAAAGAAAATATTGAAAAAGGAAAAAATTAACATTTTATACACGCTATCAGTGAATGAATAATTAATTAGTATTGTGTAGAATGAAACAAAATTTTACAATATATTACTTAACATGGAAGTTTCCTTCTAACGTTTACTATACTACTATATTATTTATTTATTATTACATACACATAATTGAGGAATTGCTACCTCCAGACGCATTCAAAATGAATCGCATTTTCAACTATTTAGCAAGCATAATGTAGTACTTTATACAAATATCCGTCTTGTGCTTGAATTTACTTTGACCTTTTGCAATACGAATGATAAATACACGCACTGCATATGCAGCAGTTCTCATTACAGGCACTTCATTGATTATTAAAATTCCTTGGGTATCTTATTATAATTCTTTTGGGCACAGAAAATTGTGTGGAATATTGATTGCTTTGAGGGTAATAGATTTTGTCCTCTTATTATTAAAGTATTTAATAAAATATTGGAATGAAGTTTAAGGAACGTTTTGTAATTTAAATCACTGAAATTTTTAAAGATATTTAAAGATCTTTTAGCATTTTTAGCATCTTTAATTTTTAATTTTATATTAATTCAATGTAAAATTCCTAAAATCTTGAAATGTTAGTATACGTACATTTAAAGACTGTACAAAAAATAATTTTAATGGATTGCTTATTTCAGAAAAAATCATATTTCTTTATTTTTAATGAAAAATAGTTCAAATTGCCTTCATTCTTGTCGTCTTAAAAGCATACATGTTTCTTGCGTTTACGTATATATACGTATATTTCTTAAATTATACATGTAAGAAGCATAGAGAATATGACAGGGATTGCGTATGTCTAACGTAATGAAATTTGTTTCTATTAACACTACATGGCAACGAAATAATTCTTTAAGGGGATGGTAGACACCCAAATCATCAAAATTGGCCCCAAAAATGTGTTTTTTTTCTTTTTTACATACTAATATTCTACAGTTAAAGCTGAACCATGGAGAAAAAACCGCGTATGTCTACGGCAATTTTTTAAAAAGATATTAGGGTTTGAAAAAATTAAAAGGGTCAGTTCAATGTCCACAAAAATTCAAACAAACGCGTCCATAAACTTGTCACAATTTTTATTGAACGTTTTACAAAATAAGCTAATATTCGAATGAAATTATTTTAAAAATATGTTTTTTAAGGTAAAACCATAAATAAAATTATTCAGAAGAGACGGTATTAAAGGTCAATGGAAAATGACACTTTAAACTGCATTTTCTCCCATTCAAGTTGTTTGTGATTTTCTTGCCTTCAAAATGCTCCATGCGACTTCATTTGGGTTGGAATTGTACAAAATTGACTACAAACATTCTTCTCCTATATTACAATAAATCTGTTATCCTTTTCAAATAGGGTCAAAATTTCGATTATGAAATGTCACTTTTATTGACGAAAACTGAAAAATTTCGGGATAGTTTAGTATATATCCATGAAAATATTTCTAATAAATGAACTACTCGGTCGAATCAAAAACCGATACACAGACTTTTTTTAAATATAATTTTACGCTATTATAAAACAAAATTACTACAAAAAAGTTAAAATTAAAACGCATGGAGCATTTTTTTCGAAACTCAAAAATTAATTAATTTTTAATTAATGACTAATATTTTCAAAATTTATTTTAATTTTTTTTAGTTGTTTATAATGCTTTTAGTTTAATATATTAAAATACAAAATTTCATAATCCTATCCTATTAAATAAAAAAAAAAACTTTTAATGTCCACCATCCCCTTAAAGTAAAAGCGTAGAGCAAATTTTTTGTATATACAACATATTCATGATATAAACATATATCAGTACTCACAGGAATTCAACTACTTTCACAGTAAATTTCGATTTTGATCATATTCTGAATTGAATTTACCAGGATTTGAAATCGTAAGCCCTACCGTCCTCGTAGGGTTTTAATAACACGGTCAAAGTCGTCGTCAATTTGTAATGTTGACCGCGTTTGGTTATGACTGTAACAACCCATTCTCATAATGCTGTGATACCTTACTGGAAATTCATCATTGAAAAACGCAGGGAACGCAGTTTTTCCGAATGCGAAATTTTTCTAACTTTCCACACAAATTTTATTCCCTTGCTCAGTTCTCCTAGTATTGCCAAGTTTTTTCTTATGTCCGTCCCTGCCTGTACTACAATCGAAGTCATATATGCATTTATTGCAATAAATAATAACAATTAAAAACTAATAAATGCTATGTAAAACAAAACAAAACTTAAATATACCTTTAAAAAATTTTGAGAAAGAACCAAAATTCTCAGTAGCCGTCCTTGTAGCAAGGCGAGAGTTTTGCTGATTTGCATAGAATGAAATTAATCATATTTTACAAAAAGGCATATTATTACTATTATAGTCTCAAAAATTGGGAATTTATAAAATAATTCACTGGTCTAGTAAGCTATGTAATATGCAGCACTATGTTCCTTCAATTTTTTTTTTCTTATAATTAGTTTGGACACACAACACAATATTGTTTTGAGGTTAGAATCCTAATCACTTTGAAAGTTCCATCCGTAAGTATTTCAACTCTCTCATTACTTAAAACTGTCTGCCGAGAGAAAATTTGAAACTATGGTGAAGCTCCTGCTGCGAAATGTATATTAGTGGAATCGATATTCCTTATGAATTTCTAATTTAATGAATAATGAATTTTAAAATCACTTTCAAAAGGGAAAACTTCTTTTGAAACATACTTTTGTTATTACTATAGAGTATATGTTTTTGTGAAGTGAAATAAAGAAAAAAAATGTTCAAACTGACACAAATGTACATTACCACGATGATCATCTTCATGATCAGTGTTTTAATGCAGAAAATAAATCATTAAAGTTCACAAAACGCATCGGTAAACTCTTGTTCGTATGAAATTTTGACATTCATGTTTTTAAAACCTTTTTTTAGTTATTTCCAATGGCAGATTATGGGCAGTTACAACAGACAAGTAAAGAACAGGGAAAAAATAAATAAAATGCTGCAACATAGTTTATTAATCTGTTAGGTTGTAACGAAAGTTTTCCGCCACTCCAAGTATTGCCTGCAGAAGCAGTTCGCGTTGGTGTCTTTGCCAATATTTTGTAAAACGATTTTTGTTATTTGAAAGAAAATACTTGTTTCAGAGCACTGTGTTGTGAAATCTGTAATACAATATCGTTATGATTAAGTATAAGGTGTCTAAAACGGAACTACCACGCTACCAGATTGATCCATCATTTACTCTCAGTTCTGTCGCAAAAAGTCAGCTACAGAATGCCACTGAATCATGTGTACAGCTTAAGGTACTACTGTTGTATCATATGACACTGTGAAGATTTGGTACCGAAAGTTCAAAAACGAGTACTAGGATATTAAAGAAGCAGGGCGTTCTGGCCGGCCTACTGATGCTGGTGAGACCCACCTACGAGAATTTGTGGAAGAAGATAAAATATTCATCCACGAGAGCTAGCTAAAAGAGTTAGACTTTAGTGCCATGTCCATTAGTTGCGCTAAGTATCGCACAAACTTGACATATAAGGTCAATAGCTGGGTACCGCGTGAGCTGACTCAAGCAAATCTGGCGGTAAACTTTCGTTACAACCTGATAATAGGTCTCTAGCCTCCTAGTATCGCTCGGTGAGATACGTTTTGTGAATCCCAGGACAAATGAGTAAGTGAACGGAGTCTATAACTTCTCCAGAGCTGCACAGAACGCATGTTGGCCGAGGTAAGATTTTATATCCAAAAATATGTTTTCATAGGTAATCATGTCCAAAGCCCAAGCGGAATTCAGTAACTGCTCTACATCTTGGACCCTTACGCAAATTTGGGACAGCATTCTCCGAAGTTTTATGGGATGCGCTGTTAAGAAGGTCTTCTTGGGCGTGTGCTTTGATGGATTTTTTAACACTATATTTAATAGTAAAAAAAGGCATGGGGCGAGAAGAAGTCTGCCTATTCAGCCAGGTAATCCGCATTCTCATTATCTGGAACCCCACAGTGGGCAGGAACCCGCTGGAGGACAGAAATGTTTTCAAGAGATATCAAGTTCACAAGGTAATGACGACAGTCCGGTACATGACAAATAGCAGGTTAGCCTTGAAATCGCTGAGGATACGGTTCTTGTTAATTTATTACACATACGGTGCATAATTTCTATCATGGATTTGTGTTTGATTATCAAAGCTAATTTATGTTCACAGAAATTTAAAGATTTAATGATGATTAGATTTAATGAAGATTTAAAGATGAATTAAAAGAATGATTAATTTTCCAGGTCACAATATTAGAAGGGTTAATACATAATCTTTACAATTTGAAACCCCCAGTGAAAGTTATGATGTGTGCTCAGAAATAATT
The DNA here is from genome assembly GCA_038373885.1 of Cheiracanthium punctorium. NCBI lineage: Eukaryota > Metazoa > Arthropoda > Arachnida > Araneae > Cheiracanthiidae > Cheiracanthium > Cheiracanthium punctorium. The sequence continues at coordinate 57,277 of JAWZYV010006757.1, read as the reverse complement.
TTTCAAAAAGATTTCCTTGTGAGTGAATATTCAAGATCAAAGTGCTGGCTTCGAAATCTTACGATTTCTTGTGGCCACTTACGAAGACTTGAACTGTATCGTATGTGATTGTAGTATTCCCAGTCACCAAATTTATAATTTAAGCAATAGTGGAAGAGTCTACTATGTTTTCTACGGATTTGTGAAACATGTTTTTAAATCACCCAGTAAGGAAGTACTCCATGCATACACTTTCACAGTTTTTTTTAAACTTAAAGATTTCCTTAGTAGTCTTTTACATCTAACAGCTCTTGCATCAGTAAAATAAATATATATATATATATTCATAAAGCGCAGCATTCATGAAAAATTTGAAAAGAAAGCTTGAATATAATTATAGGTGAGAAAGTAGATATTTTTCCCTAATTGTTTCTGTAAGCGGCAGTAAAAAATTCACAAATAGAACATTTCTTAAAAACCCAAAGCCAATGAAATGTTACAAAACAATGTAAATTAATTGAAACATATATAGTATTAAAAAGAAATCATTAACACATTTCAGGAAATTAATGTGAGACTTTAATTTTATATGGATCGTATATTTTACATAGTATTTTTTATAAAAAATTGAATTTTTGATATTCTTCAATTAGGAAAACATACCCTAATATCACATTTCATTTTTAATACTAAATGTTATTAAATTTAACTTAATTTTTGAGGTACTACCTATGTGCAAATTGAACAATCTGGGATTTGTGTCTATATTACATTATTTTCCTTTAAAAAAAAGTGAAATCTCCACAGATTTAATACATCTGACTTTATTCTATTAATCAAAAAATAGTTTCAAATTGCAAAGAAATTTTGCATATATAACAAAGTTAATTTTTAAAAGTGAGAGTCTATGTGAATTGTACACAATCACACACAAACACAGGGGAAAGAAATACATATACATGCAACCACTTCTGCCTACTAAGGATATCAATTTAACAGTATTTTATTGTATCCATAAAAAGTATAAAGTGTCGAATATTTAATGTTGTTGTTTGCAGCCCTTTAATGTTGTTTGCAAAAATTAAACCTTCCTCATGGGTTTTATATACGAAATGTACAATAAACTAATTGCGTCAGGGACTCAAAAAATTAAAGACGATTCTTCATAGGCTCTGCACTACACATCGTGACAATTAGAGTACTTCATGAAACCTTCTGAAACAATTATTCGGTTCTTTGGAATTGAACAGCACAAATTTTCGAAGAGTGGCACATCCTGCTAAATTTTCCATTTCCAAGAACTTATTCCTGAAATTACCATACCTAATACAGGTTTATAATTTATTACTGTGTATACAGTACACAGTTTGTAAAGAGGTATTCAAAAATTTTCAAGAGATTGAGATAACTATTTTATTTGTAGTTATGTACCAAAATAACATTTTTTTTCGAAATACACCGTTAAAATATTTTATGTATTCGTTTTTTTTTTTTTTTTTTTTTTTTTTGGCTAATAAGACGTTTTTGTATAAAGTGTTTCACGGCTTATAACACATGCTTAAAAGAGAAACAAGCTCACATATACAGCAAAACATATTGCAAAGACATCTCTACTTAAAGTAAATGCACAACCTCTGAGATTGAACTTTTTTTTTCTTTCTAAAAATTTTAAGATCCTTCCTGATTATGTTGTTTCCATGGCTGGATATATAATGAAGAGAAAAATTTGAAACTTCCAATATAATGTACGTCACAAGCTGTTAAAAGACGCTCTGCACAAATGAGTAAAGTTATCTAATTTAAAATTCCAAAGTATAAATATAAAATTCGACCTTAATTAGGAACGACGTATGTCGATGCATTAACGAATCGTTACTAATAGCCCTTGATAAGGACCGCAACTTTTTGTAGCAATATTTAATAAATTTCTATTATGTGTATTTTATGCAAATGACGTGAAAAATGTGATGTTAAAAATAGAATTTCGTTTCTCCTTTGTTAATGAAGAGTCGACGGTTAAGTAAATGAAAAATAAAAGTTTGGTGCTTACGTATTTTTCTTAAAATATTTATTATATAATTATTTAATTTCACGAAACTAATAAAATTTAATAAGAGGTTTAAATAAACTATTTTTTAATCTTTGAAGATTTAAGAATTAATGATTTCATAAATATGGAAATCTATAAGTAGTTTTTTATAGTTCTCATATTATTAAATAATCTTAATTAAAATGAATGCATTTTGAAAGATGAAATGGAAGTTCTGTTTGCTGCTACGGCATATACTTTTTTTGTTCTCTGATTTTTGTTCTGGTCTCTCTGGTTAATTAAGTTTTACATGTACAGTCAAACCCGCTTAAACTTTTAGAGACCGTATTCAGATCCTAGTATATTTTAAACCAGTTTTTTTTTCATATTTTTCTTCAAATGTTTATTTACGGGGGGGGGGTGTAAATAACTTGCAGTGTGTACCCGATTGGGTCATTTCTGACTAGTTTTACATTATTTTCAGAAACGGAATATAGTGAAGGGTAGTTTAAATAATAAATGAAATATTAAGAATTAATGAAAGATTTATCTTTAAATTTAAACAAAGATACGAATAAGGGGAGAGTTTGTCGAGATGGCTCTTTAAACATTCATGAAAATGGCTATTTTTATGATTTTTCGACTAGTTTCCACTAAACATAGAAATGCGATTTCTCTTTCAAAAAACCAAGTCATTTTTTTTAATTATATCTGCTATTTTTTTCAAGTCAGTATTCATAAAATTTAATGTTTCAATTAATTTTCAATTTGATATTCACAATTGTATATATAGGCCTGTAAATAGTTAAAGTAATAGCCAATTTCGCAGGATACTGTGTTCTAATAAGCAGGTTATTCCATTATTCGGGATAACGTTGAGTAATTATTACAGTTTCGCACATTGAACATTTATTACAATCAGCGTTATATTCCTTTAACCAATATTCCATTTAGCGGGTTCGAGGGTAATGTTTAATAACACACACACACACACATATATCTATCTATCTATATAAATAAAATTAGACTTTTGTCTGTACATTTCTTGGAATTCAAAAATTTTGCGATTTCTATCCGTTTCAAGCACCCGGGAATCCGATGCGACCCTCAAAAAAAAGTTTGTCTGTCTGTCATTCTGTCATTCTGCCGTTCTGTCATTCTGTCCGTGACGCTTTTTTTGTTTAAGCATCACGTAAAAACGACTGAAGCGAATGATATGAAATTGGGTGTCATGATAGGTGGTCACTCAACTTAAAACATAGGCGTCGAATTAAAAAATATCTTGATTAGATTTTGAAATTTTGCGAAAATCATTTCAAACTGCGTAAATTTGTCTTCGCACATCACGTAATAACTGCAAAGTTGAAAAAATGATATTTGGTGAAATGATAGGTGGTCACTCACCTTAAACTATAAGCATCTAATTTAAAAAAAACCCATCAGATTTCGAGATTTTGTGAAAATCGTTTAAAACTGAGTGAATCTTTGTTCCCGTATTACGTAATAACGACTAAAGCGAATGATATAAAATTTGGTCACACGATAGATGGTTGCTCAACATAAACTATAGGAGTCCATTTTTTTAAACATTTTTATTATATTTTGAGATTTTTTGAAAATTCTCTCAAAATACGTTTATATTTCTTCAAACATCACGTAATAACGACTAATACGAATGATACGAAATTGAGTGATATGATAGGTAGTTGCTAATCTTAATTTATAGGCGTTGAATTTTAAAAATATTTTGCTTACATTTTGAGATTTTTCGAAAATGGTTTTAAAATGCTGAAAATTTGTTCCAGCATCACGAAATAAAGACTGCAGGGAATGAACCGAATTTGGGTGACATGATAGGTTGTCACTCCACTTAAATTCTAGGCTTCAAAATTTTCAAAAATGTTGATTAAATTTAGAGATTTTGCGAAAATTATTTCAATATGCGTAAATATTCGTTCGCACATCACATAATTACGACTAAAGCGAATGAAATGATATTACTTAATTACTCTCTAACCTCGCAATATTTTAACAATACATGAAAATTATAACTTCGCTTTCTTTACTTTGGCAACACACTACATCCATTCTGTGTACTCCTACAATGCTGACGAAAGTTCTTGATTTTTGGAAATTTTCATTCACTAACCCGTCGAGGACGGGTACTTCAGCTAGTATATATATATAGCTTTGAAATTAATGATGTAATACCAAAAAAAAAGACAACACTTCCCAGTATGCAGAATTTATTGGTTTTATAACGACATAAAATACAAAATGTACCTTTCATTCATAAATTATTTTTTTAATGGATACATTAAACATTCAATCTACGTAACAAAAATAATGAATGTGTGTTCATGACACAATCTTGATTCCACATATCATTACAATATAATTTCCAACTAATTGTATACATAACAAAACTAGTAGTTTTCAAGATGAGATCCTCTGGTGGCTCATACAACATCTAATTGATATTTGATTTCATTCTGAAAGTTTGATAGCATCCGAGAAATTATGGAGTGGATAGAATAGATATCGTCTACAGGAGTAACAGTATACATTAGGACATGTAGTCGTGTAAACAATATCTTTGGCATAGCCCCACATGAAATTTAAAGGTGATTAAATCCTGAAATCGAGGAGTCCAATGAATCGGACCATCGCGACTTATCCGTATTGTTTGCGAAATGTTGATTGCGGCAATAGCGCACAGGCGTTGACCAATGTGGAGGTCAGCCGTCCTGTTGAAAAGTCACACTGCGAAATTTTTTCTACGGTCGCCATGTCCACAATGCTCTACTGAATCTCTTGTCAATGTCTTTGACACCTATCTCCATCTATCGGATTTTTTTGGACATAATTATAGGAAACGAAAATATACCACTTTTGTAGGATGGCAGTGTTGTAAGTTTTGTAAGTACAAACACCGGGCCCGTACGTATAGGTTTTTGTGTTTTTTAATCAATATAGTAAAGTGTCCAACAATAATCTGGCAACCTGTATGCTGCATAAGAATTACTCCACCACAAATAAATCTAACAAGTTGATTTACAAAGTTACTCAAAACAGATAAAAATTTAAATGATTCCCATACAATCTTCATCCCTATTATTCAGAATTAAATTCTATGAATTTTGTCAAATACTAACAATCGAACTCAGCGCGAAATCTTCGTAAACATTTTCATATTTCAAAAGAGACCCTCAACGCATAAAGGGCGAAGGCAAGTGGAAGTGTACCCAAAGGTGTATATGCATTAGACACTCCTGAAGATCCTTTATACTTCTCAGAGAATGGAAGATTAATTAAGGGTAAACTCTCTTAATAAAGCATTACTAATGAGAAATGATAAAACGCGAAGTGGGTATATATTGTAAGTGTCAGGGAATGTTAAAATTTATTTTTTTTTTCTTATAATTATATTAGCCATGTAATAAGTTAAATGGAATTTACTTTGTGTGTTAATAAGTAATTTGGCACCTGATTATATTTATTCTGTGTTTGGGTCTTAAAATTTGTTCTGCTTTCCACATACTTTGTCTTTATAAAAGAGTATAAACGCAGGTGAAATCAAAAAGATTAGAAATTGGAGAATGTTAAAATTTATATTATTTCTTCTAATTATATTAGCCATGTATTAAATGAAATTGTATTTACTTGGTGTGTAAATAAGTAATTTTGTCCCTGATTATATTTGTTTTGTGTTTGGTTCTTAAAATTTGTTCTGTTTTTTACATAACTTGTCTTTTTTAAGAACAGACGCAGCCTGAAATCATAACTATCATTTCTACATTTGTAGAATGCAAAGAACTATGTATTTGCAATATTATTGGATTGGTGTATAATTATCAAACGTGTGTTTGACGTGGTATATTTAAATAAAAATTTCAATATTTTTAATTATTTTTATTGCCGTATATTCTCTTACGTGAATTACTTAATTTAATTTAATACATTAATTAATTAATAAATTAAATAACAATTTGCAAATGACTGATAATTATTACTAACCCAATGACAAAAATATTGAATAAAAGACGAATGGTTTGAAACTTATGCTTCTTGCAACACAAAATCACATATATTTTTAATATTTAGCTCATAATTGAAATAAATTAGTAGGTATTTATTTCATGGCTATTAATACATTTGATTTCCTTAATAAGATGCAACGCGGTATTATAATGAAATCTCACCATTCATTACCAATCCATTATGCTAGTGAACTGACTATAAAATAAATTAGAATGTTATAAATTAATTTTGATTAGGTTTAAATAAATAATATATCTTTGAAAATTATTTAAAGACCTTTATATGCAATTACTTGAGCGTAAGGACAGAAGCAAATTCAAGCATAATGTAAAAGATAGCAGACGTCTCTGTAATTCATGATGAGCGAATAACAACGACAAAAAAAAGTTGTAAACTCATCAGTAGCTTATAAAATGGCGGTCTTGTTCAGCGCATGCAAGATTAAAGAAGAAAACTATTGGAGTAGGAACTTTTCGTTCTATCGATCCTTTGCTCGAAAATTAGATCTAATGCAATTTAAATCGACTTCCTCTGTAGCAGACACGAAGCTTTTCTGAAAGAGATTGCCCTGTATTTCCGTCTAATTAATTCGCTTGAAGTTTAGAAGTGTCTGTAATGTGTCATTTGGACAGGAATTTTCGATAATGTATAGGAACCAGTGTCACACTTGGACTAATTTGGTCAACCTCGTTTCGGGATCACGGAGCGGGGATTTTATCTGCTAATGAATTTTCTGTCGCAATGTGTTGAGAGTTTCTGTAGTTAATTTCTGAATATAATAAATATTCCTTTATTCCAGAAGATTGTCTTCTTAATGCTGATGAATTACGGGATGAGATGAAAAAATTACATAAATTTAAGAAATGGACTTATCTGTTCATCTATCTGTATTCATTTGTTTTTGAGTTGTGTTAATGAAGAATTCTTCTCTTACCGTAATATTTACAGCCAACTGAATGATGACAATGACATTTTGCATCAGTACTTGAAGTGTGTAGGTTGTCTGAAAATTTTAGAGCATGATATCTGAATGGAAATTTACAAATAAAGGAACAATAATCTATGTTAAAAATATATTCGGTAAATGATGCTTTTAAACTATTCTAAAATTAACTATCGGCGCTTTAGTAATTCCGTTGGTATATAGCGATTCGACGATTTTATAAAACAGAGCATATACTTTTTTTACGTTTCTAACTGTATTTTTTGCTAATGTAGGTACAAGCCGTTTATTTGCATTTTTTCAGGGAATGAATTTTTTACAGGAACACTCAAAAATCAGCTAACTACAATAAAATATGGTAAATTAACTAACTGCATTTGTACAGTACAAAGATATTACAGTGCCGTGCTTTTTAGTCAAGAAGTTCCCTGGGTATGATGCGAAACCTAACTGTGTACTCATAAATGAAATTTTGTCACGACGAAAAAAAATTAAAATCTCTCATTAACTAATCTGAAATTTTGCAAGGTACATATCTCGATATTTTCTACATTGGATACTAATCCACAAGTATCTAGGGTCCCATCGCGCCGCTGTCTATCTAACGGTCTTGAGTTTTGGTAGGTTTTCTCCAGATGTAAGGTGAATACGCGTTAGAACCCCTGAGAAAGTCCTCCTACCAAGGCGTCCCCCATCCTAGGCAGATACCCCGCGTGCAGGTTTGCCTTAACACGCAACACATTAACACAGAATCAATTGGGAGCCTGCATTTTTGCATAGTGAATTTCTTTTTATTAGTTACTAAGGCGACCAGTTGTAATGTTAATGTACTTTATACGTAATATACTGCATATGACCAATAACATAAATCGGATTTCATTCGTTGAATGTAGCTTCTTACTACTCATGCATTTTCTTTAACATAGATAATTTATCTCATTTTGCGTGTATGCTTGCATGTGGAATTCACATGCAAAAGTGAACAATGTAGAAAGTTACTGTTTGAATAACTAGTGAGCTTTCATGGTAACCAAAACAGCTTTTACCCAATTACAAACTGCAATCCATTCAAAAAACAGAATAATATTATGTCTCAAATCATAAGAAAGCGAGCTGTGCAGACAGAAAAAGATAATGCCTTTATTGTTTTCAACCCTAAATATCAAAATACATTCCTCGGATGAGATGTATACTCTCGAAAAGGCTTTTACAACTTTTCATGGATTTTTAATTTTATGTATCTATGTAGTTTTAGAGAAGTAGGGGAGATTGGAACACATTTTCCTAATTTTTGTATTTTGTACTTTATCCGGTTCAAGATAAATAGATATCATTGCATTTCCTGTACCTTTATCTTCAAATTAGAACAAGATTTTTTTCTAAAAATTAAGTATTCCGTTTCACAGCAGTTGATTAAGTCTGTTAATGTTACTTAATCGACTTAAGGACGGAAAATGCTAACCAGTTTTACAAAAATAGTAATAAAATAAGTTTACCAGTTTACCCAAAATGTACTCCAGAAAATTTTCCATCAATAATTTAAATAGTAAAACACAAGTAATACACCTTGCTTGTTACTTAAAATGTATTTTTTATTGTAAGCTAAGAAGGTGTAACGTTAGTACGTAAGATGATAGCAGAACTATAGAGAAAGTAAATGAATTTGTAAGACAAATGCCACATATTAATTTCACAAAAATTGCCAATTAACAATTTTACAAAGACATGCTTATTAAAAACAAAATACGTCATTGTCTAAATCACAGTCAACACAAACAAAAGGTGTAACTTCGTCACTGGTGCAATTTCATACTCCCATTTCTACAATTCCTGCACCTCACAACACTTTTCTTTTGTCTTAGACAACATACCATGGCACTTTTTTTTTAGGATTTGCACTTTTAATTTGTTTTACATGTGAATACGAAAGTGTAAATAGCTTCCTGGGAGATATTAGCTTTGATTTTTCGCTCCCCTTTTTGTGATTCCTTTGCAGTTTCTTCTATTTCTTAAATAGTTGAAAATGGATAACTCTTTTTTACATTTTCAACTGATTTTTCACAGACGTTTCATACAGTAATAGTTATTTGACCTATTTTATAACACAATAAGAATGTTTTTTTTCATACAACACAACTAGCTGATTTAATCCGAAAAACATTTTCCAAGAATATACGTGTTGAAATGCGTGTCCCATATGCTAATGGAAAACCTGCCCCGTCGTCCATACTGGAAATTTGACACTATCTAGACGAGTAGTGGTAAAAGCTGTTTACAAAACAAACATATAGTTAAGTGAATGAGAAACTTCTTTTCAGCAGAAGCAATGTCAAAACAGTAAGTTTATTTTAAGTTTGAATAAAGATCTGAAAATTTACTCACTCTGAAAAAATGCAAGATATATCATCTTCCAGCTGTTTTTCCCCAGCTGCAGAACTGAAACTTCCGTATCTGAACTGTCATTACTTCAGCTGGTTTGCTCTATGGAAAGATGCAGAGGATTATTTCAAAACCAAACGCCGCTACATGAACTGAGTCATTGAAAAAATGTCCTTATGGAAAAAATGTAGTGGGATATCGATTGCTCTCTGTTTCAAAACGTACATACATACATTTAGAACAGGTTGATCGCAATCAAGCGTGGCTTTCTCAGAGCAATATGTGGCTGTAACTAACACAGAAGTTTGTATATAAACAGTGTAGAAAATTTGCGAATAAATTGTTCAAAGAAAGCGCTCAGATATCGTGGAAAAAATAGTTCAAAAAATTTTCTCTAGAGGATTCAATACAACGAAACATAAAGAAACTAAAATTTTAAATCAAACGTCATTTATTTGTTACAGATAATTTAGCGATGAAAATGATACTACTTAATGTGGGCCCTCTTTTAAGGTGTAAAATATGCAGGTGATAAACATCTGCTCATCCCTTTTTTGCATCGTCTGAGGCATATTTTTTTCGAGATATCGTGCTTAGTCCATCTGCACTGACCAGTGGATAAGACACAGAACATTGGAAGATGGTTGAAGTGTGACGATCCAAGGTCCCACCTACCGAGAGGATGTCAATATGGAGTCTGGAGCTGTTTTCTTCAAATGTAACCCGAATCTGCGTATAAGAATCCTTGAAGAGTTTTTCACTCATGGCATGCTCTATTTGCTAGAGAACTGTAGTGTGCTTTTCCTTAAAGACGCAACAATCAATGTTTATGCAAATTAGTTTGTTTTCTTCTTCAGTTTCAGGATTGCAAGTATCAATCTTTGTAATGCTTCAGAATGTAAAAAAATAACAGTTTCAAACTGTACAATACTTTAAAATAAAATTAAAAGTTTTGTGGTGTTTTTATTTCACCACAAGTATTTAGATTTCCTTCCAATCATTTTATCTGTAACGAGGCCTCTATCGAAGTTTGTAAAGCATTCAGCGCATTCCTTGAATAGTATATTAACAAATGTTTTGCTCAATCCTCATGTTAGTTACAGCTACAAAAGGCTTCTAATAGTCTAACTGGAAATACGATAAACTTGCTTGCATGTAATAATAATTTTAATATATGTCTTATAGTATTCTTTCGAGTAAGTATGGAATTAGATTAAGCGACTATCATAAAAGAAAGAACATAAGTATCCGTAGTACTAGTGAGCCACACTTAGAAACCTCGAGCATCTCTCATGTTTACATTATTTATTCAATTTCTAAGAATAAATGTACTATAATACTTTTTAGTTTTGCATTATTGGCTCCAATTTTTCCAGTTAATGCCAACTGACGACAAAAATAAAGTAAAATAAATAACAAAAATCATATACCTTAAGGGATAGAATTTTTACATTTTAGGCTTGGATTCCACTATTCAAAATGCTTATCTACAATCATGTTTGCAAGCATAAATATTTATATCATTTTATTTAATTCTATTTAAACTAATAAAATCTGTCAGAAAATAAAATATCGTAACTTAAGCACATAAATTATTTCAATTTGCATTTATTTTTAAATCATTTGTAAAGTTTCAATATGGTTCTAGAATCTACAAAACCTATTACAATATGCATAACACTGTAATTGTGATGCTTTATACTCAACTACACTCAAAACAATGCTCTAATTGCACATTTCAACTTAATTGGTTATATACCACTGTAGGCACCGGCATTCTCATGGATATTCAGAATTTTAAAATAACTGATTTTTCACAGCTGCAATTAACATTCATTCCAAAACAACATTTTATGAGTGAAGAAATAAATTTACATGAATAACCTATCGCAATTTCATATTTATCTCTTGATGGAACTAATTATAAAGTATGTCAAATACATTCTCATTCACTGATGCATCGGATTTGAAATATCGCGACAAATTCATTTAAACCAACTTCCTCGGCAGTTACAAGAGATGTTTCAAAACTTCAGTCTGTTCAGAGTGTGTATTTGAAACTATTGAATTGCATAACTAGAGTGAAACTGCATTCAAACAAAAGTTTTATATGAAACAGCATATCATGTTTACATTGGTTCATAACTATGTATAATTTTTTACATAACATAACTACAAACAAATTTAAAATCCGTGGAAATTATTACGTTAATAAGAAGCAGTCCGATTGTTAGGCAGAAATATTTTACAGGAATACAGTGTTGGCCAAATTACTGGACTGATTTTACAAAAACATGACATACTAAAGTCGATGTTTCCATTCTGCTGTGAAATCAAAAAACAAGAAAGAATACACATCGAGTTATTTTCATACCAAACGCATAGAGTATAAAACACTTTCCACAACAGCATTGTTTAGTTAGACAAATTAGCCTAAGAATCGTCACCAGACTTGGCGAGATTTTGGGAAAACCTCAAAAATTCTGTACATAACTATGAATGCAATTTTGCACGATCCCGTTAAAGAACTTGTAATGTTATCTTTCAAATGAGCAGTAAATGTTATAAATGTTAATATTGTGTATGAAATTTGAAAACAACGTCGCTAAACTGCCATAGATTGTAATATATTTAAAATATTTTGAGATATCATCTAAAAAGAACTAATAAAGGTACTGTCGTCACACTTGATGAGATTTTGGAAAACCTACGTAGAGGGCTATGTCTTGTGTCTTTCCGTCCTTACAATATAGTTCATCCGTATATCTACTACTTTTTTATGTTAAATTCGTGATTAAATAAAAAAAAAGTTTCTATATAATCAAACTAAAATCAGCGTACTCAGTAATTTAATACTTTGTCTTTATTGCATCTACGCTTTGCTATCCAAAGCGCATACGAATACTTGACAAACGTGCAATACAGCACTCGCAGCTTTACCCACACTGCAGGTTAGGTAGAAAAAGAGTATATTAAAGTAATTTTGCTAGACCATGTAAAGGAGCTTATATAATATTATCTTTTAAACTAAAAGTAATACTTTTGAACGTTACATTATGTTTGAAATCAAATAACGTCGCTAAACTGCCATAGGCCGTAATATATTGGCAGTATTTTGAGTGATCCTGTAAAAGAAATTAATTATGCTAAGACACTACTTCCGACGGAGAGCATTAATTTGTTACCCGTAATAACATTTACCATTTTTTTTAAGTAGTGTAATACCTCTAAAAATGCGCTGTAAAAATGCATACATATATTAATTTCATGGCACCCGATGCTATTTACGGTAGTTAAAGCATGGGATAGCAGGCAGACAATTCGAAATTATTGACATGAAATTAATGTTTCATTAATTGCATATTAATTAACGAATGTATTTAATCAAATGTAATCTTATGTAATTAATCAAATACTAAATCAGTTAAAACGTTTCACTTTCGGCATGCTCACTGTGATAGCTAACATTAGATACCAAGGAAATAATTTGCACAAAGGTAAGCAAAAATTAGTGTTTCAACTCTAATATCATTACTGAGATTTATTACGTAAGTTATAAATTTTGATTAGTTATTTAAAGAGAAAGTTGTCGACTTTGTTAAAACTAGCTGTAATCATTATAGTAAATCATTAGCAAATCATTATAGTAATCATTAGCAAATAATCATTCATAGCTCAGTATGATAACAAGTCACATTTTCAGACATCTAAACAATGTTTTTTGTCGCTCAACATGTGTATGCACATTCTCTAAAAAGCTATTTTGACGTAAAAGGGATCTTGCGTTGTATAAGTTTTCATTTTAAGTACCATAAAGTAGTAAAATTCAAAGTAAAATTAATGCATAATTTTAAATAGATGATTAAATGCAAACAAATGAATTATTTACAGCATTCGCACGAAAATATATTCTCTTAGTAGTCTAATTAACATTAATAACCCATATAATTTGCAATAATTTTTTATTTACTAAAACCAACGATGGGTCTTATTGGGCTATAAAATAAAAATTAATTTAAATTCCATCACATTAACACCCAATCACTCAGACGTTGAACACAATTTGCATCAAATCATATTCAATGGAAAAATACAAGGAGCTCTCCAGTACCTCCACCTTAAATCTCTTTCAATTACCTAGATTATTTGTTATCATGTTTTGCCATTATTCTCGTAAAGATCACGGTATGCAGAACTTCTATTCGTTTTTTCACCCGAAAAATTTTTCGTTGCCTGCTAAAATTGATTAGATTCAATTCCTTGATAATTCATTCCTAATTAGGAAACTATCTTTCTAATTAAATTCTCCATTCTGTAAATGCATCATATTTTCTTTAATAATCTGGGGAATTTGTCTGTATCTATTTATCTCGGGAGAATTTTATCATTAATAAGTAATATCCTGGCGTATCTGTCCGGAGCAGGTGCGTCGGCTCATTATGTTTTCAGAAATTCAGAAATTTATTAATCCCTCTGCTGATCCGGAAATATTTATTTTCAGGTAGTAAAAATTTTGCTTGTCCTTAACCTCGCCACCAATGACTCGTCCCGAGTAAATTCGGGGCACAAAAAAAGGAATTAATTTGTTGTTGTCTTAGTGATTTAATGACACGTGACTTGAATGTAAGAAGAAACAAGTTTAACGCATTATTATTCAATTTGTAGTGGCACCCGTGTGGTATTCGAGATTATGATACTTCTAAAGATATACTCAGAGGAAAGCTCATTTATTTGTTTCTGTTGAATCAAAGTGATATACAAGTTGGTCTAGAATCTTTTAACTGCAGTAAAATGTCTCAAAGGATACTTTATTCCGTAGCAACTGTTCATTAAAGGATATCATGGATCCTAGTCCCATTTTACGTTTAAAAATGCACCAGTATTCAATGCGTAAAATACGATTCAGGCCCTAGCCACAGTCAGTTAAAAGTACATTTGTAATCATTTTATGTATGAGTTTAGTGGATGATGATTTAGTATCATTTAACAGCAATTGAATATGCCTCAAAAGATTCTTTCCTTAGCAGGAATTCTTAATGAAAGGAATTTATTTGTTTTTCCCTGTAATATATTTTGCTTTCAAAATGCATCATTATTCAAGGAGTACCACAATCTGGACGGTTGAAAATGCACGCTCACTTGGTCTTGGATATAATGTAAAGTTTCTTTCATGGACAAATGACCATGCAGCTTTAAAATATAAAAAAGAAAGGAATTTTGATATTAATATTTATACAGCTTAGTATTAATATTAATATAGCTATTAATATTACTTCATGCTGTAAAATTAAAACATTTTTTTCTGATAAATGTGCGTTTTAAGTGATATAATTCTTGGTTCTTTTCATTGAAAACTGGAATGCAGTGAACGGAATTTTATACATAGCCGCTTGGAGAGTTAAGTATGACTAGTAGAATAGTGATGCAACATCATTTAAGAATAATAAAGCGTGCATTAAATGAGCGTTTCTCAACCTGTGGGGCTCGACCCCTAAGGGGGGCGGCGTTTGCAGGGGAGCGGGCGAGAAAAACCAAAGAGCAAGTAGTGATGCATGTTTTTAAAAAAATCATATTTATTCTCATTTTTACTCAAAAATATATCCATTTTCACTAAAATGTTCATTCAAACTTTACTGATAACATTATTTTGTAGAAAATTCGACTAAATGTTCATTATTAAAGATTAAAAAACTGAATGTATGCTGAAAAATGTGAGGGGGGGGGACCATAAGTTAGCCTTTGTTGGGGCGGGGCGACGTTAAAAGGTTGAGAACCGCTGTATTCAATGATTCATTAACGGGGTTTATCTTTTGATCCTGGTCATATTATAATCCAGGATGCTTCTAATATTTTATAAATATTAGGTATACTTGAAAGTAATGCTATTTTTTAAAACACAAATTAAAACAAATAAGTTTAAACAAGTTTTAATGACAAAAAGTGTACTTAAATAATGATTAATAGTTGTAAGATTCTAAATCAAAAATTTCATAAAGAACTTTCTTTTTATAAAAATATGAGATAATTGAGAACCCACATTGGAGTGTGAATTTCAAAATTTCATGAAATTGTTGTCTCACGAAGTCGACAAGTATAATTTTATGGATATCCCTTTTTACCCTCGAGTTAGAGAGTGGTATTAAAAAAAAACAATCTGGCTTTCTAAGTTCTCACATATGTAACGAATTTCGGAAAGTAATCTCTTTTCAATAAGCAAATTTCGAATTATTGGGCTTAGTAGAGGAAATATTAACATGCAGAAAATCCCCAGATTGCTTTTCCTTTCCCCTAATACAAATCTGTTGAACGCATACATGAATTTATTGATTAGGGTTATCTTTACTTGCATACAAAATCATACTTATTTTCAGTGTGTTCACGGATGAATTATGATTAATATCTGGTATCCTTAAAAAATAAACTATAGTAAATATATTAAATTTAATAGCAATAATCCTTTTTATGAATCAGATGTTAAAGGATTGCATAGCTTAAATAGCACAGATCGCCATAAATAAGTCGCCGTGAAATCATAGAATGTCATAGTAGTCACATGAGTGTTACAAGCTAGTTTTAATGTCACTCATTTGTAATTAATGTGACTTCACTGTGTGGTTATTTTTTTAGCGATTTTTTAAGTGAAGTCGCTATAAATGTATAGTCTAACAGATGCTTTCTTTCAACTTAAAATGAAGTCTTATAACCTATTTTTAAGGCTTAAAGCTAAATCAGTTGTTAAAGATTTTAGCAAGTGAATTTGATAAAAGTAACAAGAAAATAAATGAAATCTCCTTGTAGACAAATTTGAGATTCTTTGTTTGAATTAAATTGAAGTAAAATAAAATATTGAAATTCATGATCTTGATAAATACATTTCTGTACATATCAAACTTCCTAAAATTATCATATATTCAAGAAGCAACAGAAACAACATGATAAAATATAAGTGATTGTTATAATAAATACATTTATGAAACGCTTTGACAACCAGAAAATCATTATGAAAAAATCGGAGAAAACCTTTCGAAAAATATACTTTCTGTATTAGTTTTCAACATTTTCCCTCTATGAAGTACGTTATGACATATGTGTACTAATACGTACGATACGTTATATAAACATACACATAATATATGTATATCTATTTATATACGCGCTTAAACTACTGAGTAAAATAATAATCAAACGGAGTATATTTTTACTGATTTTGACTTCAAGCAGCCATTCTCCCGATTGAGTAAAATGTGCTCTATTAATCGACAAAAATCAACGGAGCGAAAAATTCTCAATTTTTGAGCATTATACAATAGCTCCATTTAGACTAAATAATATAAAAAAGAGCATTGTTTTTACAAATCTATCCGTTTTTGATGAATATAACTGTACTCAATTATGATTACTATTTAAGCTACAGAATAAGCGTTTTACAAAATCAGTCCTTTTTTTAATTCCACATTTGTTTGTGATAATCCACATTTTGTTTTAGCAACCTTTCCGAGAATGCAAGCAAAGTATACGTATTCTAAGAGTTTTTATTCTGTCCGTTCAGACTCATCAACCCCCAACTCTTAGAAACTAGTCAACAAAATTCTCAGCAGTTTAGAGGTAAACAGATTGCGTACAGTGAAAGTATTAGAGAACTAGCTGAAGTACCCGTCATTGACGGGCTAGGACAAAATACAAATTTTCAAAAAGCTTGAATCTTCGTCAGCATTGTAGGTGTATAAAAAATGGAAATAGGATGTTAGCAATAGTATAGAAATAAAAATTATGTCTTCTGTGTATTGTTAAAAGATTACAGGTTTGTGAGCGAAAAACGTGTTCAGTAAATTTGACTATTATAGAGAACTTCTTTCTATTAAAAAAATAAATTTTATTCTGGTTGAATGAGTTTTTCAAGTCAAGAGGTCATCCTTGAACCTGTAAGTAAATTTTGCTTGATTCACTGTAGATAATTCAGAATTATTACTCGAAGATATTTTGAGCAATTTTCACAAAATCTAAAAAATCAAATGAACATTTTAAAAATTTATTAATTTTTTTTCGAAAAATTCCAATTTTTGTTGTTTTAGCCGTTGTTGATCATGTTTCTAAACTCTTCAATGTATTCTCTTTATCCATTTTTAAGGATTGCGAGAACAAACATTTAACTGATTTTCACAAGAATCCCAAAATCTATGAAATATTTAAAACTGTTTTTGTATCTAGAGTTCATTAAATTTCATCCAAATTTCATTCTATCCCATTCGAACTTTCAAGAATAGCGTAAACATGTACTGAATTTTCACAACAATCTTAAAAACTAAAACAAAATATAAAATAATTTGACGCAAAGAGTTCAAGTGACGATACTAAATTTTATTTAACTCGCTACAGTGGTTTATAGGTAATCAATAAATATGACTTTGAACAATTTTTGCAAAATCTCAAAATCTAATCAAATTTTTTAAACAATTTGACACCTATAGTATTAGTTGACTGACACCTATCATGCCACTCAATTTCACTTCATTCGCTTCAGTAATTTTTACGTGATACTTGAACATAAAATCCCCTAGTCTGGATTTTAAGTTGAATGACCACCTATCATGTCCCTAAATTTCCTTTCATTCGTTTTAGTCGTTATTACGTGATGTGCGAACAAAAAATTACGCAGTCTGTAACGATTTTCGCAAAATCTTAAAATATAATCAAGATTTTTAAAAATTCGATTCCTATAGTTGAAATTGTATGACCACCTATCATGTCACCGAATTTCAGTTCAGCCGCTTTAATAGTTATTACTTGATGCACGAACAAAAATTTATGCATTTTGAAACGATTTTCGCAAAGTCTCAAAGTCTAATTATTTTTTTTTAATTGACGCCTATGTCTTAAGTTGAGTGACCACCTATCATCTTACCAAGTTTCGTTTCTAAGATGTACCACGATTTACTAAGATTTACCAAGTCGTTTTTGTATGATGTTCGAACAAAAAAAGCGTAACGGACAGAATGACAGGCAGACAAACTTTTTTTGAGTTTCGTACTGGATTCCTAGATGCTTGAAACGATTGTTACAAATCTCAAAATTGTTAAATTCCAAGTAATGTACAGACAGAAGTCTAATTTTGTGTATATAGATATTCATGCGGAAAATGCTGCTTGGCAAGCAGTTTCGCAAGATACAATTTCAAGTTGCTGCCATCGCGCTGGATTTCCGGGACAGCATTGGAATATGGAACTCGGAGGAATCTGTGGAGGAACCCGGGAAATAAAATTTTCAGACACGTAATGGAAGCATTAAGGCTCACATTTAAAGATTCTGTTGCTGTTAACGACAAAGAAGAAACCAAAGAAAAATTTTTGGAAAATGACATATTCAGCAGCATTTTAAATGATGATCACGAAATTTAAAGTAATTCCTCAGATGAAGAAATCGACGAATTTCCAGAAACATACCTTTCACAGTGAAAGAAGCTAAGCTAAGGATGCCATCAAAATTTCACGTAGATTTGTTGAAAGGTCGAAAAATTCATATGATTACTTTCAGAAAATAAAGATTATTAATCAATTAATACATCTTTTAAAAAATTGTGTAAATCAATAGTTTTTACTCACATAATAATGCTATGTTTTGCAGTTTTTTTTAACTACTTGAAAAAACCCAGTATCGTACAGTTTGATTTAGGCCATTTGATATAACGTCCGGCCTTGGTTGTGGTCAATGCCTGCAAATGGAAAGGACCCGCCATTTTCATATGAATGATTTTAAAAGACTTAATTTGACTTATTTCATACGTCTAGTAAAATATGTATTTCAAGTGATTTAAGAGTAAGAAGACACTTATAATGTACACAATTAGATGTGTACAGACTTCAAAGTTAAATTTTCAGAAGTTTAAACCTCATTTGGGTTTTATATAACTCATGTTATCCTTTGCAAAAAAAAGTAATTTAATTACATAGTTAATATTAAAATATCCGTTGGTGAGGCAAAAAATGAGATTACTCATTATTAATTTCATTATCAAACTGTTGAAGATATCTTTTATCACTAGCCATTAGTGCTGCACCATTACATTTTCGATGTTCTGACTTAATAACACTTTTAGCACCCTTAAAATCATTAGGCACATTTTAGCACTTCATAATTTTTTTCACACTATTTTTATGGTGTTTCCAGATTTTTTTTCAATGAAAACTTGTTTGTTTTTATCTTAACATTTGTTGTTAAATTCCGCCTCTTTTTTCTAAGAATAAAGCCATGAAAAGTTTATCCGATAAACTGGCAGCGTACACTTTTTAGCACTTTCAAGATAAAAAGTGATTTATTTACAGGGAAAAAAATATCTAAACAAAAATTGTTTGTAAGCGATAACATGATGCACTCGAACAGGGTTTTTCTATAAAGATTTTTCTTATTTAATGCCAGTCTATTATTTTTAATTATTCATTGAACTTCATTTTTCGATTATAATCGACACTATTTTTTGTAGCATAATTGCTATAATTTATATGCATGTTGAATGGTGCTTTCAAAGTTTGTTTTTCTTTTTAAATAACTGAACGAATAAAACTTCAAGCAAATGTGACGATTTTAAAACTATCTTTTGAAAAAATAACTAAAAGGAAAGTTTTTTTTTCACATTTTTTATTCAGAAAGCATTATTTGCTAAATATTCATTTGCATTTTATCTCATATTTTTTTCTACATTTCTCATATTTATCATTTGCTCTAAACATTTTGCGCAAAATATCTAATTGTGTTATCTTTTACACGTTTACTTGTTTTTTCTTTATATAAGAATAACAGACATTAAGAGGGCAGATTTTATGACTTTTTCATGTAGTTTTATTTGCTAAATATCTTACAATTAATTAACATTGCGTTTCATTTTCGTTTTTTTTTTCTGTTTTGCAATTTCCATTTGTTGCAAAAATTTTTTACTATGTATGGGCATGTTATTTTTTAAATGTCTTTATTTCTATTTTTTCTCTAAGAAAAAAAAAATGTACACATATTTTGGACTTTCAACCGACAAAAGCAGCTCACATGAAGGGAGTGTTATTTCTGTTAAATAACGAAAACTAGATTTTTCCAGTTGATGCAGTGGTTGAATTTAAAATGCAGTATTCTGTTTAAAATAAGGAAATGATTACGTAGAAATATTAAAAACTGGTATTTCAAATATATCTTAAGTGAAATCACAACATCTGAAATATTTGTTTAGCATTAAAAACAAAATTGCATGTTAATGCCTTAATGTTTTTGTAAATTACGAACAAGTCTTCAAATTTAGTGAGTTTCACAACTAGTATAGGGTTTGAGAAATTCGTAAGGGGTCTCTAAAATTTATTTTAGGTTTTAGGGTAATGTGTTTTGAATTTAAATTGAATGGAATTATACAAAAATTTTAATTCAACTTTTATATTGTCCACAAATGCTGTAACATCTTTAACTTCAATATTGTTTTGCTATTATAGTCCTACAAAGATCCTTAATTCATTTTTTAGATGACCTGCAGTAAGAATTCTATTGTAATTAGTTGGTCTTAATTACATACAAATTAGTTTGCAAAGATTTCCGAGATATCAACTCCTCAGCTGTAAAATGCATTGCTGCAGGTCAATGTTGACATATTCCTTTTATTAAAACAATCACTATGAATATATTACAAATGAAAAGTAAATTTCTCTAGAATAGTTAATAAAATATAATTTTTATACTATTTTTCCCCTTAAAATACCTTTTATTAACGTATTGGTTTAAATTAAAACAAATAATCGTTCCAGACTTTCAAGCATATGTCCTGCAATTCAGTATACGAGTTTTTAACTTTTCAGTAACTTTACCGTAAACAACTTTCAAAGCATTCACCTTAATGCAACAAGGCATAAGGATTAAAACCGTGCTATGTCTTTCTCTAGCAATACGTCAATACGTAAAAGTCCGATTGTTAGTTTACTAATTACATTGCGCACGCAAATATTTCCAAGTAAAAATAGAAAAGTCCAATTACTAAATTAGCTGAGCATTCCGGTTTATGTGGATTTATTTTAAAGTTCACTGTTGTTTTAATTTAACTTGGATGTTTGGATTCATTTAAATTAAGAGAGTAAGCACAGTTTATTAAATATTAAGATTTTTTTCAGGCATTTTAGCGGAATAGATTGTTACGACAGTATTTGCTAACACTGTTTTTTGTTAGTTCTTGTGAAGGAAATATTTATGCCTATAGCATATCGAAATTCTGAGCCTACGCTTAATCAGGAATAGTCCAGCTTTCTTTCTGGAGCGAAAAAAGTTTTAGAATCGGTTCTATAGTTTACCAGGAGATACCCAGCAGGAGCGTGAGAGCGTAATGTTTTTAGAATTATTTTGCAGTGTTTCTGTAAAGGAACTATTTGCACTACATGTATGAATTTTAGCCTATAATTAATACTCAAGAATTAGTGTAGCTTACTAACAGTGAAGTAAAAAAAGTTTTGGAATTCGGTTCTAGTACTTACAAGAGATTACACATAGAGTGTAATGGTAATTCTTATGGAGTATCCCTGTAAAGGAACTTTTTGTGATATATGCACTAAAAGGCTACAGCCTATAAACACTCGGGGTCCCACCAGTGTCTAAGAAGTTCTACTCTCAAAACTGGAAGGGCTGGAAGTGCCAGGTTCAAACCCCTGGTCGAGGCCTTGTCGACCTAGCCGCTCGCAGATTTTCGCACGGTTTTTCTCAAAACCTCGCCGTAAATAGCGGGCTAGGATCCCTTAGAAAGTTCCCCACAGAGAAATACAACCATATAGGCCTAGGACCCTAGTTGCAGTCATTCGGTTCTATAATCCACAAACAAACAAACAATAATACTCAGGGAGAGTTAGCTGTAAGTAAGTTTAAATTTCAGGTTTAGTAGCTCATAATTCCATAGAGCGCAATAACATTTTAGAATTTTTTTGAATGTTTTTTTGTAAAAGAATTTATTTATGCTATATGACTTGAAAAAGGTTAGCCTGTCTGTTTAATCCAGGGCCTTAAGCATATCTTCAATTACGAAATTTTTCCAAATCCGCCTTCAGCAATTTGTGTTGTGATTCAGTCGCAAAAACATTTAAAACACAAAGTTACGTAGCATTTTTTAATGGAGACTATGTCATTTTATCTCTCCAATGACCCTTATTGAAAAAGGTGTCCAAAAATGCGGACACCAATAAAGCGACATAAAAAGCGACATTAAATTTTTACATGTATTTAAATACTATTAGCTTCACATCAGCTTTAATATCGAGATTAAAGCAAGCTCTTAAGGTCTCGATTTTGTTTTATTTGTTACACTATTTCGTAAGCTGTTAGATATAGCTCCTCATGTATTTTTTATACATATATTCAAATATTATTAGTTCACAACAGCATTAATCTATTGTTAACAATATTTTCGTTAAGCTGTAGAATATGCACCACATATATTTTTCTATAAATAGGTTCACACATCATAAACATTTCAAACATAGGGGTTACCAGGCGAAATACGCGAAAAGGTGAGCGACCACAAATGTCAAGTTAATTCATATGATAGTTTTAACTATTGGCAAAGAATAAAACTAAAAAATTAGGGGGGTTCAGGAGGATCTCCCCCTGACGAGGCCTCGAACAGCCGTGGTTTTTATATTATTGGTAGGATTTGGAAATTTATGAAGTTTAAGAAACAACATTTGGACTTTTCTTTCTAATGCTTTTTAATTTGGCGTAAAATCAACATAATTTCCATACATTTGACATTGTTTTTCAAATGCATGTTGATCGGAAAAATAGAATTTCAGTTTTATATTCAAAAAGCTATAAATCACTTTTGTGCGGGCGATATAAAACGGTTTTTAATTAATAATTAGAAAAGTATTTAAAGTTTTCAAAACATTCTGAGGCTCAGATTGCACTCAAGTCATGCGGCTTCTATGCTCAAATTTTCAAAAGCTCTGCTTTCTGTAATAGATTTGTCTGGAGAACATTCATTTTTATTATTAGAGATAGATAGATTTGGCATAAAACTGGCATAATTTCCGTGTGATTTAATGTTTTTCAGATGCACGACGCGCTTCTTATTGAAGCAATAGCAATCTTGTTAGCTCAAAACAGAATCATTGATTGATACGGGCGAAACTCGCCAAGCATGGCAACGTAAAAACGGTTTTTAATTAATAATTAAAAAAGTAATTAAAAATCTAAAATTCTAAGTAGCCTATAACCATCTCCAGGGTCCCCTGTATATCTAAACCGAAATGCATCCTAATCGATTCAGCGCTTTAGGCGTGAAAGCGTCATAAACAAACAAATAAACAAACAAACTCACTTTCGCATTTATAATATTAGTTAGGATGATAACGCAGATTTATGGTGCTTTTTAATGAAAATTCCTCTATTTCATTATTTTTCTGAAATATTGGTGAATATGTTGAAGCTTTGAAAATAAAATAAATTTTGGCATGTTTCATTGCTTTTCCTGTTCCTAGTATGGCGTTGTATTAAAAAAAAAAAAACTTAATCCACATAATATTCTTTTTTACAACAGGTGGGAACTTGCCAATTTGGCATTATCCACTACAACTGCCCGATGGTATTACGGCCATTTAATTAGGGGGTATCAGTGTGCGGCAAGTGTTACCCCCTATGATGTGACGGACAGGTTAACATCTATGCCCAAGCCGGGATTCAAACTTTGACCGAATGTGTGATAGAATGGTTCTTAAGCCACTATACCATCTGGTCGGCAATCCGCAGCATATTATAAGATTTAATTTTTCCTTACAAAATTACAGTTATGTACTATTGAATAATTTCGATTAATGTATTTTACTATAGTATTGTTTAAAAAATTCAATGGGAAATTTACATTTCCCATTGAATAAAACGAGATATTTGGAGAATAATTGATAAAATAAATTAAAATCAATATATATACATTTATGGACAAGTTAAAAAAATACCCAAAATTGATTCTATAGCAAAAAATTAATCTCTTAGTTCTTGATATCTTGCTTTATTGATATGATCAATATCTAGTTAAATATTCCAAAGTTTCAATCTCACGCATGAAGAATTCTTTTAAATTAGCGGGATAGCCCACTCAATTTTCTTTCAGTTCTTGACAGGTGATTCATAAATGATACTCAAATTGCTACAAGAAACGAAAATTCTTTTATGGTTAAACTGTCAATCACATCCCTTCTAATGTTCAAAATACTTTCCTCCTTTTTTACTGTCTGATTTAAGATGAATACTAGAGTTTTTTTTATAATGTATTTCTATCCTCAAAAGAATGATATTTTTAAATGTAAAAGCATATAACTTTCATTAATGAAAGAAGATCTCAAAATAAAATCAGTTTTCACTTTGATTCGTTTATACTTTTCGTTTATTGAAAATTGTTTGTGTACATAGGTTTGAGTTGAAAGGAATAATTTCTTTATTAAAAAATTCCAACAGAACTTATGAAACTTATGATCATACAGAAATACTGACAAAGCTAATTTGGCTGGGATATAGAAAACAAGCATTAATTATAGTTA
Source organism: Cheiracanthium punctorium (assembly GCA_038373885.1). Taxonomy (NCBI): domain Eukaryota; kingdom Metazoa; phylum Arthropoda; class Arachnida; order Araneae; family Cheiracanthiidae; genus Cheiracanthium; species Cheiracanthium punctorium. The sequence continues at coordinate 32,367 of JAWZYV010006757.1, read as the reverse complement.
CGAAACATAAATAAATAAAAAGTAAGTTTCCCTGTATTTATACAATAGCCAATGATATTATTGAATGATAAATATGATTTAGAATCGTAATTATATGAAACAAAATTAATGTATCGAAGAATTACGATATTATTACTGCATATCGCATCGATGCTATTGAAAGTATAGAATAAAGCAAGACATAAAATAATTCGGAATTAATCATCGAGAAAAAAATGCTGTGTTTCAAACGCAATAATAAATGCAAGAGAGATTTTGACGAAATAATATGATCACAGTTAATTTTAGTCAATTTTAACAACTTCTTTATTAAAAAATTCTCACAAAACTTATGAGACTTATGATCATACTGAAATACTGACAAAGCTAATTTGACTGAGATATAAAACACAGGCTTTAATTATAGTTACGAAACATGAATAAATAAAAAGTCCCTGTATTTATGCAATTGCCAATGATATTATTGCATGATACACATGATTTAAAATCGTAATTATATGAAACAAAATAATTGTATCAAAGAATTACGATATTATTACCGTATATTGCATCGATGCTCGTGAAAGTACAGAAAAAAGCACGAAATAGAATCATTCGAAAATTAATCATCGACAAAAAAATGCTTTGTTTCAAACGCAATAATGAATGCAAGAGAGATTTTGACGAAATAATATGATCACTGTTAATTATAGTCTTACTTTATCTGTTGGGAGTGAACGAACACTTATTTACTGTTACCGGGCGACGTATGTCAAATAAATTCTGTGTCTCCTTAAAATATGTTAACAAATACTTTTCAAAGCTTTCACAATCCATAATCAAGATAACTAAGGAGCTGCATGGGAAAAAAAATACGCCATAACTATTAGAGCCTCATATTAGTAACAGTTTATGTAGTGATTATTTCGTGACTAATTACAAGAATTTTTTTAAATGTTAAAAAAATGATTCAGGGAGAAAATATTTGGATAGCACGATTAAAACAAAATATATTCCGTACAGTACGCATTTTTAAACAAAATACCCTTTTAATGTTTTCATAACGGTGTATTAATAATAATAATATTAATAATTAAATATGTACGACCAAAACATTATGTAATTCGACTGCATTCATATATGTTTAGCGCTGTACTTTCCCAAATTGATATAACTAAACAGACATGACATACACAATGTACAATTCACTTATTTTCAAAACAAGGTGCGCGTGGAGTTCCTACTATTCCGCCTAAGCTTGAAGATTCTCACAAGTGTAAATAATCAATCACGTTCTGCTTGTAAAGCTGTTTTAAATGGATGATGACTTAAAAATCAAATGTTACAAACATGCCCCGAACAATATTAGCTGCAAGAAAAGTCTGATTGGGTACCTGTCAGTAGTTTGCATAAGAAGCATATTTTTAAAATCCAAGAACTCTCTTTATTTGGCTTGAAATATGGTCAACGAAAGTATTTTGGTTTTCTTAAGGGTAGTACACACTAAGAGTGAAAATCACAGAAATCATGTCTTTCCACAAATCACAGAGTACTTCCGCAGCATTTTATTTATTTTATTTTTTTTTTTTGACTGCCAATGCTGTGCTACTTGTTCTCCCCAGTACACACTGAAGGCCTTATTACACGAAGAAAATTTCGGGCGATTTGGTTGCTGCAAACAGTCCCTCGGTTACCAAGCGAACGGTCAACTCCAACTTTTTCGTTCGGGGCGAAAATATTACAGGTTGCTGGAATGCCACCCAATCGCGGTCCTTCCTATGTGTACGTCACAACCATAGCGGAAGATTTCATGGTAGTGATGAGCAAGGAAAACATGTCTCTCAAATGGAATAGCGATATGGAAATAGATCTGTTTATAAACAAATGCGAAAGTATTCCACATTTATCAAAACCCTCGAGATCCTAAATGTTTAAAAATTCTGCTGAGAGAGGCGATATGCTATCCATAACTACATGTTCTAGCAATCGCCAATTCGGCAAATCTCAGGCGTATGTGAGCACAACTGAATTTGTTTATTATGGCAACCCTGCTTGCTGATCGACATGCCGGAACGAGTTTCGGCGAGTGGTTGCAGCAACCAAATCTCCCGAAATGTTCTTCGTGTGCCTCAAGCGACCAAGTCGCAAACACATGCCTTGCGAAAACTTGGGGGACTGTTCCGTGACATATTTTACGTGCTCTGAACTGTCGCAATACATGCTCTTAACGACATTGGATGCGGCTGTCAATGCTTCTCCACAATGTCGAGCGTTGTTGCTTAGTGTGTGTTCTAGGACTTAGAAGATCAAGGGCACGATTCAACTGAAGCAAATTGGGAAGTTTTGTCCTAACAAAAGGGTAAAGTTAGAATGAGAACAAGATTTGCTTTTCAACTGAAAAATTCCGTTTTCGTTCACATAACTGCATGATAGGTCCTAGACGTACGTTTTAAAGAGATTTGAACGTTTCTGGGGGAAAAAAAAGAAAAATAAAGGAAAAAAACAAAATAAAACGAAAAAGTTTTCGTCAGGCGTGTATCCTTTCTAATATCCAGAAAAAAAATAAAGGATTAATCTTGAGACCTGCAAATTCTTTATTGGTTGGAAAAAGTTGTGTCAAATATGACGAGAACTTAATAAAGTATTTGTGAAATTTCGATAGTCAACATTATCCCTATTTTACATGATTCCAGAAAAAAATTCGCGTCATTTTAAAAAGAGTTTTTTAACAACTCTTAAATAGTGTAACTACAATTAATAATATGCATTAATAACATCTCACAAATATCAGACTTTAAGGCTTTAATAGCAACGGGGAAATAATATTAGTCCCTTTTAAACAAAATATCCAGCACGCGTTTTAATAAAAGAAATTGCAAGCATATATAAAAACATAAGCTGTGTATCTAAAATATCACATTGATTAATCCATTGAAATTTCATGAGTCTGACTATTATAAGCTGGAAATGATTTCCAGAAATAGCTAATACGTATAAGAGTTCATACTCAAGAGAGAAAGAAGACATTTCGTTTTATCTTTTGTCATTTCTACTTTAAGATCTGGCAACGTCTCTAAACCCCGAGATTACCTCGTTCCAACAAAAGGAATATCGAAATCGATTCCCGGATGTCTCAGATAAGAAGTATCCAATGACTAGATTTAAAAAGATGATAACAATGTGTTGGCGGAGTTACCGATCTTGACAAAGGCCTGTTTATATGGTCAAATTGAAATGAATAGAGTAACGTGATAGTATCCCTTGAAGTCTAAAAAGAAAAGCTCTGTTTTAAAGATTTTCCTTGTTTTTACATTCAAAACACTTTCAGAGAAATTGCAAGTCAAAACAAAATAAAAAATATGAGTTATTTGAATTTGCCTTTTTTTTTTTCTTTCTTTATGATGTGTGCTATATTTACTTCGAAAATTATGGAGATGTTACTTGTTTGAAAATAAATTTACTATCGCTTACAATTTGGTTTTTATTGGTTAGTTCTATTAAATCTTTTTTACAATTGCATGTTATACATAAGTTTGCATCCAGTAAATGCATACATAATGCAGCTGAAATACAATAACCTTACAGTAACTGTAGTTATATTAAAGAACACTCGAAAAAAAAACTTTATTAGAAACTATCATAAATTAATATTGGAAGTCTATATGTTTCGGTTGGTTTTGATCGTTCATCAGGTTGATCTTTCATCTGCTGCAGTACTGTTTGCAACATGTTAATAAAAATTTAAAAGTATGACAGTTAATGTAAAAGTATATAATTTATTTATTTTTGCTTAGTTCAGAATATTTTCGTGTATCTAATTATTATTTCTTTTTACGGAACATTAAAACAATGGGTACGTTTTCACTATGCAGAGCCGCTAATAATAGAAACTGCGGGCCTCCACTGTTATTGTCTGTCAGATAATCCCACAATGGAGCAGTTAACAACCTATTACCTATGAATTATTAGAAATATTATAGAAGGACATTTCAATTTTTGTTCAGCACACTGAAGTTTGTGGTACGCCAATAAGAAACGTGCTGATTTTTTACCTAATTTGATTACATACGATTTTTAGTAAATAATAATTTAGAAGAGGAGGTCGTAATTTTAGCTTTGTTCTGTAATAAATAAATTTAGCTCTATAAAATAGCATGCATGGTATGTTATTTAGAAATTAGAATTTAGATTAATATAGAAAAATTTAAAAAAAGAGGTAGCAATATTAGTTTTGTTCTGAAGTAAATAGATTTTGCATTATCCAAATAACGTATATGATGGGTTATTTGCATCAAAGACACATGGATTGGATTAACAACATGTTTAATGAAACAATACAGGTAAATTATAAAATTGCTGAAGTGAATCTAAAAAAAAACAAATAAAAATTTCATATTTAAAAACAAAAACAGAAAATTATTTAATCATCTTTATGTGCCAAAGAATGCTAAAACGATACCTACTTTCATCTGAAAAATTAACCAGATACTTTCGCGATAAATACAAAATCCTGATATATGTGTTGAGTCCGATGTTACATAAATTGACATAGAAGTGCGTTCTTTGTAGTTCAGGAGTCAACACAGCAAGCTCTATTGTTACTCAGTCATCCTTGGAATTAGTGGTCAGTAAAATGTTTCCCCTGGGATCTCGATGGGTCTGAATCCTCAAGAGTACATTGCCTATTTATTTTCTGTTCTGAAAAGAAATATAAAATACAATTAACCATGCTTAGATGAAACTATTCCTCAAGTAAATGGGCTTTGTGATTCAGATACGATAACATTATATTAAATCTAAGGTATATTTAATCATAGATGAAACCTTTAAATATTGAAAATGTGTACATTAGTACTAAAATTAAAATTACTTACAAATAAATGAACGTAATAAAATCATAAAGGATTCCATTATTGGTTGAAATTCATTAGTCAGAACAATACAATTTATTTGCCCGGACTATATACTTTTGCAAATAGTTACAACGCAAAATATTATACAATACCTTCATGCGCTAATAATGAAGGAATTGCAGGAATATCTAGTTGCATACAAAATTGATCAATTTATTTGGCTTATGTTTCCTCAAATATTATGTTCCTACATTTTTTTTTACAATTTTTCTTACTGTAGTTGTTTTCAGAAAATTTGTTAGTTTTTTCCAGGTACTTGTCTAGAAAACTTGCATTTTCATAAGACCAATTTGTTTGTTTCATACTTTATAGTTTGTGTTTTTGAACCTGTTAAGAGTTTAGTATGTAATACTAATTAAAAATAAACTTGAAATGCGGTGAATCTCTTCAAAATTTAATATGTAACTAAGGTATTTATAAAAATAAAAAAAAAACATAACATATTAATGTTTTTTTCAGAATGCGTATTGCGCTTTCAGTTACCAGAAGCCTAAACTATTGGATTCTCCCTAAAAGAGGATGATGCCTTGAGCGAAGGACTTTTCAAATGCTCCTAACACAATCCAGGGTCATCTGGAGAAAACCACTCAGAATTGTAGAGTATTAGATCGACAGATACGCGGTAGCTTTCGCACATCTGCCATCTACCATGTTTACTGCCTTATCCATTTGGACATGGTGAGGCTTTATTTTCCCCAGAATAATTTAAAAAGAAATCTGTCTCGAAAAATCATCTTTCAGTTCAAAAGAAACGAGTACATTATACAGAAAGATTTTTTTTCTGAATCAAATCATCATTTAAAGTAAATTAATCCCGTAACTTTATTATTTATACAACGTAAGGAAATGTAATGGCCACAAATTTCGTAAGGGAATATGAAAGGAAGTACACAAGAAACTGATTTGCGCTCATTATGAATTAAAAAAAGATAATAACCATTGTATGACAGAATGTTTTAATTTAATTTAATTATATTTCAGTCTGGTCCTCTGAAAAAGCATTATAAGATATTTCTTTTGTTTAAATCTTAGGTTTCTATAATTGTTTTTTCAAAATGAAAAATAGAAAAAAGAGAATGCAGGATTTCAAGCACAATTTGCAAGAATCTAATGTTGATCTTTTTAAGAAAAGAGATTTGAAAATTACACACAATAGCACATAAGATTACTGGAGGGAAAGCAATTAAACATTACTGGTGCTTAGAGGGAAAATTCATCATTTAATCCTACAATATAGTTAAGCTGATACCTGACTCGCCGATTCACTAACTCTAACAATTCCGGGCAACTACTCCAAGATAAAATTTTTACCGCCATTACTCTAAAACGAAACAAAAAATGTTAAGCACAAACACGTAGCAATATCTACACCGTTTGTAAAATCCACTTGAAATTTCTCATAATAATGTAAAAAAAAATTAAGACAATACATCTGCGCTACTTTAAAAATATGAAAATCCACCCGTTCCCTAAGTTTTAAACGATTTTTCGGTATTTTTAGCCCCATTTTATTTCCAATAGTAAAAAAAAAGAGAAGTTAATCATCTGCGTGACAAAATTAAATGTCGCAACTGACATGGCGTCATATTGAAGTCACAGTAATCTGGGTTAGAAAAGAAAGTTGCGATTGCAATTCATCTAAAACAGTTTTTCCAGATAACATAGTTTATTTTTTTAACTAAAATAATATAGTCTGCATAAAGCAATGATATAAGAGGTGTGTTTACGCAAAACGATATACTGGGAATGCGAAAAGTTTCCGCGTGTTTCCACAAGCGCAAGAAATTTGATTTTGGTATATAGTAAAAATATGATGTTATTTATTTTAGGTGCACAAAGATTATGAATTTTGAGTGTAGACATATTTTCGTATTTTTTTTTCTTCTAGCGCCGGTTGTAATTTTCTCCACAATGGGCTTTGACTTATAGTTAATGCTATATTTGAACTTTTGATCCTTTGTAAAACAAAAATAATAGCTCCATTTAATGTTTAAAGTCTTTGCATGCAGACTCTTGCATGTTTTTTATTATTTAACGAAGATACTATTGGATTATAGGGAGTAATGAAAAGTGATAGACCAGAAAATATAGAAAACCAAGGTCTGGTAAAAGAGTCTGAATAAACCTTGAAGGTGAAGAGAGAAAAAATGCATTATTATATTTTAATACTTTGCACATACCTTACCGTCAAAATTCAAAGAAAAACTTATTTAATACCGAATCTATTCACAAAACATACAAAAAGAACGAATTTTTATTTTACAAAGCCTGTTCATTTTTTTTCTCTTTATTAGTTTACAGAAAATATAAAATAAAAATGCTAGAATTTTTTCCTGCTTCCTTTTCAAAGTATTTAATATTTTATATGAGATTTTATAATGACTACGGTTTCAATTTAAAAAATTAAAACATGTTTTTAAAGGAATTAACTTCATTTTTACAAAATATATAATCATAATAGGATATATTCTTGATTAAAATTTTTAAAATTGTTTTCTATCACATGCTGTATAAAATTTTGTAATGAATTTTAAGAACATTATAAACATTAAGTTTATGCAAAAAAACCTCATTTTAATTAAAATTATTTTTTTTTCTGAGAAGGATAAACATTGTCCCAACACATAGTTTCCGGGTTAATCTTGGAGGTTTGAAAGCATAAACTTGAAAATCTGTAAACGCGTTTTGTAAGCTGACATTTTCTTTACTTTTTTTTATTTATTCAGACATCTAATATAATTCTAATCTATCATGTAAACATGGAGAGTGTTTACATTCTGACATAAAGCTAATGAAATAGTAAAATTACAATTTACGAAAAATTAATGCATAGGTTGTTTTAACATTTTAAAAATATTTTTTTTCGCATTTACTCCTCTAAGAAATGAAAGAAATTTGCTAAAATATGTTACAATATTACCTAAAATTGCAGTCAAAGGATTATCATAGCTAAAATAATGAATTCACACATTTTAAAATAATAGACAATTTATAAGTTATATTTTGTAGCATAAATGTTTAATAAACAAAACTAATCCCTCGGAAGCAAACAGAAATATTTTATAAATACTCGAAAATCTCTTCTGAAAGCCATTTGACCCATTTACGCTCATTTAAAAATACGCTCTTACTCGGAATCTAGTAAAAGAACATATCATTATGAAATTTGTTTTCTAACAACAACAAAAAAAATCACTGGAAAAATGCCCATTAAAATATACTTGGAATGCGTGAAAAAGACCACAGCTAAAAAAGTTTCTGAGACTGGAAAAATGCAGAGATTTATAAAAATATTCCATGGGAATATTGAAGCTGATTTTTGTTCTATGTCAAACGACGTCAAAAAAAAATTTAAAAAAACAGCTGATAAATTTTCCGCTAATTAATTATCTTATTAAGTAACAGCTTCTTAGTTTTTTTATGTATTCAATTAAGTTTTTATTGAAGTTCCTTTTGTTTATCATTGCTTTCGAATAACTAGTTTTACACCTGAATGATCTTCACCAAACCTTTTTTAAGCCTACCATATCAAACGGAATTAAATTGCGCTTATAAGTGAATTTTTTGGGACTTAATTTGATAATTGCGTTGATTTTTTAAGCGTATTCTGAGTAATATCTATCGTTAGACGTTATTAGAAGCTTTTTCTCTTTTTAGTATATTTTTTTAAAATGTTACACACATACACACAAAGAAATAAAACACTTTGAATGGTTGAGCGTGCTGTTTATGTTACAGATGGTCTAGGAATTTGTTAAACGTAAAAATGCGAAATTAAAATACTAATTAAGTAAAAAAGTAGCTCTAAAACTTAGAAAAACACAGTTTAACATTACTTCATTAATTTTAAATGAAGCATGCAGAATCATAATGGATCCAATATCATTATTCGAATGATTTATTTTAGAGATTAAAATACTGACACTATGCCGAAAATCAAAGATGACAGAAAAAAAAACTATGTTTCCACAGTGAAATCAGCCGAAATATTTCATTTCAGATTTTCAGTGAAAGTCTGCTACACTTCACAAAATGTCTGTCCAAAATAACGGTATATATACAGCCAGGTTTGAGAACAGTATGTATATACCGGGCGATTCAAAATACATGTTAAGGCGATTATTTTTTAAACTGAAAGGGATTGAAACATACTTCCAATTAGAAAAGTTTGTCACATTAAGAGTAGCTTTCAGATATGGCATTTTTTTACTGAGGGTTGTATACATATTAAAATATGAAATTAAATTTTTATATGGTCCCTACTTTCCTACCCTTTACAATTAGAAGAATGTGGCTCTTTGCCTAAGAAAATTAGTAAAATAAATGACGTGTCTCTAAGCAAAACAGATAGCAAGTAAATTAATGTTAAAATTGATCACTTACACCACTTTGCCTGCTGTGTTGACTTCGGTTTTCAGGTGAAATAATCTTTACTTTAGGGGACCAACTATGAGTTGATAAAAGTTAAATAATGATACCATTATTTTGAAAGGTAATTAAACAGATTCAAATGTGTGCATGATGTAATTTTCTATTTTTATAGATTAGATTTAAGCCTTATGTAATTGATCGTTATTTTTTCGACATCTCCTTGCTATATATATAATTTCTTCCTATAAATTCAATTTTTAATGGTTTTATGTAGTCTGGCAAGAAGTTTCATATCTGGAATCTATTTTATCCAAAAATCTGCATGCGCAGGGAGCATTTATGGTAGTTCATATTTTGTAAGTTTTGTTTACTTTCATATGCTATCCTCCATGAAGTAGATTATATTACTGATATATATTACTATATATCAGTAATATAATCTACCTTCATCCCTACTTCATCAGTATATTTTATTACTGATATCAAGCTTCTCTGAAATATATATATATTTCAGAGAAGCTTGATATCAGTAATAAAATATTCTCTCTCTCTCTCTCTCTCTCTCTATATATATATATATATATATATATATATATATATATACATATATATATATATACAGATATATATATATGCATGATATATTTTTTAGAAAATGAATATAGATTATCAGATTATATAATGTAATATAGTTAAGAAATATTCAAAGCACTAGCTGTAAACAGAAAAATATAATTGATATAGTTTGGTATGTAAACTATTGGGTTGGAAAAATTGTAATTTCATTCTCAATAAAATTCAAAGAAACAAATTTTCAACAATTTTTTAGTTACAAACAAGCTGTGCCTAAATAGAGTAATCATATTTGTTACATTTTAAAGCCAGGATTTTACGGGTAATATTTTTTTTCGGCTACCCTCCCCCTTTTCCACGTCTATCCTCCTCGGAGGACGATGTTCAAAATATCCTGAAATTGATTTCTAAGTATTTCTGAGTGCTCTATTTTACAGCAAGAATTTTACGGATATCTCTTTTCTTCTTTGAGATGACGCGGTATAAGTGACCAGAACGTTTTAGTCCCCTACCTCCCTAAGGATTTGAAAATTGGAGAATGTTCTCTATTCTAGCACCTATGTTAAAAAACCCACGCATGGTCCAAAGTTCGTATTATTGGCTTTAGTAGTTTTGGCTTGGCGAAACATGGACATACGGAAAAAAGAAAAATACTTTTTTACCAGCCAATACATCACAAATAATGTTTTTTTAATTAACTGCGTAGTTATCAGTGAAACGTAATGCAGGTAGGGATGCATTTTGAAAAAATAAAACTTCACGACCAAATTAACATTTTTATGTAATAGCATGCATGTTTTATATATTTTCAGTGTATACTTATTCTTTCGAAAATTGTAACACGACTACTACTGACGTTACCAACTTTTTAAAATGAAGTTTCTCAATGTTTTAACTCTTGTCTTTGTTCTTGTAGACCCACTGAGAAGAAAACTCATACGATATTTAAACTTGAGGGATGCTCCACATATGTTGTAAGAAAAATGACGTGTGTTTGTGCTTATTCAGAAAATAGACATTTTTGACATATTTTAATCGTTTCCATCAATAAAATACCTACAAATGTATAATGATATGTTTATACGTACTATGTACATACATGCTGTCCACACTAATGGAAGAATCGTATATTGACTTATTAAAACAAATTCTGAATATATATTTTTTTTTCTAAGCCTATATTGAGAAAAAGTTTTCCACTACATCTGATGGCTAATGAAATAAGCGTGATAACTTCCGATTGTTGCAGATAAGATATCTGCCATCATATTTTTATATCATAGTTCTGGAAGTCTAGGAGTAGTTCTACTAGAAGTAAATTATGTAGACCTTTTTCTTTACTCTATCGGAATAAATCTAATGGGATGCAAAAATACTGCACCTTACTCTATACGCATGCCAAACGACCTAATCCAAAACATTTTTATCTGATATATGTGCACTTTCAGCAATGTTAAAATAAAATAATGCCTGTCGCATTCTAAAATAATCACTACGTCATGTACCTTAAATTGCGAACAGCAATTTACAAAGTACTACATTAAATAATTCCGAAATTTACAACTATGTGATAGTTACAGTTTCAAGCTTGTTGATTCCTCTATATCAGGTTGTAACGAAAGTTTTCCGCCATATCTGCCTGAAAAACTAACTTCTAACTCTTTAGATAACGGTTTTTGAACTTTCGGTACCAAACCTGCACAGTGTCACATGATACAACAATAGTACTTAACCCTTTCAGGCGCAACCCTTTCCCAATGCTGAAAAAAGGGCAGCCGTTGCCATCGATCGACTTAACTACCAGCAAGATGGCGGAAGATCGAAACGTTCATTGCATGCCACAGATCTAGAGACTGTTTTTTTGACGACAGCTGGCTGTGCCGCACAGCCATCTGCATCAAAAAACAGTCGCTAGATCTGTGGCACGCAATGAACGTTTCGATCTTCCGCCATCTTGCTGGTAGTTAAGTGCAGCAATGGAAATGGCTGCCCTTTTTTCAGCATCGGGAAATCTATCCAGCTGTTCTTTGCATTCTTCCATTTTTCAGCAGATGTCAGTGCTGTTAAAAATAATCGTGACCTTTTTTTTACGGGAAATGACGTGCTAAAAAGTAAAGGATTCTCATGGAGCTAGGTCACCCGCAACTATTTTTATAGAAATCAAATCTATTCTTCGTGACTGGCAGCAGTCAAAACGTCAGAGTTTGGTGTTCCCAGAGCGGGATCACTGCGCCTTAGAGGGTTAAAACTGTACTCCTAATTCGTTGATATTATGTAGCTGACTTTTTGCAACACAACTGGAAGTAAATGATGGTTCTAATCCTCTAGAGTGATAGTTCCAGTTGAGACATCTTATACTTAATGATAACTATATTTTTTACAGATTTCACAACACAGTGTTATAAAGTAAGCCTCTTTCTTTCAAATGCAAAAAATCATTTGACAAAATATGAGCAAATACGCCAACGAGAACTGTGTGCCGACGATGTTTGCGGTGGCGGGAAACTTTCGTTACAACCTAATATTATGAGTATTTTAATTAGCTCTCAGGATGTTATCACACATTAGAATTTTAGACATTGGATGTCCAAATGACGCTTTCCTGATTTCGTAATATGCATCTACTTTTATTTAGAGTACACGGAGAAATAATTTAACAAAATAATTCGTGAATGTGTGAGCTGTATGAATGCTGATAATTTTTGACTGTATTAATTAATCAATTTAACATATTTTCCATCAGAGAAACGTGAATTAATAACCATGTTAAAAATTCGATTTCAATATTAGAATTAAAGTGTTATTATTTTAGCGGATGAAGAGTTTTAAAATAATTTTAATCTTCAGAAAGATACATTAATAAAACTAAATATATTATATGTTCTAGATAATGAAAGTTAATTTAAAATCCCCTAATTTTTTGTCGTAGTTGGGAGATTTTCGTTTACATTGACTTCGTAATTAAAACATTTTATTTCAGAAAATATTTCATTTTACTAAGCACGACACTTTCTTAATTTTTAAATATATCTATCAACGAAACAGATTTAATTAAAGTGAATACCTTTGTTTATTTAAGTCATGTAGAACGCTAGCAATGAAAATGACAATCGAATCATTTAATTAACTTAAAATTTAAGATAGTAGTTTCTTATTTATTTAACATTGATTTGAGCATGTTTGAGATATTTTCAGAAGTTTAACTGATTCATGGCATTTAAACATATTGTGGAAGAGCGTGCTTTTAGCTCCTTACAATAGATAAAAATTAAGAATACGTCGAGTATAACATCCGTTGAATACAAATACCATCTAGTAAAAACTTAACAACATTTTATTCAGACTTTAAGTCGAGCATGCAAGCTCTGCACGATACGGTCAATTTACATCCATAGAGTTCTGGTAACAACAACAGCAACGCGATAATAATAATAATAATACTAGTACTGCGAACCATGCGCGGCATGCGTGAACACACTTCCTTCTTATACTCCCGGACCGCACATCAGCGTTGCCAGATTCCCTGGCCCTGCTATCGTGGGAGTAGCCGCTAGCGCTCCTCACAGGATGCGCGAAGAGATGCGCGGAAGCTTGTTCGATGTGGTGGCCGCTGAAGGATCAGATTGGTGGTCGGGAACGCACCGACTAAGGCATAGATTTACTAAGCTATGACTAAGGCATAGATTTACTTTTTAAAATTTCATTTTATGAAATTTTAAGTAATAATTAAAATTTCATTGCATTACTGTTATCACTTCCACGCGCTTTCATATCTATAAGAATGAGTCGTTTTTCTATGATTTTTCATATAAAGGGTAGTATTAAAAAAGAAACTAAAGTGATGTATAAATTTCTAGTAATCTTTCCATTTTACATATAGAAAGGTTTATAAAGTAGGTATTCTCATTTGGAAATAATATGCTCTCGAAATTGCGGACATTCAAAACAATACTACTCATTGTTATGGCCATAAGCGGTATATGAAATAGTATTTTTCTCTTGCAGAAAGCCCATATGCGCGTTGAAAAAAAAAATGTTGTTACACGATACACGAATGAAGAAAATTGATAGCGTAAAACATAAAAAAATAACCCATCAGAGTCAATGATAACATCTGAGAGAAGAAAAGAAAAAGTATTTATTGATATTACATCTTAATGAAGCACTTTTCTTGTTCTTTTATTTTGATTATTTTAATGATTAAATTTCAGTGTTTTATTATAGTTCAAACATCATTTTCTAAGCAATACTTTATATGGATATTATAATGTTTTTTGATATTATTTCTTAAGTTTAAATCTTTCACCAGTAAAAAGTAATTTGTGAGGAATGCCTTTTAGAAAAATCTTCTATCTTCCTAAACTCTCCCCTGGATATAGATAAATTTAAAATTTTAGCCGTGATACATTTTAATAATTTAAAAATTGTGTTAATCATTTTTGCCAATCAATATCCGTATTGTAATAACAATTTTTAAATTGTTTTACTGAAGAAAAAACTATAAATTTGTAGTGATGCATTTTAGTTAGTAAGAAGATCTTTATGGGTTCTGGATTGAAAAGCAATTGTTACATCTCTGTATTTTTAACCACTGATAGTAGAAAAAGTTGCTTTTTAATTTAATATTATTTTTACTGGCAGTCATTTGAATTTATCTGGTGATTAAAACTTCTTTAAGATTTTCTAATTACAGCTCTAATTTTGTATAGTTTTTGTATGAAAGCATATCTCTTTTGAAAATGCATTTTAATATTTTATTAATGATCATCTAACAGATTGTCTTTTCTTACACTGAATGTCACACAAAAATGTATTTTAAAAGACATATTAATTATACTAATTAGACAGTTTTTAAAAGAAATGTATTATCTTTTTTTAAAGGAAAATTATGTGCATATCTTTCATTTTATTTAAGAATGCATTGATTAGAATTTATTGATGCAATTAAAAAATTCCATTACATTTTTACTTCAATTAATACTACAAACTCAATTTTAAATAATGGTCATATGTTAATGAAAATGCAAATGAGCTAGCTTGACAGAAAAAAAAAATAATTTCACTAAAATTAACTCAATCAAGAATTGTTAATTAAGAAACAAAATCTCTGGAATACAAATAATTAAGATCCAGTAATATCCGCATAATTTTATTCTGATGAATCCTATATACGTTTACGGAAAATAAATGTCACATACAATTTTAAATAATGTTTTATTTTAAAATGAGATGTGTCTGAAGCAGTGAAATAGATATATTTTTTAAATGTAACCCTCAAAACTCTGCCTAAGTAAGTAGAAATTAATTATAAAAAAGCGATAAGTAAATATACGCTTATATGAAAGAAAATGTGCATTATTTAGCACAAAAGATCCATAATACAAACTGAAAAGTAAATAGATAAATAAATTGAATAGGAAAACTATTAGTAGCATGTTTAATCGTTAAATGAATGCCCTCTTACTGACAGGTAGCTGGTGTCAGTAACTTTGCTGATATAATTGTAGTTTCTGGCTCAGAAGATTCAAGTACTTTTTTTTTCAATTCCTACTATTAGTTAACTCTCCCTATATTTATATATCTTGCTCAAATTTTCAGTGTTAATGAAATACTTTGTATTCATCCACTCAAGTTCAAATACATTTTTTAAACTTGTAGTGGATAACGCTTGATGTTAATATAGTTTTTTCGAATATTAATTTTACTAGTTCTAAGCAATAACATCTGTATAGCACGCATCATATTTTTCCACGAACATCATTTATATTAACCATGTTGTATTCAGTGTATAACACAACACGAAAAACGGAAGTAATTTTTTCAAGTGCGTGTTATATGCCGAGATATACGATATATAGAAAGAGTCGCAATAATTTGTGTCTGGACGGTCGGTTATACTGTCCATTAGAGGAATAAGTATTGTTACTGTACAGAATACGTAAAAAATGTCAAGGGGCAGCCTTACTACTTGCCGTAAAACGTGTTCAGTGACTTTGCCATTTAGTATGTACGATGCTTTATACACCTTAAGCTACATTGTATAGCAACAGTTTAGAGACACTGTATTGCTACCGCCTTTATGCAATATCATGCGACTTTGTTTCTTCGCATGTTTAGGCGTTAACGTTGTAAAGGTTACAGTGAAGGGATGCTTATCGACGAATAGAAACCTACTGTACAGTGTGCAGTTTATGTTTTTGTTTCACTATATATATGTAAATAGACTCTTTTTTGTATATTAATTGGAATAAAAAAATACGTTTCCTCTTTCCTTGAAGCAAATGTGAATGCATTGCGGCTTAAGAGAATAGAATGAAATTTGGTAACATGATGGGAAACGGTCAAAACAATAACTGCCGATTTTTTTCAAAAATGATAACTAATTTTAAAATTGTGTTTCTTTTTTCTTCGCGGGAGGGGCAGGGCTTTAGTTTACGCTTATACAGAAAATACAATAGTTGGCTATTCTATATATTCTATATATATAATTATATATATATATATATATATAAATTTTTTTTGTTTTTTCCAAAGTGTTTATTTGCTTCATCAGATTTTGTAAAACTCGTGTAAAACTACCTTGAATATTCAAATATCCACACTTAATCAAGCAACATTTAGTTACAGTCGAGGTCTTCTAAAAAGTTTCATTCAGTATTTGTTTAATCTCAAACGAGTAATATTTTAATGAAACACAGACGTTATAAGCTTCGCCTTTCTTCAAAGGCTTTACCATTTACACGTGCAAGAACGTTCGATTGGTACGAAACGTCCACCTTTCTTCAATTTCACAAAAAGCTCCACCACTCATACCGACAAGTTTGTTTGATATTACTCGTATAAGTATCAGATTTTAAAATAAATAATATGTCGTTCCAAATTTTCAATCTTTAATCCATGTTAGCCTTTTCTCTTCCACAATTGAAATAACACTGCGTTACAGATATTCCTCATCTGTCCAGTGTGTTGTTATCCAATATCGGTGTCTTATTTTACCATTTGGAACATAGCTTACCATTTTGAGCTTTTTCCGATGGCGGATAAGAACAGGTTAAATTTTATTTCAGTGGTGGGTTAAACTCGATGATAACTCCTTGCCTCTTACATTCTCAGCACAGCGACGTCGCCATGCACAAAAAATATGGTATTTCCCATGATTCCGAGAGTTACTAACATGTGATACTGAAAAGTATGCAGAAAGTTATGAAAATTATGTATATATTGTTCCTAATATTTCCCCCATTTTTCATGCAGAGATTATTTCGAGTAGGGCAACACGCCGTGTCCGAGAGTAGAGATGCTCTTGGGCTCTGATGTATAGGCAAGCACTTACCTTGGTCAAAACCTTTACAGAATATTTTCCAATAAAAAGTCTAGAACTCGACTGTAAAAGACACAAAATTATCTGATTTGGAACGTTGTATTGCCTTAGTGCAGGGGTCGGCAAACTGCGGCTCGCGAGCCGCATGTGACTCTTTTGATGTAAAGTTGCGGCTCTCCAGTTCCATAAGAAAAAATTAATAATTTACCATCAAAACCCTTAAAAAATAAGAAAATGTATTGTTAAATACCTAATTTCTCAATAGCTTCTATTTTCATAATCGTTAATTACAAATCGCCGCTTAATGGCTTTATCATACTAAAGGGAAAATTCGAGCAACTTTGCGCTGGAGCCACTTTTCCGACGGACTTGAAGGCGTGGTTATCTTTAAGGGTTGCAAAAGTAAACAAACTCTATCCGACGCCAAATAGTCATCGCATCGCTGATTTGGCGTGCAGGTTCTTATTTTACTTATCGTGCGTTGGTATATTTACATCGGATCGGCAGCAATTTCGACAGCATCAGATGGGCAGCAATCTCTAATTCCAAAGTCCACTTGAACGAGGCCATAATTTTATTTACACGTGATTCTGACATCGAGCCAAGCTGCCAAGCTTCGAACATAGTCGCCATTGCTCGAAATTGCTTATGACGTAGCAAGAAGAAGTACTCTGATTGGCCGAAATTTCGTCCGACTCGGATATTTTCCTTCGGAAAGGGAAAAGTTGGAGTTCGCGGTCGTCAAGGTAACGGCGGAGAAATTCGTCCGGAAACTTGATTTGCAACGAAAGTTGGTCGGATTTTTCTCAGTGTGATAACCCTATTACATGACCTTAATGAGATAAATATGAACTATTGTTTTGTTCTTAGGGATGAGACTCCGTGACCATGTTTATCTTTCAGCCAATTGCATTCCATTTCTGTCTCCCCTAAATGACAGTCAGCCATCCCCGGACAGCGCGGTCGACGTTACGTTGCATGTGTGTTAATTTAATCGCTTGCGGTTTTTGCGCGTGTACGCTTGTTGTTTCAAGAAGAATACGATTTAGAGAAGAATTATCTTCCCAAACGTACTTACGCGTAAAATATAATAAAATCAGTAGCAAAATTGGATGGCATATATGCGGTATAGTGTTAACGAAGTAATAATGGTAAATGAATTATTTGACGTTTTAGACAGCTAAGTAAAATTAAAAAAAATCCTTTTTTCAGCTCCGACGCCAGCATGGCATCTGGAATCTGGTAAAAAAAATCTGGAGTGACTCCACTCGACTTTCCGAACACTTACGATTAAGATCATTACCAAGAACTTAAATAAATTTTAATCGATGAATCATTCAAACATATATACCAAATTGAAACTCAATCGAATGCACCGTTTAAACGCTTGCGCACTTTCAAGAATTTCTCCCCATATGCCATTATGGCATAAGATAAAAGAAAGTTTGGTCGTAGCCCTTTAGGAGAACCATAAGTCCTATACACACCAAAATCAATACCGGTCTTAGGATGGTGGTTTATAACATGTATACCGAATTTGAGCTCAATCGAATGTATCGTTTAAACGCTAGCGCACTTTCAAGAAATTCCCCCCATAGGCCATAATGTAAAAGAAATCTTTGTCGTAGCCCTGTAGAAAAACTATAAGTCCTATACACACCAAAATCAATACCGGTCTTGCGACGGTGGTTTATGACATATATATCCAATTTGAGCTCAATCGAATGCTCCGTTCAGGAGCTATCGTGTTCACTCACACACACACAAACACACATACACACACACACACACACACACATACACACACACACACACACACACACACACACACACACACATACACACATACATACATACATCTCGTAAAAATAGCATAAATGGATTCAGAAGCCCTCAAAACGTGTAAAAACACCAAAATCTCGAAGTCGAATTTTTTCATGATTACAATACTTTCCTTACATGGTACATGTTCGGAAAGTAAAAATATAACTGAAGAAGAAAAATGATCATTCAATCAGGATTGGACGGAGTCGTTTGCATTCATATGCAACACAGATGGTCGACTTGTCTCATTTGCCACAAAAAACTTGCACACAATAAGAAGTCAAATTTGGAGAGACAATTCACTACAAAACATACCCAGTTTGCTTGTAAATATCCAACAAGTGACGCACGAATAAAAGATGCCGAAGAGCTCAAGAGCAAGTTGGAAGAATCGGAGGTCCAGAAGTTCATGCACATCGCGCAGCGCAAGTGGACAGACAGCTCTAAAAGAAATTCCGCGCGCGTTGAGACCCGGCGCATGGAATAGTCTTCCAGAATGCTACAGTTGTTGCCATAGATATAACTATTTATATTTGTGTTTTCATATGAATAAATACAATACCGTATTTAAAGCCGTTTATGTTAAATCAAAATTCAAATATATATATAAGCAGATACTATAATATTGAAATGCAAATTCTTCGTGGCTCTTGAAAAACTGGAAAAGTTTGTAAATTTAAATTTTTGGCTCTTCCGTTTCATTAGGTTGCCGACCCCTGCCCTAGTGATAGCACACCAAAAAAGGAAAATAGAGTGAAAAGTGGGATTAATTTACTAAGTTCTACATTATTTTATTTTAAGTTTTATTAACGCTGATATTCATCGGAAGGCAAAATATTTATTATACAACCCTATTTGGGTCAAGTTCAAATCCGTATCAGCAATATGGATCTAATGCATAGTCTATTGTACTATTTTGGCGATGATTTTGAAATTGTCCAGGAACTCCGGGCTCATCCACATTAGTACCAGGTACTTAAAATGTCCTTTAAAATTTTCACGAATAAACGCTTTTTACTTAAAATGCGTGATACAAATCGTGAAAGAACGATATGACTAATGTACGTATTCACTGTTCCTGCTCTAATAATAATTATTTGTTTTAAAGATCATTCATGAAATGTTTAGAATCTGGAGGTCGGTCGTGGTTCATACAGACTGAGGGTTCTGTGCTCTCTTGAATTAACACCAATGCACTTCTTTTGTGAAAGTTCTTGTAATCAAGGGTTACGCAGTGAATATTCACACAACTTAACGACTAAAACAATGAATCACTATAGCAATGCACGCAAATAACAACACATACACTTGCAGATGTCTTCCGCAGAACCAAGATACATAGAGTCTATGTATTTCAAAACAGACTTACAAGGAAATCGCAATGAAATGCATTGCTTATATCTTGTAATTCTTATTTATACTATCAAGTTCCTTAGTAAAAGCTCCTTTTAGGAAAAATTCAAGTACTTTTAAACAGCCTTAATATAGCAGAGGTAATACATGACATCAGAAAGAAAAAGTCAAGGTACAAAGATTTAGTAGAAAATGTAAATTATATGTTTTATGGAAACCCCTGATTAAATGAAAGCATGAATGCACGTAAGTAAGTGTGTACGTAAGATGGGTTATTTTATTTACCAAGATCATTTTATTCAAAGCTAAAATTGGAATAATTCGCGAAGCACACTTCACAAATCATCTTTGAGAACCAGCAAACGACTTTATTTGAATAAATATTTGAAATGGTTCAAGCGCACATTCTAAAACCACGAATACTTTCTGAATGCGTCGTGATTCCCTTAAAAACTATACGTATTCAAATAGGCGTCGATATGCGGAATACCGTAATGTGGATGCAACATTTTAGAGATTTGAATCACGCACTTTCGCTAACATATGTACTGGAATACCACAAATTTCATTCATGAAAGTTATAATTTGCTATCTGATGTTGAAAATTGGTGATTCAGACTGAAGATAGATTTGGTAGTTTAATCAAGCCTAACATTGAAACTAGTTTATTCCTCCTATTTTTAATTTATTCAAGTCTTCCACACTTGAAAAATAGGTCAAATCTATTATCTGGTCATGTAGTTCAGAAGACGTGTCGCTAAGTACTTTAGGAGTAATCCTAACTGCGAATGCGAAATGCGAAAGTGAGCTATAAATGCGAAAGTGAGTTTGTTTGTTTGTTTATGACGCTTTCACGTCTAAACTGCTGAATCGATTAGGATGCATTTCGGTTTAGATATAGATGGGACCCTGGAGTTGGTTATAGGCTACTTAGAATTTTAGATTTTTAATTACTTTTTTAATTATTAATTAAAACCGTTTTTACGTTGCCATGCTTAGCGAGTTTCGCCCGTATCATATGATTCATGTTTTGAGCTAACAAGAATGCTATTACTTCAATAAAGAAGCACGTGCATCTGAAAAACATTAAATAATACGGAAATTATGCCAGTTTTATGCCAAATATATCTATCTCTAACAATAAAAATGAATGTTCTCCAGACAAATCTACAGAAAGCAGAGCTTTGAAAATTTGAGCATGCCTGGACCCATGACTTATAACACATGCTTAAAAGAGAAACAAGCTCACATATACAGCAAAAAATATTGCAAAGACATCTCTACTTAAAGTAAATGCACAACCTCTGAGATTGAACTTTTTTTTTCTTTCTAAAACTTTTAAGATCCTTCCTGATTATCTTGCCTCCATGTCTGGATATATAATGAAGAGAAAAATTTAAAACTTCCAATATAATGTACGTCACACGCTGTTAAAAGACGCTCAGCACAAATGAGTAAAGTTATCTAATTTAAAATTCAAAACTATAAATATAAAATTCGACCTTAATTAGGAACGACGTATGTGCGATGCATTAACGAATCGTTACTAATAGCCCTTGATAAGGACGCAACTTTTTGCAGCAATATTTAATAAATATCTATTATGCGTATTTTATGCAAATGACGTGAAAAATGTGATGTTAAAAATAGAATTTTGTTTCTCCTTTGTTAATGAAGAGTCGACGGTTAGGTAAGTGCAAAATAAAAGTTTGATGCTTGCGTATTTTTCGTAAAATATTTATTATATAATTATTTAATTTCACGAAACTAATAAAATTTAATAAGAGGTTTAAATAAACTATTTTTTAGTCTTCAAAGATTTAAGAATTAATGATTTCATAAATATGGAAATCCATAAGTAGTTTTTTAGAGTGCTCATCATATTAAATAATCTTAATTAAAATAAATGCATTTTGAAAGATGAAATGCTGTGTGTTGTTTGCTGCTACGGCATATAGTTCGTTTTTTTTCTTATTTTGTTAATCAAGTTTCACATGTACAGTCAAACCCGATTAACCTTTTAGAGACCGAATTCAGATCCAAGCTTATTTTAAACAAATTTTCCTTTTACATATTTTTTTTTTTTCTTCAAATGCTTTATTTAAGGGTTATTAGTCATTTAAATGGGGGGAAAATGTAAAACAAGTTTCATTGGGAACACAGTTGGATTATTTCTGACTATATTTTTACATTGTTTCAAAATCGAAATACAGTGATGGGTGGTTTAAATAATAAGTGAAATATTAACAATTAATGAAAGATTTATTTTTAAATTTAAATAAAGATAAAGTTTGAAGGGGGGGGGGAGAAGTGTATGGAGATGGCTCTTTAAAAATTTATGAAAATGACTATTTTTATGATTTTTTTCTCTAGTTTCCCACTAAAGAGAGAAATCCAACTTCTTTTTTTACAAAAATCAAATCATTTTCTAAGTATATCTGCTCTTTTTTGCAAGTCAGACGAAAAAAATTAATGTTTCATTAAATTTTCAATTTGATGTTTACAATTGGAAACATTGGCCTGTAAAAGGTTAGTGGGACAGATGGTTTGACAGGATAATGAATTCTAATAAGAAGGTTATTCCATTATCCGGGATAACGTTGACTAATTATTACAGTTCGGCACATTGAACATTTATTACAATCAGCGTGATATTCCTTTAACCAAGATTCCATTTAGCGGGTTCGACGGCAATGTTTAACAGGCAACTGAATACATTGACCTTTCATTCTTAAATTATTTTTTTAAATGAATACGTTAAGATTTCAATCTACGTAACAAAAATAATGAATGTGTGTTCACCACACAATGAAATATGCAGTATCAATGCCTAGTTTCTTTTAGGTTTCATGAAAAATTTTGTACAGGGTGCCAAAAGAATTTTTGGACACTTTGTAAAAATAAATAAACAAATTCTAAACACGTAGCGTTAATAGAACGATTTCTAACTAATTGTGTACGTATCAAAAGTAATAGTTTGCATTATGAGATCCTCTCGTGGCTCATACAACATCTAATTGATATTCTATTTCATTCCAAAAATTTTATAGCATCTAAGAAGTTATGGAGAGCAGAGATATTGTTCATAGGAATACATGTGTATATTAAGGCATGTAGTCCTATAAAGAATATCTTTGGCGTAGCCCCACATTAAGAAAAAAAAAAACCTCAGGGGAATTAATCCTGCATTCGAGGAGTCCACGAAATTGTACCATCGCGACCTATCTATATTGTTTGTGAAATGTTGATTGCGCCAATAATTTCACAGGCGTTGACCAATGTGGAGATGCACCGTCCTGTATAAAAATCACACTGCGAAATCTTTGCTACACTCGCGATTTCCACAAAGGTCTACCATTTCTCTTGCCAATATACTTGAAACCTACCTCCATCTATCCGGTTTTTTGGGAAGTAATTATAGGAAACGAAAATCTAGCACTTTTGTATGTTAGCACTGTGTTAAATTTTGTAAGTTAAATATCCGGCCCGTACGTATAGTTTTTTTAAAATCAATATAGTAAAGTCTCTAACAATAATCTGGCAACCTGCATGCTACATAAGAATTACTCCACCAGAAATACATCTAACAGGTTGATTTACAAAGTGACACAACACTGATAAAAATTTAAATGATTCCCATACAATCTTCATCCCTAATATTCAGAATTAAATTCTATGAATTTTGTCAAATACTAACAATCGAACTCAGTGCGAAATCTCAGTAAACATTTTCATGTTCTAAAAGAGCTCTTTAACGCATAAAGGGCGAAGGTAAGTGGAAGTGTACCCAAAGGGGTATATGCATTAGACACTCCTGAAGATCCTTTATACTTATCAGAGAATGGAAGATTAATTAAGGGGAAACTCTTAATAAAGCATTACTAATGAGAGATGATAAAACGCGAAGTGGGTATATATTTTAAGTGTCGGGGAATGTTAAAATTTATATTCTTTTTTCTAATTATATTATCTACGTAATAAATTAAATGGAATTCGTGTGTTAATAAGTAATTTGGCACCTGATTATATTTATTCTGTGTTGGGTCTTAAAATTTTGTCTGTTTTTCACATTCTGCATTTATGTTGTCTTAATTAAGAAGATAATATAAATGCAGGTGAAATTAAAAGCATTAGAAATCGGAGAATGTTAAAATCTATATTATTTCTTCTAATTATATTAGCCATGTATTAAATGAAGTGGTATTTGCGTGGTGTGTAAATAAGTAATTTGGTCCCTGATTATATTTGTTTTGTGTTTGGATCTTACAATTTGTTCTGTTCTTTACACAGCTTGCTCTTTAAAGAACAGACGCAGGTGAAATCATAACTATAATTTCTAGAATGCCAAGAACTATTTGCAATATTATTGGGCTGGTGTACAATTATCAGACGTTTCTTTGACGTGATATATTTAAATAAAAAGTTACTATATTCTTAATTATTTTTTATTTACATATATTCTTTACGTAAATTCTCTTACGTGAATTATTCAATTAAGTAAATATTTACGATTAAATAAAAATTTACAATTGCCTGATAATTATCACCAACCCAATGATAAAAAAAATGATTAAAAGAGGAACGGTTTGAAATTTATGCTTCTTGTAACACAAAATTACATATATTGTTAATATTTAGTTCATCATTGCAATAAATTTATTGGTATTTACTTCATGGCTATTAATATTTTTGATTTACTTATTAAGGTGTAACGTGGTGTTATAATGAAATCCCACCTTTCATTACCGAACCGTTATGCTGTTGAAATGATTATAATATAAGTTAAAGAAGGTTATGAATTGATCGCGATCAGGTTTAAATAAATAATATATGTTTAAAATTATTTAAAGATTTTTATATGGAATTATATGAGCGTAAGGACATAATCAAATTCAAGCATAATGTAAAAGATAGCAGACGTCTCTGTAATTCATGATGAGCAAATAACAGCGACAAGAAATAAGTTATAAAATTTTATGCGTAGCATATAAAATGGCGGTCTTGCTCAGCGCATGCAAGATTAAAGAAGAAAACAATTGGAATAGGAACTTTTCGTTCTAACGATCCTTTGTTCGAAAATTAGATCTAATGCAATTTAAATCGACTTCCTCTGTAGCCAACACGAAGCTTTTCTGAAAGAGATTGCCCTGTATTTCCGTCTAATTAATTCGCTTGAAGATTAGAAGTGTCTGTAATGTGTCATTTGGACAGGAATTTTCGATAATGTATAGAAACCAGTGTCACACTTGGACTAATTTGGTCAACCTCGTTTCGGGAGCACGGAGCGGGGATTTTATCTGCTAACGAATTTTCTGCCGCAATGTTTTGAGAGTTTCTGTAGTTAATTTCTGAATATAATAAATATTCCTTTATTCCAGCAGATTGTCTTCTTAATGCTGATACATTACGGGGCGAGATGAAAAAATTACATAATTTTCAGAGACGTGTTTATCTATTCATCTATCTATTTTCATTTGTTTCTGATTTGTGTTAATGCAGAATTATGAGCTTGACATAATATTTAGAGCTGCCCCCATGGAAATCGACCATTTTAAATCAGTTCCTGAAATGTGTAGGTTGTTCTGAGAATTTTTGAGCATGAAATCTGAATGGAAATTTTCAAATAGAGAAACAATAGTCTATGTTAAAATATGTTCGGTAAATGATGCTTTTAAATTATTCTAAAATTAACTTTCGGCGCTTTAGTAATTGCGTTGGTAACAGAGCGATTCAAGATTTTATAAAACAGAGCATATCCTTTTTCTTACTGTTTCAACTGTATATTTTTCTAATGGCAGGTACAAGCCGTTTATATACACTGGCCAAATAGATCGACGTACTTGTCACTTTATTACGGAGGCACCTAATAAGTGAACCAGCGTTGATTCCGATGAAGGAACGGACTATATGACAGCCATGGTGTGGTGAAATCATTCTCAAGGCCCTAAACAACACGAGAGGCCCCAAGTCTGTATAACATATAGAAAATAGCATCACGGTTTTATATTATCCAATATATGCTATTGTGAAACATTATTATAAATGTTTACCAAACTAAGCAAAATCTAGAATATTTATACTAGTGGAATACATTTTTTACAGGAATACTCAAAAAATCAGCTAACTACAATACAAGATCGGAAATCAACTAACTACTTTTGTACTGCACAAATATATTAATGTGACCACGTTTATAGTCAGGAAGTTCCCCAGGGTATGATACGAAACCCAACTGTGTACTCATAAACGAAAATTGTCACGGCGAAAAAAAAATTAAATCTCATGCTAACTAATCTGAAAATTTTGCAAGGTACATATCTCGATATTTTCTAGTTTGCTATTAATCCACAAATATCTACCTATTGTACAGAAACAATCAATTGAAAGCCTGCAGTTTCGAATAGTGAATTTCTTTTTATTAGTTACTAAGGCGAGCAACTGTAATTTTAATGTATTTTATACGTAATGTACTGCATATGACCAATAACATAAAGCGGATTTCATTCGTTGAATAGCCTCTGACTCTCATACATTTTCTTTCCCGTAAATAATTTATCTCCTTTTGTGTGTATGCCTGCATGTGGAATTCACATGCAAAAGTGAACAAAATAGAAAGTTGCCGTTTGAAAAACTAGTGAGCTTTCATGGTAACCAAAACAGCTTCTACCCAATTACAAACTGCAATCCGTTCAGAAAACAGAGTAATATCATGTCTCCAGTCATAAGAAAGAGAACTGTGCAGACAGAAACAGATAATGCTGTTATTATTTTCAACCCTAAACATCAAAGATGCATTGATCGGGTGTGACGTATACTCTCGAAATGGCTTTTACAACTTTTCATGAATTTTTAATTTTATGTATCTATGTAGTTTAAGAAGTAGGGAGATTGGAACACATTTTCCTAATTTTTGCAATTTAATTTTTGTATTTTTTATTTTATCCGGTTCAAGATATACAGATATTATTGCATTTCCTGTAATTTTATCTTCAAATTAGAACAAGATATCTTTTCAAGAAAATAAATTTACCGTTTGACAGCAGTTAGTTAAGTCTGTTAGTCTTAAGTCGGAAAATTCCCAGCGTATGCGGGGAAAGTTTACCAGTTTACCAAAAATGTACTCCAGAAAATTTTCCATCAATAATTTAATTAGTTAAACAAAAGTAATAAACCTTGTTTGCTACTTAATATGTATTTTTATAGTAAGTTAAGAAGTATAACATTAGTACGTAAGATGATAACAGCAATATAGAGAAAGTAAATGAATATGTAAGACACATGCCACATATTAATTTCACAAAAAATGCCACTTAACAATTTTACAAAGACATGCTTATTAAAAACAAAATACGTCATTGTCTAAATCACAGTGAGCACAAACAAAAGGTGTAACTTTGTCACTGGTGCAGTTTCATATTCCCATTTCTACAATTGCTGCACCTCACCCACTTATCTTTTGTCTTAGACAACATACCATGGCACTTTTTTTTAGGATTTGCGCTTTTAATGCCTTTTACATGTGAATACGAAAGTGTAAATAGCTTCCTGGGAGATATTAACTTTGATTTTTCTCTCCCCTTTTTGTGATTCCTTTGCAGTTTCTTCTTTTTCTTAGATAGTTTAAAATGGATAACTCTTTTTTCCATTTTCAACTGATTTTTCACAGACGTTTCATACAGGAATAGTTATTTGACCTATTTTATAACACAATAAGAATATTTTTTTTCATACAACACTACTAGCTGATTTAATCCGAAAAACATTTTCCAAGAATATGAGTGCTGAAATACGTGGCCCATATGCTAATGGAAAACCTGCCCCGTCGTCCATACTGGAAATTTGACACTATCTAGACGAGTAGAGGTAAAAGCTTTTTACAAAACAAACATATAGTTAAGTGAATGAGAAACTCCTTTTCAACAGAAGCAATGTCAAAACAGTAAGTTTATTTTAAGTTTGAATAAAGATCTGAAAATTTACTTACTATGAAAAAATTGCAAGATATATCATCTCCCAACTGTTTTTCCCCAGCTGCAGAACTGAAACTTCCGTATCTGACCTGCCATTACTTCAACTGTTTTGCTCTATGGACTGATGTACAGGCTTATTTCAGAACGAAACGCCACTACATGGGCATTGAAAAAATGTCCTTATGGAAAACGTTTCGTGGGCTTATCGATTACTCTCTCTTTCTAAGCATACGAACATACATTTAGAACAGGATGATCGCAATCAAGCGTGGCTTTTTCAAAGCAATATGTAGCTGTCACTAACACGAAAATTTGTAGATAAACAGAGTAGAAAATTTGCAGAAAGAAAGCAATCAGAGGTCAATGCAACGAAATATAAAGAAACTAAAATTTTAAATCAAACGTCATTTATTTGTTACAGATAATTTAGCGATTAAAATGATACTACTTAATGTGGGCCCTCTTTTTAAGGTGCAAAATATGCAGGTGATGAACATCTGTTCATCCCTTTTGCATCGTCTGATGCAATTTTCTTGAGATACCGTGCTTAGTCCATCCGCACTGATCAGTGCATAAGACACAGAACATTGGTAGATTTTTGAAGTGTGAAGATGCAATGTTCTGACCTATCAAGTGGATGTCAATATGGAGTTTAAAGGTTTCCTTCAAATGTAAATCGAATCTGCGTATAAGCACCCTTGAAGAGTTTTCCTCTAATGACATGCTCTCTTTGGCAGATAGCCCTAGTATGTTTCACCTTAATGAAGCAACAATCATTATTTATGCAGATTAGTTAGTTTTCTTCTTCAGTTTCAGGGTTGCAAATAGCAATCTTTGTAATACTTCAGAATGAAAAAATAAAAGTTTCAAATTCTGCAGTACTTTACAATGTTAAATTAATAATTAATAATTTTAATATATGTATTAAGATATCCGTTTCAGTAAGTATAAAATCCAATACAATGAGTATCATAAAAGAAAGAACAAAAATGAAACCATAGTTAAGTCTCTTAGTCTTAAGTCAGAAAATGCCCACCGTATGCGGGGTAAGTTTAAGAGTTTACCAAAAATATACTCCAGAAAATTTTCCATCAATAATTTAATTAGTTAAACCAAAGTAACAAACCTTGTTTGTTACTTAATATGTATTTTTATCGCAAGTTAAGAAGTATAACATTAGTACGTAAGATGATAACAGAAATATAGAGAAAGTAAATCAATATGTAAGACAAATGCCACATATTAATTTCACAAAAATTGCCACTTAACAATTTTACAAAGACATGCTTATTAAAAACAAAATACGTCATTGTCTAAATCACAGTGAGCACAAACAAAAGGTGTAACTTTGTCACTGGTGCAGTTTCATACTATCATTTCTACAATTGCTGCACCTCACCCACTTATCTTTTGTCTTAGACAACATGCCATGGCACTTTTTTTTAGGATTTACGCTTTTAATGCCTTTTACATGTGAATACGAAAGTGTAAATAGCTTCCTGGAAGATATTAGCTTTGATTTTTCTCTCCCCTTTTTGTGATTCATTTGCAGTTTCTCCTTTTTCTTAGATAGTTGAAAATGGAAAACTCTTTTTTCCATTTTCAAGTGATTTCCATTTTCAGCTACAAAAGGCATTGAATAGCCTAGGTGGAAATGCCATAAACTTGCTTGCATGTATTAATAATTTTAATATATGTATTAAGATATCCGTTTCAGTAAGTATAAAATCCAATACAATGACTATCATAAAAGAAAGAACAAAAATGAAACCAGAACCAGTAGTGCTAGTGAGCCACACTTCGCAACCTGGAAAGTCTTTCTCATATTTACATTATTCATTTAATTTCCATGAACAAATGTATTATAGTACTTTTTAGTTTTGCCATTACTGATTCCATTATTTCCAGTTAATGCTAAATGACGACAAAAATTATATAAAATAAATAATAAAAATCATATGCCTTAAGGGACAGTATTTTTACATTTTAACTATCGAATCCACTATTCAAAATGCATATCTACAACCATATTTGCAAGCATAAATATTTATATTATTCTATTTCATTCTATTTAAACTAATAAAAATTATAAAAGGGTAAAATAATGTAACTTAAGCACATATAAATTATTTAAATTTACATTTATTTTTAAATCATTTGTATAATTTCAATATCTTCCTAGACTCTACTAAGCCTAATAAAATATGTATAATAGTAAGTGTGATGTTTTTCTACTCAACTACACTCAAAACACATGCCCTAATTGCATATTTCAACTTAATTGGTAATATACCACTGTAGGCACCGGTATTCTCATGGATATTCAGAATTTTAAAATAACTCCTTTTTAACAGCTGCAATTAATATTCATTCCAAAACAACATTTTATGAGTGAAGAAATAAATTTACATGAATTACCTATCGCAATTTCATATTTATCTCCTGATGAAACTAATTATAAAGTATGTCAAATACATTCTCATCCACAGATGCATCGGATTTGAAATATTACGACAAATTCATTTAAACCAACTTCCTCGGCAGTTACAAGAGATGTTTCAAAAGTTCAGTCTGTTCAGTGTGTATATTTGAAACTATTGAATGTTGTATAACTAGAGCGAAACTGCATTCAGACAACAGTTTTATATGAAACAGCATATCATGTTTACATTGATTGTAACTATGTATTAATATTTTTATTACATAACTGAAAATAAATTTAAAATCCGTGAAATTGATTATATTCATAAGAAGCGTCCCGATTGTTAGGCAGAAATTTTTACAGGAAGAACAGTGTTGGCGAAATTATTGGACTGATTTTGCAAAAGCATGACTTACTAAAGTTGATACTTCCATGCTGCTGTGAAATCAAAAGACAAGAAAGAATACGCATCGAGTTATTTTTATGCCAAACGTATAGAGTATAAAGCACTTTCCACCACAAATTTGACAAATTTGACAAAGTATTGTCACCAAACTTGACGAGATTTTCGTAAAACCTCAAAAAATGCTGTACATAACTATGAACTTAATTTTGCACGATCCCGTTAAAGAACTTGTAATGTTTTCTTTCAAATGATCAGTAAATGTTATAAACGTTTATATTGTGCTTCAAATTTGAAAACAATTAACGTCTCTAAACTGCCATAGATTGTAATATATCTAAAATATTTTGATAGATCATCCAAAAAGAACTAATAAAGTTACCATAGTCACACTTGGGGAGATTTTGGGAAAACCAACGGGGAAGGTTATGTCTTGTGTCCTTCCGGCTTACAATATAGTTCATCCGATTATGTACAGCTGCGGAGAAAAAAGTCCCACTTGTACATTTTTCGGCCGTCGTTCGTCGCACAGAAAAGTTGCAGATACCAATCGTTTACGATTGACGCACACTTTAATTTGCTATGCATAAAAATTGCATAAGGGGCCATCTACATATTAAAATTCGCAACAACTTTTTTTTTCTCAATAGCAACCCCTAGATTTCACTTCATATTTCAAAAATTTAGCTCATTTTAACCCCGGACACCAATTTTCAATAAATTTGGACAGAAAATGAGTGAGTTATGAGCACCCAAAATCCCCCTCCCCCTATGTTAATTTTTTTTTTCATACTTCAATTCATATCTCATATAATCTTGGTAGTAAGAAGCTGATTTTTATTCGTACTATTAGAACTAAACGACCCAAACATAATTTAATGTTATTATGATTTTTAATAAATTATTAATATGAATTATGAATTATTAAATTTATATTAAAAAATTATGAATAGCGACCTAGCCAAATTTCGATGGAAATAGATGCAGAAATTAATATTACATGGCTGTGCAAAATTTCAGATTTTTATGTTCAGTAGTTTAATTTATATTAAATGAAATGTGTTATTTTCATGAGTTAAGGGACCACATATAAATTTATTAAGTGAAAATTTTTTGAAAATTGCATAAAATAAATGTAAATTAGATTTATTTTGTGTAAAAACACAGTAAAAGATACAAGTATTAAAAATATCAAATTTTGAAGCAAATAAATTAGAGGTTTTTACATTTTGATGGTG